>CM055406.1:36871893-36894036 GCA_029228625.1 Pseudolycoriella hygida | reverse complement strand
AAGGCGAAGTTGTAGAAAATTAAATTTAAGCGAACACGTGTTTCAGGGTTTTGGCGAAATATGGCCCAATTTTGGTAGATGGCCACTTCCATAATTGCGCAGGATGACCCGAATCTCCAGAACTATGAGAGTTAAAAAGTTGCTTCCAAAGGTAAATTTGTAGAGAATAAAATTTTAGAGAACACGTGTTTCAGGGTTTTAGGGGGAAATGGTCCTTGGATATAAGCTTTTCTAGATTTGAATGGTCTAAGACGTGCTTCGGTAGGGCCTTTGACATTACCTTGGGTAATTTCTATTTTCTATGGATCTTTGAAATTCTTACAGTTATAAAAGAACAGAAAACGTTGGATTGTTTGCTTATTTGTATATTTAGGTACGTTCGAGTCACTTTGCCACATCTATTCTTTTTGCCACATCTATTCTGATACTTACGGGTCTTTGGCTATGTTTACTTACTACAACTACAAATACGTTGAAAGTGGATATCACTCACAAGACAAGTTTTAGATCAATTTATGAAAATTATTGGTGGTACATGTACATTTCGCTGTTGGAAGGAGTGGAGAAAATAGAATATGTCTTAGTAGTATAAGCTCAAACGGAAGGTGCCCTGCAATAACACTCATAGCCCCAAACAATCATATTTTCAATTTCGAACTCTTCTCGGCAGATAATTTCATTCGTGATTGATTTTCTAACCGATGGCGAGTCCCAGCCAGTAAAACTAATTTAATTGAAGGCTCTGTCAAAGTGTTGTAAGGGAAATTTTGAAACTGACGAGGAAATTGCTGATTGGTGACCAGCTAATTTAACTGGTTTTTTGCACGTAGGCTGGTCTGATTAAACAGTAGACAAAAAATCACGACCATTTTGACGTGTTACTTGATATTCTTAGATTTATGTCTAGACTTATGCGTCAACGCGAACGGTGTCAATCGCCACCAAAGAAACAAAATAAACTCGGCTAACTCGGCTATTACTACGTCACGATTTGACAAACTTTGAGCTTAAACTAAAAGGTGACGGCAGATGACGATTCACGAGAGCTGTTGCCGCCTTAATCTTTACTTTACAATACTATCATCTCCGAGGTATATAATTACTTTTGTCTTCTCAAATTTCACTATCCAATAGCTGGACGTGTCTTTAAGTATTCTCTGGACAATAGCTTCGAAAAAGATTAAAACAACTTAGCGGGTCTATTTCGCTACCAGCTTGTTCTTTAAGGAGTTTCCTCGAAACCGTGTAAGAGGAAGGAATAAGTCAAAAAGTACCTATTTGATCTGTGCTACTCGATTAGCTCGGGTCTAATTTCAATTAAACTTTTTCGCCTCTCATAATGGAAATAGCTATTCCCAAAGACATACAACACATTTGCATCATATATTGCTTTGTTAGTATAAAAAATACCAAAGCCAAATCATGAATGATAAAAAAAGGAAAACAAAAGATATGCATCTTTGTTTTATTCAGTTGCCTGGAAAACTGCAAAAATATACATCTTTAGTGCGGAACACGGAATGTGCAAAATGAATGTACACCAACCGCTCTCGTTTCGATCTCTCTAGGGGTGATTTTACCACGTTTCATTTCACAGAAATGAAATATAAAAGAAAAAGAATGGTTTATATCCATACGAACGGTTTTCTTCATGTTTTTAGAAATAAAACGTGGTTGCCTTCCAACTAGTGGCATGTTTTATATTATACCCGCAGTCATCCAATGTAAAGAAGTAAATCCGAATAAAATGATTTTGATTTAATTAGTTAATGTACACGAGAGAACCTTCTAACCAATACGATGTTGTGAACGAAATTGGCCAGACCAGATCCTCATCAAATTTTAAGACAACAACCTTCAAATTGGACAACAATTTTTTTTTTCGATCCATCTGCTAGACGAAGTTTAATTATTGCCGCAAAAGTCTCATAAATTCAATAAATTGTGCCAGGGAAATTGTACGAAAACACTACATTGAATATTCATACGACTTGATTGAATTACCAACGTAACATAACATTTGAAAACCAAGATTGATTGAATTTAAAGTAAAGTTAACGGGTACTTTGTGGTTGGTGTGGAGAAATAATTCGAATTTTAATATTATTTGCTACACCGAAGGAATTTTGACATACAAGATACGGTTATTATATATACATATGTGTTGAATGTGAACGTATATTGCCATGTTGAAAAAACATGTTGCGGAATATTAGTTTCAGGCTATAAGGTTTTTCCATGACGACAAATTTTTCCTTTGGCAAGAATTGAGATGGAATGTATAAAACCTTCGAGACGTACAGAATTGAGTGAAATGTTTTTTTGCTAATTTTTTACGTTTATTCATGTTAGCAGAAATAAGAAATGTGGTTAACGAGCATTTGAAGTCACTTTAAAGTGAATCACATTTCGTTGCTAAAAAAACCAAATATCAAAAGTCTCATTATCCAACTTACCAGCATCAATTTTTTCTACTAAGTCATTCAATATACAGAGTTAGGTTTTGTCAGTCAAATTGAAAATAACGGGAACTTGACAGTTGTTCTGTCAAATTGCAATAGCTCTCAGCCAAGCACGTTTCCGCAAATTGATCACGTGTCCTCACAAATTGGATTTTTTTTCTCATCTATGTTAAAGGCTAGAAGCCAATGTGAACCTTGCATACGATTCTTTTTTCAGCCATCAGAATATCGGGTAAAAGATTTTATAAAATTGGAAAGGACATTTAACACGAAAGAAGAGAAAGGTTTTACCGCCAATAAAAAATGAATGCAGGACGTGAAATTTGCATTTTTATTATTTTCGAAACGATAGTTTTTATTTAAAAAAAGAGCGCCTCGGCGTTAACCTTGATTGAATTGAAAAAGTTTTAGCTTTTACCAGATATTGGAGAGTGAATTTTCTCAATGATGAAAAGTGTCAACGTGTCTGTTTGAATAAAAAATGACTATTCCACATATTCTCACGTATAATTTTTTCCCATTCAAGGTGCGAAAATTCGTATATTCACGTCACAAGATAAAGTTGAAAAGGCAAATTAGAAAACAGTTTCCCTTTACAAAATTACAGATCCAAGAACTCGTGAAAAAGCTATTGGTCTACCGTAGAAGAATTTCAATATGATTATTGATGTCAAGTAAATAGCGACATTTTCCAAAAATCACTTCACCCAAGGGAAACTTTGTTAGAAAAACTTAAAAAAAATAAAACATGAAAATATCACGATTTTCGAAATGTTCTTGAGGTATTTTTAATTACTGGAACCTTACGAAATGTTTGATTTACAATGATGTACTGTGATTTACTATGATTTGAACTTATATGAACTTATATGAACTTATGCGTAGCGTTGACCTAAATTATAAAATGAACAATTTCAAATAAAGGAAAGCGTCAGAGAGGTGCGGGAAATGAGTGGAAAAACAAGATTTTTCCTAAATTTCTAATGTTTTCATGGTTTGTTTTACAATTCATAAATTTTGAAGAATAAGTGTTGAAAAGTTCCTTCGGTTTTATAAAATTTATTAAATTTATAGGTTTTAAGGAACCCCTAATTTCGTTATATCTAGAAACGAAAAGTTTACAGTCTCGTGCTTTTTTTATTAGCTGTCAAAATTTAGCCATTTCGCAGTTATGCCAATACAAAAAGCATTGAAAAAGACATAATCTTAAAAACAGCTGAATTTTGAGAGTAAATAAATTTTAAACATTGCGCTTACTGGGCTAATACTTGCAAGAACATGAACAATTTAAGGATTTTTTGAAAAAAAAAAAATACTACAAATAGAGGCTTTGCAGGTCTTGTTAATATTAATCACACATCATAAAATTTGAGAATAGTTAAAGAACTAATCAGGAAAAAGCGTCATATTCTATCATTTTTGTAAATATTTCCGTGGTATCTTCAAGACTGCCTTGTAACATCAACAGCTTCTAATAGAATGTTTAAGATTTAGTTACTCTCAAAATTCAGCTGTTTTTAAGACTATCTCTTTTTCAATGTTTTTTTTATTGGCATAACTGCGAAATGACTAAATTTTGACAGCTAATAAAAAAAAGCACGAGACTGTAAACTTTTAGTTTCTATAGATAATGAAACTAGGGGTTCCTTGAAACCTATAAATTTAATCAATTTTATAAACAACATAAAACCGAAGGAACTTTTCAACACTTATTCTTCAAAATTTATAAATTGTAAAGTAAACTAAGAAAACATTAGAAATTTAGGAAAAATCTTGTTTTTCCACTCATTTCCCGCACCTCCCAGATATACGATTCTCAGTAAAGGTTTCTTTGAAAGTTAATATATTTTCATGCATTCGCTGTCGTTGTGTTACTAGAGTGTATTAGTTGATTATGACCTTATATACGGTTACACCAACACACCTAAAAACGTGAACGGTTAAACTAACACAGCTCCAGCTTATGTATTAAAGTATCGTACTATACTGAATAGACGTGTATATAAGCGGTTATAGTAACACTCGGAGCTTCGCGTATACACCGCTTATGAATGAATGAATATTTATTTAGTCAATGCATGTGTAAGGTCTTTCAACCTTTTTCAATTAATATATTTCGCGAGAAAATACAACACGTGAACATAGCAATTCAGAAAAATATGAGAAATAAGAAAAATAAAAAAAAAGTCATAAAGTAAAGATTAGAAATGTTAAATAATAAGTGAAGAATTGAACTGGAACAATATTGTTCAACGGCAGTCCTGTCACTGCAGAGTTCAATTATTAGATGAAAGAGTAAAATGAGATGATTATTGAAATGATGTATGAATGAGTAAAGTGAAATGAATTAGAATAAATAATTTTTGCTTTTATACTCCCAGACCGAGGTGTACTCTACAAGCACTCTTGAACCCAGTTAGCGAATATTTTTTTCTTTATGTTATTTGGCAATGAGTTATATTTTGAAACACCACGAACTAAAATCGAACTATATAGTATGACACCCTTGTTTCGCGGTAAGATTAGGTTAAGCGTACGAAGACGGCCACCAAAGGTTAATTTCTTTAACAAAGGTTAACAAAGGTTCTTTCGTAATAATAGTTTTATGAAGGAAAAACAATTCATGAAATCCATGTAAGTAAAAAGATCTTTTCCTAGAAGCAAGTTGTTGTGGGTTGAAGTAGATTCAAAGCGCCCTATCCCATAAACAAACCGAATGCAAGCAGAAAAGGACTTTTCCATAATTTCCTTAGCTCCGACTGACAGTTCTCCGAGAACCGAGCTACAATAGGTAAACTGTGTTAACAGAATTGATTTAAGTAACAGCTTCCGTATTCGTTGCGGCAGGAAGTGTGCGTAAGGCCACGGATGTCAAAGACCCACAAAAGGGAAATAGATCTTGATTGTTCAAGCCAACTAAGGGAGCTATCTACAAGTAAACCAAGATCTTTTACGCAGTCATTATATTCTATTGATATCCCGTTCATTTGAATTTTTGGTACGTCTATGGCCCACGCACTCTTGCACACGATCATGGCCTTCGTTTTCACTACGTTAAGTAGGAGACTATTTCTCTCTGACCACCAGATAATTGCTGTAATATCGCTGTCAATCACAGATACAGTATCTGCATGCACCGACTTATAAAGCTGAAAGTCATCAGCAAAGAGATGGCTCCTGCAAAACTTAAGCTCATTAGGTAAATCATTAATGAAGGCGGAGAACAAGGAAGGACCTAGTGCAGAACCCTGCGGTATTCCACACCTAACCTGCAATGGGTGCGAGGCAATTTCATTCTGAAAAACGGATTGGTATCTATCAGTCAGATAGGTCCCAATCAAAGTTGCCGCCGTGGGGGAGAAACCGAATAAACTCCTCAATTTCGCTATCAAAAGGCTATGCGACATTGAATCAAATGCTTTTGAAAAGTCCAGTAATAAAAGAACAGTAGTAAGGCCTTTATCCATGTTGATGCGCGCGCCTATCGTTAGTAATCTAGAGCAGTGCAGAAGAAGACCTGAAACCTGATTGGTATTTGAAAATGAGGTTGAAGCTCCGAAAGCGGTCCTTTAACTGATATTTCATCACCTTTTCCATTGCTTTCGACAGCGATGGTAGCATACTGATAGGTCTGTAATCGTCTAAATTATGGCTCCTTGTTTTCTTATGGAGTGCTATGACCTTGGAGATTTTCCATTGTCTCGGGAAAACTGATTTCGTTAGGATAGTATTGAAAATGTGAGTAACTATTGGTAAGATAATTATATACATGTCGATGCAGTAATATAATATATACCGTGCTCTCAAAAAGTCGCTGTACATAGAACAATAGAAGCTTTAAAGTTTCTTTTGTTCTTCTCAAAGCTTCTATTGTCCTATGTACAGCGACTTTTGATCTACTAAACTGAGTATTCCGTCAGTAATTATCTTTTATCACATTAGCGCCCGATAAGTTGTGTTTTCTGTGTATGTTACCTATGTTACCACTACAACCTGTGACCGTAAAGTACTTAGCAAAAAAATACGAAATAGAATGTTGGTTAATGTGTGTAATGAATAATAAATTCGTAAGGAACGACACCACAATGGTCAGATGACATTGGATTTAAAATACAATCAACATTAATCCATGCAATGATGCAACATCAATCGTCTGAAAATGCTAATCATGTGTATTCTAAATCCAATGTCATTTGACACCAAAACATCATTTCTTACGATTTTAGTACAAAACGACGAACAATTTTTAATTTTCGCGAAATAAAACGTTTCATTTTGGATTCTTTAAAATAATTGACCATTTTTTTCGTCTGAATGCAAAATCATGAGTGTTTTCAACTAACTATTTTCAATAAGTTCTTAAGCCAATTTTATTTTTTTGAAGTGCACTTTCGATAAAAAATACAATTTCAAAAACACCGCACTCTATTGGTCAAATACGTGTGCACTTGCTTGAATGTGTGGGAATCATAAAACTCGCTCCCGCTGCGCCTCCACATTCAAACTCGAATATATACTCACTCACACGTTCAAACTCGTGCTATAATGACTTACTCACTTGACCAATGACCAAGTATGTAATAAACTATTAGCGATCACAGCACATCAGACATCATTCTACTGATGTAATTTATTTAATTGAAAATACTGAATGTATGAATCAAATGAATGTTTTGCACACGTATCGTTATAGTTGGTCTTTATGACATCCCATAAAAATAAGAAGAATCTTCAAATTCACTTCGCCTGACTTTAAGAGTTTTAATAATTCGCTGCTAAAACGGCGAAAAGGAAACACATTTTCCATAAATAATAATAAATGATATTAATCTTGTTTCCTCCATATACGTTGTGCGCTGTTTGGGCAACAGGGCCGTAAACATTCGTATCGTAAATTCAGGTGTTAGTGAATATTATGTTATACCATAACTCTCTGAGATAACAGGGAATCAGCTCGACACAGTTAAATGATACACGCGATATAAATTATTTAACATGATCTTCATCAAAACTCAATTTAAGATTTAACGTTGCACAAGATGTTGAAACACAAAACAGTCATTTTGCCAACATGAAATAGATTGCCTATTAAAAATTGATATTGCTATTCCCTTGACGCGTAAATTGACGAAAGATTGAAAAGGTCTTACGTGGGATGGTGGTACTATTGAAATTTGTATTAAACAATTAATTCAAGATGGTTCTTGTATACATAGCCTGAAATCGTAAAAAAAAGAGTACACTTTTTTACGGTCTTTTCAAAAATTTGCATTACAACCAATTTAGCCGTACTGCGTAGAGCAGCTGGGTGACTCGGACCCAACCGTAACAATTTAATTAATATTTTTGTTTATTAAAATATATAATCATTGAAATAAACGAGAAAATCCACTCACATCATCAACAGAGTAATATAATTAACAAAAAGGAGAAACAAACTTGTTGTTCATTTAGAGTGAAAATGAAATACTTGGAGTATCCACTTTGTAGTAACCTGTAATGTAATGACACCCGAAAGGCTACATTTATTCTACATGTTAATATACCAGATACATCATCACGTAACATCTATTCAGAATTTTATTTTAGATGCGAGCGAGACCCACCTATGTATATGCAATATGGACTTTGTTATGGATTTTCTAGCCGCTTTTTTTTTACGTTTTTGTTTCCAGCACTAGAGAATGGAGAGCATAATAGATATGATTTATATTTCATCTTTTGGGACATAATACTCTTCTTTCTGTCTGTGTAGCACATATTGGGACGTAAAATGCTATTTTATTAAAATAGACAAGTAGCATAAATAAAACAAGATATTTCTTTGGACCGGTACGCATACGTATGGGATGAAAAACATTCGAAAGCTCATGTATTTGTTGATTTCTTTTTTGCGTAATTTTTTTAAAACAGTTGGAAAATGTCTGCTTTTACTAGGGGTAACATATCAAACATGAATGTCGGAGATTTGAAATTGACTTTTGAAGTGGAAAAATTTGTGTTTTCTCACCTCAAGTAACTCTTGTCTCAGAACGTCTCATGGTGCCATCGAGATGAAAAAATATTGTAAAAGTGTACAGGGCGAAAATATTTACTTATTGGGAAGAATGAACCATTTTTTTATATCACTCAACAAAAGATTTAAATTTTGGTAAAGGTTATGACCCTCCCCGAGATAATATTATTCATTCAGGATTTTCCTATTTCTTTTCTCATGTAGGTCACTATTTTGATGAAATTAGTCACGTACTCGTCCCTTACTTCAACAAAATTTGTCCCAAGTAAAACATATTTCAATTTTGTTTTATGAGTACCATACTTTCTAAGACACTATTACTATAATTAAAAGCCAGGCACAATTTCAAATAGTCGACAAATATTGCTCGTAAGCAAAGACAAAAAATATAAATGAGAGAAAATATGAGATGTGATGACAAACAGGCAAAAGACAATTCAAAATCAACCGTTAAAAAGAGAGTCTATTCCTCTGAGATTTGTTGCATTTATTGCAGACGAGTACTACTTTGTGGGAATGGCATTCGGATAAACAATAGATCAGAATTAGAATTGTGTAGTTCTTTCGGTTCGGTTCGGTTCTTTCTGATTGTTTTTTAGACCTGTACGAAGAACGAAGTTCTTCGAAAAGGGGTCTTATGCGTTTACCACGACGTTTGAAACCACCATAATTTCGAGCCGGGAGTAGGGGGTGAGCTTCAATCGTGGCCCTTGGAACGAATCAGCAATAAAAACGTTGTCCGTCCGTCCGCCGCGATAACTTGTGTAAAACTCAACAGATTTTCAAAAAAAAAAAATTTCCCTGAGAATGGGATTAAATTTGGGGACTGTCGGCCCTAAGGTCACCGAGATAGGGTCGTTTAAGTGGTTTTTGGTCTTTTGTACATAACTCGAGTAAATCTCTTCCGATTTTCATAATTTTTTTTTGTTTGAAAGATATGAGTATATCTGACATTTTATGGAAGAAATTTTTTTTAATTTTGAACTTTTGGACTAAGCCAGGGCCTAAGACTGAATCTCTACAAGGGCAAAACGTGTTTTTTCTTTTCTACATAAATCGGGTAAATCTTATCCGATTTTCAAAAACTTTCTTTTTCCTGAAAGACAAACACAAAATTTAGGCAAAATCCTTAGAAAACTTTCGAAGTTACGGTCGAAAAACTGGTAAAAAACATGGCTTTTTGAAGGTTGATGGAACTTTTTCACTTATATCTCTGCGAAATTAGAACGGAAATCGCTCTTCAAGTTTTTGTATGAAAGATATGGACATCCGTAAATCACGAAAATTAAATTAGTGAAAATATGTTGAGTGGTTCGGGCTGTGGAGTCCCCAGTGTGTGACCAACTCACGCTACGCGACCCTACACGATATTTGGATCTTTTTCGTGAATATTTCTTTAATGATGAGGTTTTTGTGCAGTGTTGCAGAGAAAAAAAGCGCGAACATTTTTGTTCATGGAAGTATGGATCAGAGCCAGAGCCGTCTCCTGAGTACTCTAGGGCGGTTCTAAGATTGGGCCTAGTTGCAATTTTCCTTCAAATTCTTTCCATTTTTTTTTAATTTTGGGTTTATTTTAAGGATTTGAAGAGGTTTTTAGCGCCGTTGCTTCGGACGGGTTGTTCAATATTGCCTTTTCGGAAATTTCCATTCCAATTTAATGTGGACGTAATTTCATGCACTAAGAGTTAAAACAATTACTTAGAAACGTTTGAATCTTTTTGCCCTATCTATTCTGATGCGTACGGGTACTTGAACATGTTTTTACAGTAGATGAGCCTAAAATTTAAGTGATTCGCTATTATCGCTAAAATAAAGCAAGCTCAAAAACATCGAAATTTTCGTATTTTACATTTTTGCGACCTGCTCTGATAGAAAATTAGTTATTGGAACCACAAGAGACGAAAATAAAATTAACACACATATTTCGCATCACGACAACAACCGTGAATTTTTCACTTCCCAAACACAAATTTTCAATAACAACGAAATGGCTGATGCAATAAGCATGTTATATCAGTTACTCTCGGCTCTCTTTTGCAAACTGAAAAGACTTTCGGCCCTCTTCAGAGAACCGAAAATATTTTTGCATCTCTTGAGGTTTGCATTTTTCATGTTCGGCTCCATTTGGGAAGTGAAAATTACGATTTTCGTTGTTAGATATGCGAAGAAATTTTCGGTTCTATAAAAGAGAGCCGAAAGTAACTGATGCAAGCTGAAAATTTATGTATGGAAATGGGAAGTGAAACATAACGATTTCCGTTGTTGTTGTGATGAAAAATTACGTGAATCCCTTGTGACGACGTATAAAAATTCAACCTATGCGATTGCAGTCTTTGCCTTCTGCGCTCTATTTTCGTTCCTTGTGATCCAAATAACTATTATCATACACCAACAAAGAAAATAAATGTTTCATGAAAACCCGATATAATGTCAGAAACACTCGTTTTCGGCTGAAATGAAATAATTATTTACGTCACAAGGAAAAGAACCAAAAGGGCTTTTCCGAGTGACGTGTTAATTTTACATGGTTCACATCTTTCCACTTTTGGCCTTAATATGAAGCATGTAAATAGTAGTGAGATTGCCGACACGAGCCGATGGTGAGATCGACAACACATCGTGTGTGTCAAGCTACCAGCGTACGTAACGTGTATCAAACCACGTTTTTTGCAATTCGCCGGCAAAAGACGAGCTTTTCCTTGTGTGTTTCCACTTGCGAAAATTTGTCAAAATATAAGTTTATAGCGCTAGTGCGTAAAAGCTGTTTCTACGCGGTAGTGCGATAAAATTTGATCACACTAGTGAGTAAGAGAAACCATCGCAGCCTAGAGGCTTACATTTATGTCACACTCTCTTCAGATTTTTATGTCTAAGACAGAGACAAACTAAATGGTGAGGGATAAATCACTGTATATTAAATGGAAATCACCAGAGAGCCCGTCAAAATAATACATATCGTCGCCGATGGAGTTTATTCCGGCTCACTTTTCTATTTATAGATTACTTTTTCATATTTTTTTAAATAAATAATGAACCTCAAACGCATATATATTTACGTATATTCACCGCTTATGCGGAGCCATTAAAATTCATAACATAAAAATTAAGGCATAAGTATCTATAATGTCAAATGTATTTTTGTATCACTCCAGTCAAGGTTGCTTAATATTTTTCTTTTGAGTTGAGCCACACACCACTTGAATTCGAACAGAAAGAAATTTAATGTCAGGCCGAAAATTGTTAAAAAAAATGTTTCATAAAAAAAGAATAAGAAATTTTTATGAATGGAAAAGTGTCAAGTGTTTAATAAATACGCACGTCGGTAGCACTCAAGCTTCAAAAAAGGGAAATTTTCATATTTTACAAATTAATAATAATTTACGTAATCGATTTATTTTGTGTTTTGTATTTTTTTTTCGTTTTTTTTTTGGAATAATAATTTCGTATTCGTTTTCATTATATTCGTTTTAGGGTAGTTCCGATGAATTTTTCATCAGGTCACATCTGGCAAATATTTTCATTTTCCAATTTTTTTCCTCAGCTGAATTGTTTTAAAATAAGAGAGCAAGTAATTAGATTTATGGGTGCAAGGGCGTATTTAATTATTTAACAAGCCAAGTAGAGACGCCAAATAACCACAAAATAAGGTCTATTGCAAATTAATTACCTAATTGTGGGTTAAAAGTAGCTTAGCTGGCTGAGGATGTCGAGGGGATGAGGTGGCATCGTTGTGTCATAACCGTTTGGCATATGACATACATCACAAACGCGCGCATCAGTCAATGAGATGCTTTTCTTACGTTCTCAAAATAAAATCATTAAATTTGTGTGCAATTTCTCAGTCGTAACGGACTCTCAGTTGGAACGGTCTCTGCTGGCTAGACTAGGCAAAGATGGGAGTGGTGTTGTATTGTGAAAAGTTAGATGTAAGTTGTATCTGTAACTCATGGAAAACCCTCAAAATAATTCAATTGGGAAAAATCGTTAAAAGTCATTCGAAAACGATGAAGAAAACCCTTCTAGGAAATAATCGGCCACTCGCTTATGTCTATTACGTATTACATGGATCATCAAATCTATCCAATAATTTGGCATAAAATGAGGAGCCTGTTCATGGACCTGCGAGTCTTAGGAATTAACTGACATTTGTACGAAAGGGAAAATAAACATGAAAATATTGCGTAAAGCAACACAGCTTTATACCAACCTGCATTACTTGGTTTCGAGACAAAAATTTTGAACAACTCCTCTTCGCTTGGCATATCTACCGCGCTACCGCCTACCTGACTACCTATTCATCATAAAATAATTTCTAAAAGTTTCATCTCTTCTAAGGATATTAATTTAGAAATACAACGACTACATGTAATTTACTACGAAGCCACATGAATCAACAAATGCGAAAATTTGACGAAAAAACTTTCAATGAAGAAAACCAAAAAGTTTCATTAAACGCATGAATAGACATTGGAAGTAGTTAATGTCATTCACACCATTTATGACAAAATTAATTGACTGTACACTACCCTATCAGTCTGGACGCATAAATAACTTCTAAATGAATAATACAACCAATATTAACCAGAATGAAAGTACGCTAAACGAATTTCGGTCAACTTTAATAAAAGAAAGTCATGTAAAAGGTATAACTATGTTTCGTTGATTCTTTCACAAAATCCACTTCTTGCATAATTTTTTTTATATTTTCTTTGAACTCTTCATGTTTTTCAGCATAGAAAGTGTTGATTCTAGAAGGTTGCTTCTCTTTCAAGAATATTAAATTTAAAAGTGACAACAATGACGTCACACAAATTTATAATAAAAGATACTTGATATAAAACGTAGTCCTCACTGGCAGCAGTTGCGGGCTCTTGGCGAGAACCGGACAGAATGGACAAGCCCGAAGAACTTTCGTCTACTTATGTCCAGTGTGCAGAGAGGTTCGATCGTTACTCCGGTGTTGGCAAGGAGAGTTGCTAATGACTGAAGGAATGAACGATCTGAACAAGTGATGAATGAGCAACTCATTTCATTTAGATGAACTGTAAACATTTTACCTGCGTTCATTGGATGCGATGAAAGTAATTCATTCACTCAGGATTAATTTGTGCGATGATGAGATATACAAATTACCTACAATTTGTGATACTTTCCAACTCTCTGGTATTTTAAGCAACTCGTTTAGAAACATCAGACGATTTGACGATCCAGATGGAATATCCCAAATAGTTTTCTTAGAGATATTCTTAGCACGCCTAACTTCTGGATGGGGGAACTATAATGTAAGTACAAATTGACCGCTCCTATGAACTACTTCCAACGCATCCAATGTAATCTGCTATTTCATCTAAAAATGTGTAATGTCAAAGAATTAACACGATTTTTTTCGGGGTGCAGAATACAATAAATACAATGTAATATACCAAGCAATTAATTAAATCACTTTAACATTCGTTCTTCTGGCAATCGTGTAGACACCATACACTACATTGCGACACAACTGCTCTAAAAAAAGTGTGTATGTCATGCCATTCCGTATACCTATTTCACAAAACTAAGAGCATAAGATAATCAATGTTACCTACTAAATGATTTAATTTTTCCGCCTTTCTAAGTATTTAGGTTACGAAGACGAAATAAAGGTAAGTGGTAGCATATAACATACAACTACACTATCCTGCGGTAACAGTTCCATTGAATACCTTTTCAAAACATGTGTAAAATGTGCTGCTGCTGTGTGCTACGTTTCATTTTCGACCAAATGTGATGATTATCGATTATCGGTCTTTGCAGAATTTTCCAAGCAAGCAATATTAAAGCACGTTGATTGTATTTATACATTTTCGTTGTGCATTTTTATATTTCGCTTGACTGTTTTATGTGTGATTTCAAGCCACAAATGTTTAGTATGTTCGTAGTGCTGTACGTTACAAGCATTTGATATCTACGATCGCTTAGACATATGTCATTAAAACTTAGCAATTTTGATTCGTAAAAATGTTCTCCTTGCCATAAAATATGACTATTTAGATCGCCCAGCGACCTCGAAAAACCACTTTTTTGGAGACATATTCGGCCAATACCTCTGGAAGGGGAACGGGTTAGCTCAGTGGTAACGTACTGGCTTTCCACCGTGAAGACCCGGGCTCAATCCCTGTGAGGACAAATTCTGAAAAGGATTTTTCTTCAACATGTAGAATGAAAATATCGTTCCTAAGCATACCCAAGCTTTTAAACATGTAGTGTGTAGGTGTTTTGTGTCCATAACGAACCGTACACGGAACACGGGACATGTATGACGTCACCCATGCACTATCAGATATCTGAGTCTATCTTGAGGCGTAGATATAATGAACACCAGATGAAATCCTATGTATAGCTACAATATGTAGGCGTGATTCGGAATTCACGTTAAGCATGTGGTCCAACAAACAGATTAATGGTTGCTCAAACAAATGCCCTAGAAAAAGGTATCTTGCTCGTGTATGATACACCGCATTCACGGGCTCGCTTAGAGTAAGAACGGTTAAGTCGGATGATAGCGCAGTGGTTAACACGGCTGCTTGCTACTACGAGATTGAGTTGTCAGTACGTTTGTTCGAAACTCAACTGCAGACCGATTTGTACCGATTGTTAGATTTGTAAACAAAACAAAACTGATTGAATCGTTCAACTCAAGTCAAGTTTAGTGTAGTGCCATCGTACGGCTTACCGGAAAAGGCATTGTTGGGAGAATCGGTATTCTACTCCTACTAGTTTCGCTCCTAGTTACATCTCATAGATGGCACTGGGTTTGTCGCACAGCTTACCACTGGCACAGTAAAACTTTCCGGTAATGAAAGGATCTAAAAAGTAGAACCACAAACAGCGAAAACTAGTAAATAATGATCTAGCCTCTAACCCTTCATGGGTTGTAAGGCAGATTATTATTATTATTAAGTCGGATGATGATGCTAGAAGATGTATCGTAACGCCCGGACCCGTAGTGCGTGTGCTCAGACGACCAGGTTCATTTGGCATACCGGTTTCAACTGTGTGATCTATAATGGGAACATGTAATGTGACAATCTTACTAAGACAGAATACATAACTAGGTGGAATGATAGAAGTGTAACGGGGAAGGAAGAAAGTGTCACAGTACCTGTGTTCCAAGGCCAGTTAACCCGTTAGCCGCCTCGACCAGATAATTTAATACCTTTGGAATAATCGATTTTTCTCGCAGACGGACAAAAAACGCCAGACTTCTAAGTCCAAGGGCTCCAAATCAAAAAAGTTTCTTCCATAAATTGTCGGCCATGCCCAGATCTTTCAAACAAAAATTAGTTTTTGAAAATCGGAAAGAATTTACCCGAGTTATGTACAATGGCCAAAAACCACCTAAGCGGCCCTAGCTCGACGGCCCTTATAGAAGGAACTTTTTTGATTTTGAGCTTTTGGACTCAGCCAGGGCCCTAAAACTCAGTCTCTACTTGCGCCCAACGTGTTTTTTCTACATAAACCAGGTAAATCTTATCCAATTTTCAAAATCTTTTTTTTCCTAAAAGATAATCAGAAAATTGATTACGGGATTGAATTTGGGCAAAATCGGTATAAAGCTTTCTAAGAGTCGGTCGAAAAAGTGGTGAAAAGCGTGGTTTTTTGAAGGTTGGTGGAATTTTTTTCATTTATATCTCTGGGAAATTAGAACGGAAATCGCTCTTCAAGGTTTTGAATGAAAGGTATGGACATCAGAAAATAACGAAAATTAAATTAGGATAATCTGTCGATATTCGTTTTTTTTTTCGTGAGTATTCCTTTGATAATGAGGTTTTTTGTACAGTGTTGTTGAGAAAAAAGAGGCGAACTTTTCTGTCCGGGTCAGAGGCCTCTGCTAAGTGCTCTAGGTCGGTTCTTAATTCTGCGCTTATCTTAAGAGCTTTAGAGAGATTTTTTGCGCCGTTGCTTCGGACTGGTTTTTCATTATTGCCCTTTCGGCAATTTCCAACTCAATTTAATGAGGACGTAATTGCACATGCTTAAGAGTTAAGGCAATATTTACTGAGGTACGTTAGAACCTTTTTGTAACATCTATTCTATTTGCCACATCTATTCTGGGAATAATTTCAGTTTAGGGGACCTATCTATTTGAGGGGGGAGTGGGAGGGAATGTTAGGGGACCTCCCCCATATCACAAATATGGAACCGGTAGGTGACGCTCCTGCTCCGTTTGGAAGTTACAGCGGTTCAAATTTCAAAATTTTATATGTCCCGAAGCTTCATGAAATGACAAGAAAATAGTGTAATACATATTGATACATATTGAAGTTGATACTGTGGTTTCCATTCATCCCCACCTTTTAATTAGCCCCTTACACTATTTACTTGTCATTTTATGAAGCATCTGGACATATAAAACTTTGAACCGCTGTAACTTCCAAACGGAGCTCGAGCGCCACCTACCGGTTGCATATTTGTGATCTGGGGGAGGTCCCCTATCATTCCCTCCCACTCCCCCTCAAATAGATAGGTCCCCTAAACTGAAATTTTACCCTATTCTGACTATTCTGATACGTGCGGGTTCCTTGCATATGTTTTCATTAACTTTGGCTTGTATGAAAATGCACTTTTTGTATAAGAAATGATCATATTTTAAAGGTCATATCTCTGGATCCACTGAACCAATATTAACAAGTGAAAAACATTTCGCCTTAGAATTTTCCTTAGAATCTGGGAAAAATATTGAAGGGTTAGTCGCAAGGGGGAAGTCAAAACTTAACTATATATTATGGTTCCTCAGTCTATGAAAAAATTTTTTCTTAATTTTTTGTTCGTATGTGGACCTGCGTCACGGGCGCATCGCTACCGCACACCCATGACTTATCCTCTCGGAGGACTTTCAAGGACTTTCGTGCAGTTCTAAAAATTAAATGAGCTCATTACTAACAGCATCGTCGATTCTCGAAGGCGAGATGAGGAAGAGGAGACTTCGAATCTCTTATAACTGTAAGTGAATGGAAGGACTTCAAATGATAGAACTTTAAACCTCATTGAGTGACATAACATTTCGGTAAAACAAATCGCTCAGAGTGTGACATCATTATTATAAATGGCCCCTTTGATAGAAGTGTCCCGTCTTTAGACATTCGAAAAGAATCTTCAAAGGGCTTTAAAATAACACTCAAAACATTCAGCAAGTTAGGTGGCTTTAGGTCGTTTTTAAAAATATGATTATGAACACACGACATAATGGATAAGGATAGTGTAACAAAACAAGTGATATAAGTAGGTTATGAAGATTCTAGTGCTATTCATCCGAGCCAACAAAGCGCAAGGTGGTTTTCCTTTTTCATTGTGAAGCCTTAGAAATATCTAATCAAATTGTAATATTTGTATATTTGACGATTTTCCCATTATTGAAGAAATTTATGTTTATTGTTCAAGAAATTGTGTTCCACTTTGTCGACAGAATAAGAGTTTTGAGCAAGGTCGATATCTTTTGTGTGACAATACAAACTGATACGTTTACAGCTATTTTTCGAAAATCATTCATATCCTCTGTGTACTATGTAATATTTTTATAGTTGAAATAGACTACACAGAACCTTGCATACCTTTTCAGTGTCATTTCCGTTTGGTAAAACGTTTTTTTTTTTTCGTAAAAAGAGATTTGGATGGTTACAATATTCAACCAACCGCATGTTATGTAAAATACAGCCCCGACTTCCGCACAATACACGGCACAGTCCCAAAAACCGAAAATGTTTTTTCATCACACTCAGAAAAAAAACGACTCTAAGGCGACACAATCGCAACAATTTCCTTTGGGCTCGTGTTATTTGGTACAGACTTTGAACCGCCTGCCAAGCTTACCCTCGGCGTAGAGTTAGAGATAAAAGCAAGCGTAACGTAAACACCAGGCGATGTAATAGAAGTGCCGCTTTTGCGTTGGATATAAAATGTAATAAATATTTATAGGCAAATTCATGTTTATGTAACCAAGCAAAAAGAGTGTGTGTATCAATCTATTCAATATTTTGCTGTTCATATTGAAGGATGGTATTTATAAACCGTTCGCTTGATACAGCAACAGACTAATACACTATGTTGATAATACCATGTCTCTGTTGGTGAAAAGATGATTTGATGATGAGAATGATGATGATGATGTGAAAAAAGGGATATCTCTGTGGAATACTGACATTCTTCGGGTTATTTTTTTCTTTCTTTTTTGAATATAAAGATCTGTTTGATTGGAATATCTGTTTTACTTAAGCTGGTTTTGGTGGTTTTGTCGTCGTGTGCAAAATATAAAAGGCAATGATAATTTTGGATTTTCATCAAAGGGTAAATTCTTGGATGGCTTTGAAGTAACAAGTGGGAAAGGTTTCGAATAATACACACTAGATAGCAATATTAATTTCGATGATGCTTTCACAATCGTACAAAGTTTGATAAGACAATTATTAAAGTTTTGTAGGTTGTTCATAAAATATATCACGGTCAGGAGATGAGGAGACTTTAATACGAAACAGATGTTCGGAAAAGAATTACCTTGAGCCAGACCGGTTGGAAGCCTCCTCGATATAAAAATTCTCGAACATCGTTTGATTCGTTATTCGTTAATTTTACTACAGGAGAATAACTTAATTCGACCTTCTTATAGATGTGATAGATGAAAACCATAGCTTGTAGTCATTAGATGCTATAGGAGATGTGTACGTACACGAGTGTTATTACAAGTCTCTTAACGTGGTATCACGCTATTTTATCGCATAGTCGAACACTAACAAGCAGCGAGCGTAACAAATTTTCAAATCTACACCCACTTTCTTCAATCACATAGCGCACTAACACATATTCGACATTATGTGATAATAGTCATCTACATAGCCTGTTTTGGACGGCTGATCGGCTTTCAAATCAAATTCTCTCATTTTCGTGACTGACACATGTTTTGACAGTTCGACTTTCAATCACATTAGACTTCATTCTTTTCCATTCCCTAGGACCAAAAGTGCTCTATATCAACCCTAGGTATAAATAGTAAAATGATTTCGTCCACAAAAGCATAAGTCATGTTTTCGTTTAATTTTGAACCTCGACTTCGTCTTGGATTGATACTGATACCTTAGAGATGGTTTAGAGATAACGCAGCTTACAAAAGAAAGAATTATTTACGTAGTTCTGCAGTATACCACCCGTTTACTCGTTTCACTCACTATAAACAGTTAAAAAAGCGGAGTGACTATTGGCACTCGCGTGCCATTAGCCGGTCCTCACCGGAGCATGCTATTGGCACTCGAGTGTCATTAACCAGTCCTCACCGAAGCATGCTATTGGTACTCGAGTGCCATTAGACAGTCCTCATCGGAGTATGCTATTGGCACGCGAGTGCCATTAGCCAGTCCTTATTGGAGCAAGAAAAAAGCGTATGCATGGGACCGTACGCATCAGAATAATTTGGCAAACAGAGTAGATGTTGCAAAAAGATTTGAAATGTTGTTTTAACTCGTAAGTGCATGAAATTACGTCGATATTGAAAAACCCGTCCGAAGAAACAGCGAAAAAACCTCTCTAAATCCTTTAAAAAATCTCAAAATTTACAAAAAATATTGCACTAGGGCCGATCTTAGAACCGACCTTCCACGAACAAAAATGTTCGCATCTTATTTCTCCGCAAAACCTCACAAAAAACCTCATAATTAAAGAATTATTCACGAAAAATCACCAAATATCGTATGTGGTCGCGTAGAGTGAGTTGGGTCCACACTGAGGACTTTACAGCCCGAATCGCTAAACATTATTTTCACTAATTTTTCGTACTTTTCTGATGTCCGCATCTTTCATTCAAAACCTTGAAGAACAATTTACGTTTACGACCGTAACTTCGAAAGTTTTCGATCGATTTGCCGCAAATTCATTCGCGTAATCAGTTTTTTGATTACTGAAAAAAAAGTTTTTGAAATTCGGACAAGATTTACTCGATTCATGTAGAAAAAACACGTTGGGCCCTAGTAGGTTTATTCTATAAATTGTCAGGCATGCCCAGTCCTTTTAAACAAAAAACAAATTTTTGAAAATCGGAAAACATTTACTCGAGCTATGTACAAAAAACACGTAGGACCCTAGTAGAGACTCGTTTCTAGTGCCCTAGCTAAGTCCAAGAACTAAAATCTAAAAATCTTTCTTCCATTGTCGGCCATGCCTAAATCTTTCAAACAAAAAAAATTTAAGAAAATCGGACTTTGGGGGCCGCGCGAAAAATAATATTCTTTTATGCTTATAGCCCCTTTTTCGCGTGCCAATAGCATGCTCCGGTGAGGACTGCCTATTGTCACGCTGCTTGCCAATAGCATGCTGTGGTCAGGACTGGCTAATGGCACACACGTGCCAATAGCATACTCCCGTGAGGATGGCTGATGGCACGCTCGTGCCAATAGTATCAGCCTTAAAAAAAACGATGTTTTGCAATCCAAAAACGAAAAGTAAATCTTCATTGATAAATGGTTACTGGTTGGTTATTTGAGCATTAAAATATATTTTCAGTAATAAATTCATATAAAATGTTCGGATAAATGAAACTCTACAAAAATATTAGTTCACTTCACGTAGAATAAATTCACTCGCTGTAGTGAGATGCGAATCCAGACATATAAGATTTATTTTATTTTGGATTAAGTTCAACGAAACTAAATCATAAAATACACACCGAACCGTAACAAATATTCATCTTTATACATCTTTGACGAAATAAAGTACGTAAATACGAGTGGAACGGAAACGGAAAATTATATTTTCGTATTATCTTTGTATTCATTTTATTTTCAATCTGATCGCATTCAAATTCATAAATTTTCCTTACCATTGTGTAATGAAGTCTGGGTTAATAGAATAGATGGGTGTCGACCGGTTATAGTCCGTCGAATTGATACCACTTTCAAGGTTGTCCATGACGTTTTCACCAATTTGGTTTGCCCTTTTTATTTTTTGATGAAACGAAAATCGTAAATGAGATTTATCTAGTTCGACTTTCGCAATATCAAGTGATGCTCATTCAGATTATTTTCTGTTGTTTTAATGGTGTCACCTGGGTTTCGGTAGCATTTTCTATTTCGTCTGCAAAGGAAAATGTTTTACTATGAGAAAGTGAGAAAAGAGTAATTTTTGTAAATAAATTCAATAAACAGTAAAGTTTTGCATCAATTTTATAGGAAATTCTGCTACAATAGCTTTAAATCTCTGTTATAAAGTAGATCATGCTCGGAGCGGTAGCGGAGAGCGTGACGCAGTCCCCAAAACCCCAAAAAAAAACATCCACAAACCCAAAAAACTCCATACAAAAACCTTTGGGACAAGACACGATGTATAGGCGAACTATTGAGTTTTTTCCCCTCGCCCCACTCCCCCTCCAAATTATTTAAAAAAAAAAAAAAACTACGTTGCAGCAGCTTCGTTGCCAGGAGTCGGTCAAAGTGGTCCGTAGAGCGACTATGAGAAAAAATTTTTTTGAAGTGACCGAAAATAATGTGTAATGATGTGGAAAGTTCGTAGGATGATGTGGGAAGTGTGTGGGTTGTTGTGGTAAGTGTTTGGAATGAAGTGGGAAGTGTGTGGGATGATGTGGGAAGTGTGTGAGATGATGTGGAAAGTGTGTGGGATCATGTGGGAAGTGTGTGGGATGATGTG
>CM055406.1:36756813-36871393 GCA_029228625.1 Pseudolycoriella hygida | reverse complement strand
AAAATTCGAAAACTCCGAGCACTACGTGAAAAACCATGAAAATTGACCACTTTTCCACACTTTCCGACTTTTCCAGAGTTTTCCCGAAAAAGCGGCATATGAAATTTTTCATTTTGGACCGATTCTGACGTTCCCTGAAAATTTGATGCAAATCGGCTGTCTAGTTCTCGAGATCGAAAATTATTAATAGAACATAGATAGATAGATAGATAGATAGATAGATAGATAGAACATAGATATATAGAAACCGACAGATCAGAAAAAAAAGTTGTCATAATAATGAGAACAATGGATTTTGGTAAGATGTATGGAAAAGTACCATCTTCAAACCTCCACATCTCAGCCAATTTTCAACCGATTTTGATGAGTGAGGGCTTGTTGGAAAGCTGCTGCGACGTAGTTTTTTTTAAATAATTTGGAGGGGAGGGGGGGCGAGGGGGAAAAACTCAAAACTTCGCCTATACATGGTGTCTTGTCCCAAAGGTTTTTGTATGGAGGTTTTTGGGTTTGTGGACGTTTTTTTGGGGTGTGGGGACTGAGTCACGCTCTCCGCTACCGCTCCGAGCATGATTGTCCCAAAGGTTTTTGTATGGAGGTTTTTGGGTTTGCGGACGTTTTTTTGGGGTGTGGGGACTGCGTCACGCTCTCCGCTACCGCTCCGAGCATGATTAATGTTAGTTCTTTATTTATTGATTCACTTGCTGATATCAACAACTCTTCTCCATAAGTCAGGACTGGATGAATGTATGATTTATATGTTATTATTAGTGTATCTCTCGATGTTCCCCATGTCGTTCCTGTTAATTTCTTCAATCATTACAATCTATTTTCAGCTTTTTCGGCGAGGTATTTCACATGGAATTTGAAAGTTAGCCTCTGGTCTAATATAATACCAAGGTAGCATTGGTTTAGTATTTCTTCGACTGTTATATTATTGAAGAGCAGATTTGGTTTTGATAAGATGTAACATGTAACATGCTGAATATTTGATATTTCGTTTTATCGATATTAACTTCCATTTGATTTTTTATTGTCCATTCATGTAGTGTTGCCAATGCACAATTCATTATATTTCAATTTTTTTCTACGTGTCGAAGCTGAATTCGACACCATACAACTTTTTTGATTGGACGTTTTTTTGGAGATAAAAACTAGATGCGTCAGCTCTACTGATTTCGCAATTTTTATAAGTCGACAAACGAGGACTTGCGTCACACCTTCAATTAAAGTAGATTTTTGTGCTTATCAAATTATTGATTATTTCCTTAGTACACTACATTCGAAATTGCCTAAAAGGCAACATCGAAAAACCCGTCAGATGCAACGATGTGGTAAAAATAAATTAAAAAAAAACTTTTCAAAGTAATGTTTCATAGCCGACTTTTTGGAAGATATATCATGGTCAGCAAAATTATAGCTAAAATACAAACTATATGAGATTGATTTGTTTGCTTTATACGATAATATTTCAGTTTTCGATAAAAAGGTTAAACAAAGGCAGTAGAAAAATTTAATAATAATAATAATTTTGCTGCCCAGAGAGAAATTTTGCTGACCGCAAAAACAGATGCTCTATTTTCTCCACAACCCTGTATGGACAGAAATGTATGTTAAAATACAATTGATTGGCATCAGAGAAAAATCTCGTTGTCAACTAGGAAATCATCTTAAATTAATGCGCAAATTACCTACGCGATTTTCTGATAACCCCCTCCCTCCCCCGTTCTTACGCTACCGTACAAATTTTGAGACTCCACTGAAATGTACTTTCAGTTTCCCTTTCCCAGGCTCAGAAAAGGCATTTAAACAATTTTCTTTATTAGTCAGATCGGAGGAAATAATCTTATATCGACTGATAGATTTTATTGATTTCGACGACAATCATGAGAATCTGCGTTCTGCGTTTGTACGATCCGACTTGACCCATGCCCCCTCCATCGCGTCGTACGCTACCAAAAACTTAAAAGCGGCACGGCACTGCTCTTCAATCAATAAAGAAAACTATTACAGCTCGCTTCGTTCGCAATTAAATTTTCGTCACGATAAGTAGTTTAAAGATATATTTTCATCTTCACCCAACGATCAAAATAAAGTCGTCGCCTCTGCAACTCAGTCAAACAAAGGGTTCGTAATGAACACTGAATTTCAGTATATAGCGCGTTGTTTCTACAAAATGCCAAAGAATTAGCATTTTCGACAAAATCTTTTTATTTCAAAGTCTTTTATTGCTCAAGAAGAACATAAAATTGCAAGAGGTGGAAGTATACGATGCGCTCAGGTTGCTATTGTGTTCGAAATTTTTCAAATTGACTAGTGCTATAAACTACACAAAATTTGAATAGGAAGGCTTAGGAAGACCTAGGACCCGTACGACTCTGTAACGAAAGAACAATTTATGAAAAATGTCGAACATTCAATATTTTCTTATTTGAGGATATAGGGTAGTGCAAAGTTAAAACGTATTTAAGCTTTTCGTCATCGGTATAATCGTCACAAGAACTGGAAGATAGATGGTTTCCGGAGTTATTGAATATTATGCCTCTGCTACTGTAAGTTGCAATATCTAGATTTATAGTAACTTTATTTTGACACACTCAGTCTCTTGGACATGCGTTCGTCATCGATCGGCAATGTAGAATAACCGTCATAAATACATGAGAAAGTGGTAGTCAAAAGACGCATGAATATACGCTTCGACAAACTCGTTACAGCTGCAGATAAAGGTTAAGCCTTCGAATGAAACCACTCTTCCTTCAAACAAAGTTGGTATACCTGATATGTCTAACATGGTTCTAACTAGTATGAACAAGATTTTGAAAGCATTTGAAACTCTTCGTAGAATGCGACTGATCTGACAAATAAAACCATAAACTCCTTATACCCTATATTCTGTGAAGGTCTTGACAGGATTATGGGATGTGTGGGAACAGATAAGGACACTTTCAATATGGTGCATCCTAACGCTGTTCGTTTAAAAATTCGATATACCGACAAATCGAAACAATTTTATTGAAGAACGGTTAAATATTTACAGAATGTAGCTTCTAAAAGAAACTATCGCAATAAAGAACAGCTTTAGCGTTCGTTGAAACGTTTATACAGGAATATTCAATTTCATAAAGTGTACATGAAACATATATTTTAGCGTACTTCTCGATGTAAAGTTTAAGACACACAAAAGAATTAAATTGATCTAAAATTTAAGTCGATTTTGAATCGCTTGTGAATGGTGTTTAACAAAGTACGAAGAAAATATGAAATGGAAAATAAACCACCTGAAGGAGAAGTGTGACGCAGGTCTTGCAATATCTCAAATCATAGTATAAAGTGTAATAATGATATAAGCTTGTGATTCTTTCCCGAATAGAAATGTTGTAGTAACTAGAGCGCAGATTGTAGCATTGAGACAATACATGAAGGCTAATAATTTGTTACGATTCATACCGTTAGACACAATTTTCTTATGTGAACTTACGTCACATCCCATTGCTACCGGTGGAAACTGATCACATAACAGTTGCAAAAGCTTAATGGCATTTTCATTGAATGTGAATATCGTGAATGAATTGGAACATGAAAGGAAGCATTAAATATTATGTTTAGGTTTGTTAAGCTGGAACAATACATTTGTTTACCGCTACAAAAATGAAAAGTTAGTCTGTGAAGAAATTTAAATGAAAAGTTATTACTATGGCCTTTGGTCATCGAATTTCTTAACCAATAAAAGGGAAGTGAGGTGTGTTATGTGGGAAGTCAAGACTTCTTAAATAAATTCCATTCATTTAGTAAAGGATTAACTTACCACATTCTTTAAGGTCAAAGGAGAAAAAGGTTGTTAATGATACGCCTATTACACTTCCTACGCTATTGCGAAAATGTATCTACTGGCTTTCATACCTTAACATATCCAATCATTTTTGAACCAGTTCGAAGAATGATGGACCTATTAGCATTGCCTTACTGAACAATAACAAAATCTGTATATGCGTAATCTGCGTGTATAGTAAAGGCATTTTTGGAAGTAAAATTTTGGATGGATACGGAAATACTAAAAGGGAAAGAGTTAGGAAAGGTTATAGTCGTAACTTGAAACGAAAGCATGGGACTTTTCTTTAGCTTTAAAAGTGTAGGTGAAATATTGCTTAGGTAGAGAAACAACCGACATACACAATCTTAGCCATCAACTGGCCGTCGATAAAATATTAAAAGTATTTGTTATCAGAAAATATAATTTTTATATTTGAATTCAAACTGATGAACTATTTTCACATTTTTAATGCGTAAACATTTTATTGATTTGAATATTCACTTACCATCACTTTGTTAATGAAATTATGTATCTGGAAATCGATTCATTATTAGGCTTGTACGAAGTGCTCGGTGAAACTTTTTCGCTTGTATCTCTAAAAAATTAGCACGCAAATAGCTCTTCAAGGTTTTTAAGAAAATATATGTCAAAACATAACCAAAGACCCGTACGTATCAGAATGGATGTGACAAACAGAATAGATGTGGCAAACCGAACAGATTTTGCAAAATTATTGCAAACTTTTTGGGAACTTATCTGAATTGCAGAAGTGGATATATCCCGAGATGAGGTCATAGTTCTAGAGATATGGGTCATCCCTCCCACATCTAGAAGTGGTCATATCCCAGAAATTGGTCATTTTTACCTAAAACCCAGAAACACGTCTTCTCTTAAATTGTATTCTCTACAACTTTACCATTGAAAGCAACTTTCTAACTACCATAGTTCTATATGTCATCCCTCCTGATTCTAGAAGTGACTGAATCCCAAGGATTGGGACATTTTTCGGGAAAACCCTGAGACACGTGCTCACTCAAATTTTATCCTTTACCACTTTCTCTCTGGAATCAGCTTTATAACTTTCATAGTTCTAGAGATATGGGTAATCCCATACAACTTTGCCTTTGACGGTAAATCTCCATATTGCTTAGTTGAGCAAATATAGACGAAAAACCATCTGGCCAAGAAACTCAATTTCGTCCATTCCATTGGTCCTAGTGCCCAGACCACTGACCCAACATCCACAAAAAAATTTTCCCAGCTTTGTGACACCAAAATGAACAATTTCCGTGCTATACTTGCTGAGATATTTGCGAAAAAGTTACACCAACCCTCGAAAAACCATGTTTTTGTTCACTTTTTCGACCAAATCTCCGGAACAATTTGACCGATTTTGCTCACCTTTGAACTTGAGTCGTGGGACATACGTACCTTCCAGCCATTTAGAAAAAAATGACGGGAAGGACAGAAGAACATTTCTATTGCTGATTCGTCATCTCTAGACGATCATGGGCGCGCGGTAGCGATGCGCCCGTGACGCAAGTCCCCATACGAACAAAAAATTCGGAAAAATTTTTTTCGTAGACTTCGGAACCATATATACAGTTTTGACTTCCCCCCCTTGCGACGTACCCCTGGAAAATATTTTTCCTGGATTCTACGGAAAATTCTTAGGCGAAGTGTTTTTTCACTCATTAAAAGCGGCTCGGTGGATCCGAAGATACGACCGCGACCTTTAGAAAATGATCATTTCCTATACAAAAAGTGCTGTTTCATAGAAGCCAAAGTTAATGCAAACATCCTACGTTAGTTAGCTAGTTAGTTAGTGGATTAATTCCAGGACCATTTGTATGAAAAACCGTGAAAAACCACTTTTTTGCCTCGTGCTCGAAAACGGCTCGATAACTTTTCTTGAAATTTTGCAGGGACCTTCGAGTGGGCATTCTACGTCATATGAGATTTTAAAAAAGGGGGGTACCGGCCTCGTTTGGGCGCCAGTGCTCTTAGAAGGCGCCATATAAAGCCCATATGTACATGTTTGTGTGTGTAGTGTGTATGATAGCACATTTTGTATGAGGCAATGGTTGTGTGTTCGAGATAGAGGTTTGGTGTCAAAGGGAAAGTTGTTGGATTGGGTGTGTAGTGTATGAGGGTGACCGCCAAAATGACGGAAAATAGGCGGGGACTCAAAAAAAAAATTTGATATGTTGTAGAGGAGGTTGAGTGGATCATTTTCGCCAATGTAAGTACTAGCCGCCGCGCTTCGGTTCGGTGGCAGCCGCGGCTCAAAATAATGCAAAACATGATCGCAATTTATTTAATACCATTCAGTTATAATATTATAAATAAAATATTTCCGCCAAATTTTTGCTTGGTGGAATTGTACCGAGAATCGAGGCCACATTTCCGCGCTGGATAGCAATTGCTATACGTTGGAATAAGAAACTTGTAGCTCTTTTCTCTTTTGTTACGTCAGTGACCTTACTTCCAATTGTCTTTATAAGTTTTATTGCCTCTTTTCCGAATACACCAGATGTTTCTGAAGCAACTAGGACGAAAAAAAATTGCTCCCTCAAATCAATGTATTTTTCAAATTTCAAGTTTTCAGCCAGTTTTGCGGCCCAGCCTGATATTCTTGATGTGTGATTCACATATGACCGTGCAAATGTGTCTTTACAAGTGAAGTCCCATAATAAAGACTTGCCTCTATGCCACGGTACAAGTGTTAAACCATCAGGTTTTTTACCATCTGATCGACAATAGCCTGGAGGCTCGCGTATACTCGGAATCTCAGCTGATTTCAACGCTCGTTGGATTAAATTGTTAACTGATTCATGTCGGGGCAGCGTACCTGAAGCCTTACTGCACGATAAGCCATGTCTAGCGAATCGATCGACTTTCGATCCACAAACACATTTATGCGGTTGAAGTATTTGTAGGCCTAATCTCAATCCGACTGCTACACTAAATTCATCATTACTTAAATGTGTACCGAGCTGTGGCGATGGTAATGCTTGCAGCCAAGCACCTGCTTCTTCAGATGAATTTGCTAAAAGTCGTGCCTTATCTGATGTTTCTTTTGGCCAGTCTTGTATTTCTTTCAGCTTTTTGTTTATTTCATAATTCTCCCACGCATTCTGAAGTGATCGCAACGACTCCTCAGGCAGTTCTCCAAATTCCTCACGCCAATGTTCTTCGGCCTCAACTTTTACCAAATCTTCTTGTAGGTAAGTATCATGTAACAATTGATTTAATAAAGTAGAAACGTTGTACATCGATGAAAGGAAACAAGATAGAGCTATGTCTGATGCATGCCGTAATCCGATTCCACCTTTCTTAATTGGTAAAGATGATTCAATCCAAGCTTTTTCGGTAAAATGTATATTCAGAAGTGATTCTATGGATTTTCGAAGTACTCCATCATAATGCAATAATCCAGATGTATTCTGCCACATTGGTGCTCCTCGTAGAAAGAAGATTAAACGAGGGGTTGTTACACAATATCGAAGCAGGCAATAAGCATTTTGGAAACTTATATGCTTCATATTTTCTGTTAAATTAATGAGGTCTTGCATTTTTTTATTCAGACAAATTGTTGATGCAGTTTCTGTTAGAGGACTTCCTAGCAGAAATTCATTTTCGGTTTTCATCATTTGAATACCATTCGAAATTGTATTGAATAGCTTGTGCAGCTCGTTCTTAGCATCAGTTGATTCGGTTCCTAAAACAGCCATTTCACACTTTCGGTGGTTTAAATCCAAACCTATGTCTTTTGCTATTTTGATTATTTCTTGAAGTGCATTAAAAACATGTTCTGGCTTACCGCCAATTGTTCCGTCATCAAGGTACCATATATTAAGGTCAAGATTCTGAAGAGATGTAATGATGTCTTGGAGAACAAGACAAAACAAGGCTGGTCCAAGAGGGTCGCCTTGCTGAACTCCACTTTGTGATAGAATTATATGTTCTCTGTAGTATAAATTCGTTGGCACTCTGTAACACTGTTCAACAAACTTGTAGATCTCTGGAACGGTGGTTTTAACTTTTTGCAAAAGAGTGTCTCGTCTTAATTCATTAAAAGCGTTTTTCACATCAATTTTCAAGAAAACACGAACTGAATGTTTTGATGTATAATATATTCGTGCTGCATGTGCACCAGCTTCCGCTCCATGTTTTATTCCTACTCCCAATTGTTTTGGCAGAAATAAATTTGACAATACTGAAGCGATTCTACGACATGTAATCTTTGCTGCAATTCTTCTCCATGTATTACCGACGGCGATTGGTCTAATACCACCAGATTTCTTTTGTAAGGCTGTCAATGATGCTCCGTAGAGAATTTGAGAGGGAACGTTCCCACTCAATATTATCGTTGTTAGTGATGAAACTGCCTGCAGTAGTTTGTTTCCAGCGTCACCGTTTTGGACATTAAGCAAATCCTTCAAAATTTGAGGGCGGAAACTGTCGAGACCACCTGCTGTTCCTTTTCTGAATGACATTATTGATAGATTAACCTCTTCATCAGTCGGAACTATTTGATCTACATCGATTATTGAATCTGGATAAAAAGATGGCTCGGGATGTGCGGGGTGTTTTAACTTGAGTTCATTTAAAGTATCTTCGTTGTTTGGTGCAATAATCTCATCTGAGGAAATTAGCCGTAAAGCGCCACTGATATCACCATCTGATAACTTTGCCTCGACTTTCTTTGATACATTTTTTCCTTTCACGTCCATTTTACTGTCAATTGTCGGTATCTGTTTACAATCACAACAAAACCCTTTTTAAAAGGGAAACGTGACGCAAGTCCTCGTTCCTTCTTCCAAAACAACTGATATCACAACAAAAACCCTTTTTAAAGGGGAAACGTGACGCAAGTCCTCGTCCCTTCTTCCAAAAGAACTGATATCAATTTGGGAGACGCTTGCAGCTTCGGAACGCACAAAATTCTTTTGAAATATTTTCACTTTTGATTAAAAAAATGCGTCCCAAATGCCAAACCCCCCAGTGTTATAGCTTTTCTGTTCTTTCAGCTTTCACAAGGCAAAAATTTGACTTTATGGGATGTATGGCGTATTTTTGTACAGGAAATCAAATTTCTGCGTACGAAAGCTGAAAGCGTAGAAAAGTTATTACATTGGCGGGTTGTGACGCATTTTTTTAACCAAAAGTGAAAATATTTCAAAAGAATTTTGTGCGTTCCGAAGCTGCAAGCATCACCCAAATTGATCTCAGTTGTTTTGGAAGAAGGAACGAGGACTTGCGTCACGTTTCCCTTTTAAAAAGGGTTTTTGTTGTGATATTAAATGCATCCCCCTCACTTCCGCCTCGATCTACCCTATACCCCCCTGCGTGTCCCACATGTTGCGACCTTGAACTCAAATATGATGGAGCGAAAGTGTCTCTGCATGTAAAGTCCCAGAGTAATGCATGTACCTCGTGCCGTAACGTAGTGGTAGAGTAGTGGCTACGTGTACTGAGGGACCGGGTTCGACTCTCGTACCATACTGAAAGGCTGGACGGTGTGGGAATCGAATTTGGGGGAAACTTTCGACTTGGGGGTCATCGTATATCAGTAGCTTAGGTGAGAAGCCACTTTCAAGCTGATCGAAAAGTTTAAGTGATCTATATACATATTCCGTCGTCTAGAAACATATTGCCGTCTATATACAAACATATCGTCGTCTATGTACACACATATGGTCGTCTATCTAGAAACATATTGCCGTCTATATACAAACATATCGTCGTCTATGTACACACATATGGTCGTCTATCTAGAAACATATTGTCGTCGTATATGTACATATCATGGTCCCAAATCCGCTGTGTGTCGCACAAAACTCACATTAGTAATGATTTTCCCATTGTCCATGGTATTAACGTCAATCCGTCTGGCTGTAAAATTTATATAGATCATCAAAAAAGATGGATTTTGCTACATTATTTTCCATCATTTTTACATTCCACATTTACATAAATTTTTCATAAATAATGTAAAATTTGTGTAAATCATGCTGAAATGATAATTTTACATTATTTTTCCATACATTTTCCATTAATGTAAAAATAATGTAAAATTTATATAAATTATGAAAAAATGATGTAAATGCTTTTATCACATTCGAGCCTATAATAAGCCAATTATTGCACTAGCAATGGGACTATAATCGGCCTGTTATAGTCGACTTTCTTGTTAAAAGTAGGGTTGTAATGACGCTATTATAACCCGGTTTTTAATGATGACGTAGGCTACACTGAAACAATACAAATGAATGAGAATGAAACGTATGTGGTTATAACAACCGCATACTAAATCGAAAAGTCAATCTAGACGATGAGTTTTGATTTTTGATTTTGTTGTCATGTTTTGTGCATAATTGGCAATTATAGGCTTAAATGTGATAAAATATTGTATAATACAAGGGGAACAATCGCGCAATTATAGTCTCGGTGGGTGAAAATTCTCGGAGCTAACGCCCCTTGAAATTTCACCCCACCTCGACTATAATAATTACGCAATTAATCCCCTTGTATTATAATATACTATTCTAATTTGGAAGGTAAAAATGATGGAAAAATAATGTAGCAAAATCCATCGTTGCTACATTAATTATCCATTTTTTGAGCATCTTTTTTGAATGATCTACGTAAATGTTACATGAATTATCATTGAGTTTTCCGTGAAATATATAATACTCAACATTATTGTTATACATCAAAAATATAATTTTGCCGAATTTAATTTTGAAATACATCCGGTAAGGCAAAGTGTAAGTTGACGTAGCATGTATGTTTTTAAGGGCCCTTTAATAAGGGAGAGAGGGCGTTAGACAAAAGCGTGCGCTCCATATATTTAAAAAATAATGCCCATGCATTTTTGCGTGCTCGGGAGGAGGGAATCTGGAGTACGACATTATTAGCGTGGGCACTTTTCGATTGAGCCCTAAGTAAGACATCTTACCGAGGAAATTAAAAAGTAACACTTTGGTGCACGCACATCGTATCAGCTCAAACTCAGAATTATTTGTCAATCGTGACGCATTTTTTATGGAATTTATGTGACAATAACTTCACCGTATGTTTTCGTTGGTATTTTTGTTTTTATTATTTGGATTTTTATATTAAAAGAGGTTTTCGTTGAATCCACATTGCTATCCGTTTCAATAAAATACACGAGTAATATTGCTCCCATAAACTATTATTTAATAAACAATGTTCAAAATGTTTTTGTGTCAATATGGCAATAGTAAATTTAAACGCAAAACCAACAAAATTTATGCGTAAAACCGTAAAACCATTTCATTATGTTTGTGTATTAATACTCCACACCGAACAGCCTGAACTGCAAAAAGGGAAATCCATATGATATTGTTTATATAAATAGCTTCTCAAAAAGCAGAAAGGTACGCTTTCGTTATTTTACTTCTTTATGCGAAAACCGCAGGGGTGTACTTTATTAATATAATTCCTACTTTGATTTGCATCATTTTTTCTAGTTGACACTTCGGAGAATGTTATTATAACTTACAGTAGGACTTAAAGAAAGTGAAAACGAGTGGGTGTTAAAAATGAGTGAAGAGCATTAGGTCAACTTCCTTTCGTTTCGTATGTCGCGATGTCGTCAACATTTTCCGTAGCGTATAATGCATCGCTCGAGACAGTGTCTTGGATGCACTCATTCACTCGATTGAATTACGAACCATTTTTTGGGTCCTTCAGTCTTTTTGCAACAACGTTTAAACGCATATATGATGCACCCGTGGCTAAAGCCTTGGGATATGTATTGACGCTTTTGTCATTCACCCATTTCATAAATTGCGAGTAAACTCTTAAAGGGTGTACATTTTTCATCATGAAAACGAACAAAATAATTGCAACCACGACTAGACAAAAGCGGGTATTGTTCGTTTTTTTACTTATTTTTTCGTCATTTCCATGTTATTGTTAATACATATTACCAGTTAGCAAATGGATTAAATCTGAACTTTAATAAATTACAAAAAAAATAATTGAAGACTGATACTCGATGGAGTTTGAATGTATCTATTCTTTCATTTAGAGTCTTTTTGAAAATTATCGGTAAAGGGTAAAGGTTTTAAATTTGATAAAATTAGTTTTACCTGACCGCTAGAATATTTACGCATCAAAACGTCGATTTGAATGAAGTTTGGCATGTATTTCTCGACGTGAAACAAACTCACGTATTGTCGAAACAAAATGTAATGTAATTTTTGAAATATTGAAATCTTTACTTGAGGAGTAAAGTCTGAGGAGAAATTTCTCTTTAAAAAAAGTTTGTGGCCAGAGTGAAGAAAATTGTAACTCTCTCTGCGTACTCTTTCAATTTCCTCTACTCTTGCAACAAACATAATTTAAGTCACAATTTTTATACGCAGGTATATTATCTTTAAGCCTCGCGGAATTTTCTTTATTCTTCCATACTGAAAATAGCTATTGGGCAAAGTAATAAACACTCTTTTGGCTGATTTTTAAATTATTCGTTTTATCGTTCTTTTCATTTGAATGTGTGTAACACGAGGTTCAATGAGAATATTGAGTGCATATGCTCCAAAACAACTCTATATTAAAAAATCTGCGTTTCAGTTCAAAAAGCTAAATGTTCAGCCCTGTGGAAACATATTACAACAATGACAAACACGAGGAAAAAAAAAGCTGGATTACATTTTATGTATGTTAAACATTTTTCGAAAGAACTACAACATTTTTGTGACATAAAATAACATTGTATATGGAAAACGAACATTTCAAAAATATCAAAGAGGTTCAAAATGCTCAGTTCGTAAAATGCTGCAACCTTTTTTTAGAGGTTTTTGAATTGTAAATTTTTCGTTCAGTCGAAAATGGAATTTCTATAATTCGTTTCAAAGCTTTTCTTCGTATTTTCCCTTTTTTGTCACACTGTGCTTTTTTAAGTGGTGAATTAATTTTATTGATAAATTCTTAATTTTGTGTAAATTGAAGCATCATGGCTTTAATGAAATTTCATATAACATTTTCGCACTGTTTTTCTGAAAACATTCGTTAATGTAAAAAATTGCTTCTTTACACAATATATCGTATGCAAGCCGTACTCGAAAAGGATGTTTTGTGTACAAGATGTGTTGCCAAACGAGCGCCGCGCCAATCTCATGCGCAAATGAGTGAAAAGTCAAAACCTGTCCCGGACGGAATATGTGAACGCTTTTTCTTTCGTCATACAAATTTTCCGTGGCATAAGACATTCCCACACGATTCCTATCATGATTCTTAAGGGAATGTGTTCACTTATCCCTGACGGGGTATTTTGAAACCACTTTCAGCCGATTTCGCTAATGCCCGCATCTGCAGGAAAATTTATTTATCTTCGAGGATGAAGCTTGTATCCGTAGCCGAAGGCAAGGGATATAATCCTCCGAGAGGATAAATAAATGATCCTGCAGAAACGTAAGAGTTTTTATGCACCGAAGCAAGAAATCAACAAAACAAATTTTGATACAACACAGTAATGTGTGACTTCCGAATTCTCAAATCGTTTTTTTACAGGCTGCGTCAATGTGAGCAGTCTTTTTTTCGCTTTAAATAAATTTATTATCTATAATTGTACCTTTATTCCAAAAATTAATTTTTATTTATCGTGAAATATTGAAAAATGTCATTCTTGCAAATAAAAACATGAATTGATCAATAAATGAACTTAAATTTATATAAAAGATAAGGTAGTTCATTCGGGACAATTCCAGTAGTGCGTAAAAAAACTGTCGTCGCACTAGTGCGGCAAAATGACTTCATTAGACACCGAAATGACGCACGAAAAAGCGAGTTCTTGTCGGTGAATTGCAAAATTTTCGCTAATCTACCGAGTTGTTTGTGTGAGTACACAAGGAAAAAAACTAATAGATAATAAGCGAAGAAGAAAAGAATCAAGTTGGGTGGCAGGGCATTTCTCCGCCGCGTCAATAACTCACGGGACGTTAATAACGCACGGGGCGTTAATAACACACGGGGCGTAAATACAGAATGCCACTAGATGGAAGAATTTTTTTCATTGCTCTTTTATTTTTAAAAAAGTTGTCAATAAGAAATCAAAAAATTACATGAAAACTTTATGAAAGTGATTGATGGGACCGCGGCACATTGGGCATTGTGCTTTTTTGCGCTTACCGCGGCCAAAATTTTATTCTTTACAGCTTTGCCTTTGATAGTAAATCTCCATATTGCATAGTTGAACAAGTATAGACGACAAACCTTCTGCCTTCTCGTATATGGCCAAGAATCTCAATTTCGTCCATTCGTTTGGTCCCGGTGCCCAGATCACTGACCCAATTTCCACGAAAAAATGTCCCAGTTTTGTGAGATCAAATGATTACAAAGAACATGCCCCAGTTTTGTAAGATCAAATGATCACATTTGACACCAAAATCAACAATTTCCGTGCTATACTTGCTAAGATATTTGCGAGAAAGTTTCACCGACCCTCGAAAAACCATGTTTTTGGTCACTTTATCTCCGGAACCACTTGACCGATTTTGCTCATGTTCGAAATTGATTCATGGGATATATGTACCTTTCAGGGTAAAAAATCAGGATGATCGGTTGAGCCGTTTGGAAAAAATTGGAGACGGACGTACAGACGGACATTTTTTTATTGCTGATTTGTCATCTCTAAACGATAATTGATGCATCCCGTCAACTCCCACCTCGATCTTTCCCATTTTACAATAAAACTATTTGTAGTAAAAATATAGGACCATCGTACTTCGCACGGGTCCAACAATCGGCGAGAAAGTTTTGTTTGATTTTGTCGCTAATTTAATTTTTTCGGCGAATTTCGTTGAAAATTTTCGCTGATTCTAAGTTTTTTTTCTTATGACGGCATTTATTCCAGGAATTATATGAGGAATACATTTAATGATTTTCGACGTTTCGCGAAAAATATTAATAACAATTTTCATTCCAACAACAAACTGCAAAGATTATTTAATCTGATTAATTGTGCGATATGGTAAATGTTGTTATTGTCGGAAAGTAAAAAAAAATCTCATGTTGGGATATTTAAATTCTTAATTTTATTTATTTTTGTCTTTAAAAGGACTGCTAAATGCCGTTGAGAAAATACTAAACTTTTCATTTTAATCTAATTTATCAATTTTCTTTGATGTTCCGTAAATCCATTTAAAATAAATTACAAAACCACTTCCGGTTTTGAATAAAATTCTTTTGAATCTGCGGCTGATATGTTTGCTTTGTGCTTACGGATAGAACTTGCGGAAAAAAAACCATCGCGCTGTATGCCTTTTAAATTAAAGAATGGCAGAGAAGATAGAATAGAAACGCCGAGCATGCAGTTGTATCCCCTGCAATTGTAAAAAAAATTTCTGATTTTACTCGATTTATAAGTCCTTTCAGTAAGAACCCTCTCTAAAATCTCTCTCTCTCTCTCTCTCTCTCTATTTCTCCATCTATAAATCGGCTCTCACTATATACAAAATCATTGCCCTGATGGTCTGTGAATAGCTAAAAATTTATGAACTGACGAGTTTTCATTATGAAATTCGATATAGTTACTTCAACACAATCCGATGTCGCAATTTAAAAATTTCTCCAGCTGTTCTACAAGCTGCGAACCAATATTTGGATATTTGCATCATCTCAAATGCACACATATCCATTAATGACATTGGTACTTTTAGTGCGGTGTCGGCTTATGTCAAAGTATACGAAACTTCATGAAACGACCACAATTTGTAAAACGCATGCTTAATAAAAATTGAAAAACGAGAAGCAATTCAACTGTAGTTCACTTAATTTTCCAAATTTAAAGTATCCAATTAGTTCATTTCTGTAGCAACAGCTATAAATATTGTGATAATTTTTGCTTCATTTGTTCGCATCAAAAGAAAACTTTCTCACGTTAATAATTACTTTCTAATAAACAAACAGTGACAAGTCATTGCAAAAATCCGACCCCATTCTCCAAAAAATGATTACTACCGAAGACACTTCATAAATTTTGAGATACAGATTTTAATTAAAAATTTATCATACGCATCTATCTGAGTACGACAGAACTGTATCTGATACTGTTACGATAGGCGACTACATCATTTATATAAAGACGGCCAACAACATATATACCCTTCGACGAAGCATCCCCCGCAGTGATGACACAAATATTTACCTAACATTTTAATTACTTTAGAAAGTTAATTCTGCTTAACGATTATATATTATTTATATTTGTGTGAAAGACAACGATGGAAGTAGCTTTTTAGTAAAATAAAGTTATAAGAAATGTGTCGTGAAAAATATTTTTTCTTAATTTTATCCTTGACGTTCATCTTATTTTTAACAAGTTTAGGTGCTTACGTACATACTGGCACTGATGACTAACCTTTAATTGTATAATTTCGGTAGTCCGAAAAATATTCTCCAGATAATTATTCAACAACAGCTAAAGAAGAATATATTTTTAAAGAGTAAACCAAAAGTTTTTTGGTTGGAGATTTTAATCTTTTGGGTAATTTTAAATACAAAGGAAAATCATTTTTCCCTTTCTATGTTTCAGTTGAAATTTTATTTAATTACGTTTCAACCTCAAGTCGTGTTCCAAGTGCGAATTATTTAATAATGAAAATGAAGACACTTTTTGGAATTGACATTATAATTATTCGAAGATATTTTTATCAGTTGATTAATTAACTCAATTGAGAGAGCAATCGAATGTTCACATTTTATTTGTAATTTGTGAATTAGACATGTTGCCAAATTGATGAAAAGAGGGTCGGTTTATTTTCTTAAATCCGCGAGGTAAGCACGGATAATGCTCATCACGGTGTCAAATTAAACAAATAGATCGCAGGAACATAATTAACTTTACGCCTCATTTTTTTTATATTTTTATTCCATTATGTTCTAAAAATCGGTAATCTGCAAACAAAAGAAATCTACGTGTCTTAATTTTTTTTAAATCGTCTTTAAAAGTTCAATTTTTTCATGCAATGGCAGGTCGCAGGAAGGTCGCTAGCTGTGAATAATGCAAATGCGATGTTATTTCGACGGAATTTTTTGAATTTTTTTTAGCGCTAAAATTGGGCGCCAGTATTGAGTTTAAAAAAAAAGTTAGAGGTTATTGAGATGTGACGCAGAACAATATTTACTATGTAACGATGCTCTTTATTGAAATAAATTATACGGATACATGTAAATGCGTAAGGTCAATAGCAAATGATAGCAATAGCAGATTTCGGCGCCAGACGTTTGAAATTTTAGCAAATTTTTGGACATTTTGAGTCACCACCGAAACAACATCGACTGCTTCCATACAAATTGCCACAGGAAAACATTTTGGATTGTCTACTGGTGGATGATATTATCCTCCGGTGGATGACAAGATCGTTCGGCGAACGATACTATCTTCTATCGAATGGTATTATCTTCCATTGGATGATATTACCTTCTGCTATCGTCCAGTATTATGATAATATCGTCTGCCGGAAGATAATATCTTCCAATGCAATGTGGTGAACACACCATCCAACGTTAGATATTATCATCCACCGGACGACAATTCACTGGGCGTTTTTTCCCTCTGGTTCTAACATAATAACTCAAGGTAGTTCCAAAAGTGGGTTAAATATTGCAAATGGGAATTTTTGGGCGAAGGACCGCTGAGCTGGGGCCGCCTAAGTGGTTTTCGCTCTTTTGTACATAACCCGATGCCCGCCCGAGTTTTTTTACGCCCACCCGATGCCCGCCTGAATTTTCTTATAGGTCTTTGTACGCGCCCGAGATTCCTGTAAGAATTCTTTAAATCATAAATAAACCATTGAAATGGTGGTAGAGTTTATTTATTTTCTCTTTTTCGCTTATGCAATAAAGCATCGTATTGACATTTGAGGGGAAATCTCGGCAAGCCTCGATTGTTCCCCTCAAATGGCAATAAAATACAAATATATGTTTATGTGTTTATAAACATTTGTCAATATTCAGATGGAGCTCGTGATTACAGCACCATATTATAAAAATTTGACCCAAGTGATAACCGTGTTGAACCTCAGATGTCATTTAGATCTAAGAAGATAGGCCCATTAGCAGCTTAAGGTTGTCAAGGTTTCGTAGTAAGTCACGTTCTAACTGCGCCCTTGATTCAAAAATATTCACTGTACGACTTTCAAAATTAGAAAAACCTCAAATGATGACATCTCTAAGCTTATTACAGCTATTTTCGTAAGAGCTGCAGCAATCTGTTATTGTTACAAGTGCTGTCATGTCCCCTACTTTATCTGAAATCTTCGAACTCAGCTATCTCTTAACTCACAAAGAAGAAATATATTTTCACTTAAATACAATTAACGTTAACATCTTGAAATATGCGTATATTGAAAACCCAAATGTCTAAGAAAATAGAATTCAAATGGAAAGTAATTATAAAAAGCGTGCATGTCAATGATGCCTGTAGGTGATTGTAATCGATACTATGAGTTTATAAAAGTTTGAGTAGCAAGAAATATATAACCTAAGCATAATATCTACTTAACAACAGGACAAAGAAATTTTACATTGAAACAAAATGGGATTTGTAAAATCGCACAAAAGAAATCTAAATCGAAAAGTATTTTATCCTTAGTGATTTTGCTGACACACCATTTCGACAGCCATATATTTTTATTCATTTGCATGTGGTGTATATCTTGTGAAATAAAAGACAGAGACAACTAATAGCCGCTACCAGTAGCGTTTACTTCATAGCGAACCGCTTTGTTGCTATCTGCTCTGCTTATCATAATTTGATTTATTGTGAAGAATACTCAGAGATTTTTCTCAAGTTCCCTTAGAAACGTTAGGATTTTTTTTGAAACAAAATTTATATATAGATGTATAAACTGAATGAAGGAATAGCGACGCTCTTCATTCAAGAGCGCGCCCCCAGCCAATCTGAAGCTTAGAAGCGATAAGATGGTTTTGCATTTTTCAAAAAGCTTTATGATAAAAGTCAGCGATAAGACGAAGGACGATCCATTTTATTGTTTGAATAAAAATTGCTCTCCGATTTCGAATAATCCGAAACAAATTCAATTTTTAGGTTCACTTAATGCGAAAGTTTATGATGCTTGGATTTATGAATGATATGTGAACGACTATTATTCACCATATTTGTCAATTTCCCACATATTTATTCCAACTAAACATTAAACTTTATGTCATATCAATGGTTGCTGTTTAGATGCTTTAGATCGTTACAAGAAAATTGAATGTCGGAAATCATTTTTTACGACCACAACGAAAAAAGAAGAAAAAAATTGATAATGACAAAAAATGTTGTCAAATTTCAAACATGTAGCTAGACAAATGGTTTGAATGAAAAAGAGCCTTTATACGAGAAAAGTAATGCTATTATAATAGGAAATTCGGAAAAACGATAAAGAATAGTTTTTCCGACCAAAGAAAATTAATTTTATTTGCAGGAAATGAACTAAGACGGGTTTTATTATCTTTTTGTCGATATTGCGACATATTGAATCACTCAAAGGAAATGAATTATTATTGAAGGTAATAAATGTACTAAGGTATGTACCCTTTGTGGTCATGTCAAGTGTAATATGTTGTCGCATAGAAACGAAACGAAATGTCGTCAATGAAAACAAATGTCTTCTTCGTTTCTGAGTTCTAAAAAGTGATATCTTCACAAATGTTTCAAGCATTTTTTATAGAAACCAATCATTTTTGTTACGACTGAGATTGAAGTGAACCTGTTGCGTTCATTTTCAGATCAACTGTACTCTTGTATTTAACTGGTAATGGTAATACTAGGGAGTTAGCGAGCCTATATACTTGGACCTAAAAACGTCCTTGATAACCTAAAATGAACATCCCGGACAAGATTCCCTTGACGAAACTATTATTCCGTAAACTCTCACACATTATTATTCCTTCGCATGGTTTTAATCACATCGTTTCTATTATTACAATTTGTTATTACGATGCGCCACAAGAAACAGCTGTAATAGTCAAATCATCGCATAAAATGTTGTACAAAAATCTAAAATTATATATAGGGTGCAATAAGCGGTATCATTGCTATAAAAAATTTTCTGTATATGTAAGTTCAAAGTTGACTCACTCATAGCTGTGAACCAAAATTCAACTTTGACACATGTACTTCTCATATACTTGATTTTTTTTATAATCAATGTTCAGACAAAATAAACTCTGGACTATTCCTGACATTTCTCCTGAAGAAATCTAGAGCGTATCTGACGAGCCTTTCCCACAGCGATCGCTTCAAAAACGCTTTACATGAACAAATTTCGCTACTCGAAAAATCGACTGGGGGTGCCCCACTAAGCCCACTAAAAAAACTAAAAAAAAGTGTTCTTCCATAAAGTTTTCTGGGTACCACGACGGTCAAGAGAAACTATGTCGAAATCCCTAATATTTACAAACAATTATCAGACGGCGTGGAGCACATAAGTTGACTCCTATTCGCAGACCAACGGCGATCCGGAACGCCGATTGATTGCGAAGGTAGCGCTTGCAACCAGGCGCCCGACTCCGGTATTTGGAGTGCGCTCTGTCCGCTTCGTGTTCGAAATTCAGTTAACCTATCAACCGTGTTTTTGTAATGCTGGACCGTTGGCGCTGTAGTGATGGTATTTCTCGTTGGATTTGATCCGAATGCAGCATTCTCCACTCGTTTAGTCCTACTCCATAATCGGCAATTTGCTCAACTTGCAGTGACGGTTGGCGCAACATAATACTGACAAGCTGAATAACTCCGTTAGCTGATGACAAAAAAGCGGGAAACAGTATCCGAAACTTTCCCCATCCTTTAAACCTCCTGAATTGATGGGCAGCGACGCCATGGTCTATGTGTTTGCGTCCAGTTTCGAATTTACCGAGGATTCCAAAACAGACTTAATCTCATTGTCCACCTCACTGACCAGACAGAATCGCTTCCACGTTGGCGTTGTACTTAGTAGTCTTTCTACTTCGGCAACATAAAACAATTCTTCAAGATGTAGAATGCGATATGGTAGTTGACTACCTCCAGCAAGCGCTCAAACATCAGCTTCATTTAACTTTTTGTCGAAAATACAATAGAAAGCGTTTTCTGAGATCGGTGCCCCCAGGAGTGTGTGACTATGCAGATGCCGTGTGAAAGTTTATTAAATTGGTCTGTCACTTTTTGGTCCACTTCTGAGCAAAAGTAGAGTTCGCACTTATCCGGATTGATGTGTAGACCAATTTTGGCACATTCAGTGATGACCGTTTTGAAATCGGCTAGGACAGTTTCACAATCGCGTGCGATGGTTCCAGGTAGAAAACTATAAATTCGGATACTAACGCGTCCACCACTTCCTAGATTGCCGAACTGAATACAAATATGCCGCAAGGGTCTCATTGTCGCAGGTACGGGAATATGGCCGGACAGTGCAGCTTCATTTCGTTCAAGAATACGTCACGGTCTACTTCATTGAAAGCGTTTAGAAAATCGATTTTGATGACCACAACTCGTCGATGTATGTACATAAGTGCTTTCTCATATTTGCTTTGACTCGTAGGATTACAGCACTCATCTTCGGCTCATGCAGCAAACTTCCTACAAGTTAAAAAAACCAATTTGGAGGGAATAAACGCGGAGGTATGTACTCAACAACGTAGTCCAGTTAAATAATAACAGGCGGCACTGCTTTCTCTTTGCAGAGCTGACATCTACCAGTTCATATTCTCTTGTGTAATTTGCATTCATTGCGAAAAATTTACCCACTAAATAAACAAAACTAACGAAATATCTTGTACACGATTTACACAGACAATTTTGTCTATATTTCATTCAAAAGCTTTTGTGCTAAAAGGAATCGCATATAAAAATGTCGTAGATTTTTCTAATGTCGCGAAAACTGTCGCAAATTCGACTATATGCAACTGTTCACCATGGCTAGTGTATTGTTGTATTCAGGCAATTTAATATGTATACCTGATTTACTTTTATATTTTCACTTCTAGTAATTTAATTGTATTCTTGAGTTAAGGTGTCAAATGGTTGAAGAGATCCGATTGTATTTCTTGTTTTCGCTTGGAATGTGAACACGAACACCAATACTTCAGCGACCATGTATGACAATAGTGTATTGCATTGTCTTCAGTTTTCATCGTATGTACATAATCTGGTAGAGTGTCGTTATCAGTGCTAGTGATTGAGTACGCTTTGCTATGAGAATCGAATACCATAACTACCCAATCAATGAAGCTTGGATGAACTTAGAGTCGCCATATTTCGGTGGAAGTCCAGTGAACCAAAAAATAAAAATTCCTCGATAAATAGTCTGCCTAAAACTATTTTGTCCATAAAATTTAGAAAGGAATAGGAAGAGTTGAAGACACTCATTTGTTTCGAAGGAGTTTCTTCTTTCTACTCAACTGTCCTCTTCATTGCTTACTTACTTCCGTGATAAAATTCTCACTATGCACACGTACGTACACTTACACACTGTACGTATGAAACTTTGAAAGTGACCTCGTTGCCGCATTACCGATACATAACGCAAGTCGCCAAGGTGGTCCCTTTAACATTAAAAATGCGTGTGTACGAAGTTAAATTATTAGAACTGATACGCGGAAATGATGTAAAAGTGATCGACAAGCAAATTGTAATGCTCCATCAGCATTGCAAGTCATTTCTATATGATTTTTAGCATTCCGTTCTGTAATAATAATAATTCCAGTCGGAAAGAGACAAAAAATGCCTACCGCACTTCTTGTAACTAGTTTTTGCACTCGAAGGGTGCCATTTCTGCTGCTTAATTCCAGCCACATTTTACGACAATCTATGAACAATCTTATAGAAGTTAATAAACTGACATTTGGTTTACGGCGATCTAAATTGACATTTCGTATACGATTCAAATGTCACTTTAGGTCGTCATAAACCAAATGTCAGTTTATTAGCTTTTATAAGATTTTTCGTAGAACGTCGTAAAATGTGGCTGAAATTACCGCCCAACTTTCAGATGTAACTAGAATTCTAAACAGTTTTTTTTCGACCCAAATCGAAAGCGTATTGCCTAAGATGTTAGTGAAATGTTTTATCTAAGTAGGACATTAACAACAAGTCGAAATATTGAGCAATACTTTATTTATCAGTTGGATTATGTGGGACAAATTTAACAATTAAACTCTTCAAGGAATCGCTCAACAATATGTTACTAAACAATTGTCATTCAAAGAATGTTTATTTTTAGCTAAAAATATAAATGCGATAACACGGCTGATCATCAACAAAAGTGTATTCTATGCACACGCCCAATAGACCGATATTGTTAAAACAAAACAAAACGTGTTGGTGGACTCAATTTATTGTTATTTCATTCAAAACCGTTTAACTAGAGAGTTCAGTGTAATACACGAATTTACTAAGTGAACCGAGAAGATTAATTCTGATTTATTTTCGATTTTTTTACGATTCGTTTTGCATTCATTTTCACATATTCAATCTGCTTGAAAGTGAGACGAGATATAATTTTTTCGCAACAGTGAGATTGTGATAATCGAAGTGCTAAGACCGTTTCTAAACTGAATACAAAAATTAGACTTTGTTTAAAATGAAATACATCATTTATTGTGGTATGCTGATTGTACATTACTTGGTGCTTTTCGTTGATAGTAGCATTTCTGACATACCAACCACTAACAATGTTATCAAACAATGTATGCCAGACGGTGGATATGTATGTTGAAATTTCATTAATTTACAAAAATGTTTTCAATAAAATGCAATTTAATATTTACGTTAGAAATTTAATGAAACCCATACTGTTGATTACTGATTGATGTCATTATACAAAAGTGATTAAATTTGCATGATTTTAGTTTATGAACTAATTTTGAATCGTACAATCGCATAAAATTTAACATGCTGTGAGCACAACATATTGTTTGGCTTCATGATATCCTATGTGAAATTTCGGAAATAATTTCAGCTCAAAATTTCATTACGCTGCGAATAACAGACAAAGTGATGAGATGGACCTCGAAATGTAGTACCTACGAAAAGTGACCTACATTAATCTTAACTGCTTTGGTGACCCGGCACAAATATACTTCAGAGAATTTTAATGTGTTTGCATTGCATTTACACCGCTGCTATTTCTTCTATGTTTTTTTGCACACATTTAAAATTCTCTTAGTGTGGCAACCGATATAGGTGTTTTTACATTTTGGAGTGGAAAGTTCCAATTTATTGTTATATTTAGGACGAGTGCGTTTTTTACAACAGAAGAGTTGAAGGTGCAAGGTTTTTCGGTGGTCTCTAGTTGACTTTGAAAAAATTTAATGTCAAGCAGGCTTTTAAACAAAAAGTTAGGAAAAAAGCTATTGGGCAAAAAAGTCAGGAAATGTTGAAATTTGGAGCTTCAACCTATGAAAATTGAGAAATATTTTGACAGCATTAAAGACTTATCTTGAAAACCTTTTACTTCAAATGATGTCTACAATATTTTTAAAGCCCGTACGTAGTATACGGCTTTAACTATTCGACGCAATGCTATTTTTTTTATCTCCAATTTGCAGAAACGAATTTTGTCCAATATGATATATTAGGTGAACTTGCCTCTTTTATCAAATTTTATCAAAATATTTTTACCCTTAAACTGGTCGAAAAAGTAAGGTACAAATTGGATATGACTGGGACATGATATTTCGCAAATACCATGAAGAGTTTGAAGTCAGGTGTGGGTGTAAGGAGCGAACGAGGATTAGGCGGTAATCGAAATATGGATTAGGTAGGGCTAGGAAGGCTCCCCTCCTCTTGTCCGTTTCCGTCACATTTGTAAGGGGCCTCCTGCAACCCTTTGATAGTGATGTCATTAATTTGCGCACTGCTTCTTATTCTTGATTTCTTAACTTTGTAAGTATAAGAAAATGAACGAAATTTGTCGTCACAGGCAGAGAATCATAAGATTGTGCAACATTTCGTTTTAACTATTTCCACCGCAAAACCAAGTTTTACATGAACAAAATAGAAAGTGAATACTGAAAAGAGAGATAAAATAGAACTAAAAAAGGTGCACAAGCTTATACTTCTCTCGCTGAATTTGGTTGATACTATTGGTACTGCTGTAAGATAATATTCTCGCAAATTGTTTGCTCGGACTGTTCCAGATGTTTTCACCACACACACACTTGTTGCTTTCGTTTCAAAAATCGTTTTCACCACATTCAACATCGTATACATAGCGGTGGTGAAAGCGAGGTGAAAATGATTTTTGGAACGAAAGCAACAAGTGTGTGTGTGGTGAAAACGATTTTTGACACGAAATCTAGAACAGTCCGAGCTCTTTGAATGTAGAACCTGAAGAGAACAAGGTAAACATTATTTTCCTTCATTCCTCCTAAAAAGACCTAATTTATACAAAGAGAGATTTCCCCATCTGAATTTTCTCTATGCGCGTAGTGATTTTTTTTAAGTGCAAACCAGGGCTAAATGTACATTTGAGATTTTTATTTTCTTTGTCAGATAAAAACTTACAATGTTTAACAACCATTACATTGAAATAAATTTACTGCCATCCAGGCTTTGCCAAACTATAGTAAAATTTTTGGTTATAGAAATTGCATTAGGCTATCAAAATTGCCTTGTGGATTGAAAAAGACGTGAACAAAAAATTATAGTTTTTTACAAAATTCAACTTAGCCTAACCTTACCTAAGGAACGCGAGCATATCGCGTTGTCACCAATTTATCAGAGAGAATTAACCTCATTCATGACATTTTCAACACTACAACTTATCGAGCTGACTTTGCACATTTGATCTCGCTGTACTGTGAGATACCCGAGTCGAAAAGGTGTGCGTATCGTAACTATAAGAGTCTCGATCAAATGCGTCGGAAGGTCTATCATGAATATAATAAAAGGTAGAGGTCCCAATACAGAACCTTGTGGAACACCATCATTCACAAAAACTGGATCAGACATTTGAGATGTACGAAGAGTGAGGGGCACCGGTTCTCTGTTTTTATTCGTGCGTGCATCATCCTAGACATAGTCTAAGCAATTTTCTTGCCTAGAAATGTTGTTATTGATTACAAACAACTTAAACAACAAAATAAACATGTGATGTGTAATTTACTACGCGGCATTTATTCCAATGATCGGTGGTGTTGATAAAAGCGCATTTAATACGATTTCGAAGCTTCCTTAATCACCCAATTATACTCTGAAGCGCTGTAACACACACTTCACATATTCTAAAAATAACATTTCTCACTTATGATGAACCTCTTAACGTAATATTACTCTGCACGAAATTGAATTGCTTTACCCTTCCTACCACGCGCCAATGTCCCGAATACAAACAATTTTAACCTTCACAGTTCATCAGTGGTTTTGATTTGTAATACAAAAACATGTTTCATTTGTATCAACGAAGCATAACGTTCTAGTAGTGCATTGTAAGACGTTGTTGGCAGGAATGAATGATTTAATCAAAACCGGTTTTCTTTTTGTTTATATTTCTCTGATGACAATTTAACATTTATTCAACGATAACCAAAATATAAATGACACAAATATATTTGAAACAAGCACCTAGATGAGAAAGTAAATAATAATGTAATTTGTTTGTCATTTGAAGTGTCAAAATTCTTGGGATTGTTGCTCAAACCGATGCCTTTCATTTTCATACAAATGTATAAGAGGACCACCATCGGTACAAACCGGTTACATGCCCAATGCACCTATAGAAAATCCAACACTTATCGTTGAAACACTGGACGACCTAGTCAATAGGTTCGGAAATGATGATGATAAATCTCCTGCACAATCAACAACCACATCAACCATATCGAGTACATCAACTTCAACTACTTCGATTACCATCCATAGAGATTCTCCATGCATTGGAATTGGATATAAGGTATGCATGGACGAGCCTTTTTTAAAATGTTGTATTTACAAGCTACAACAAAACACAATATCGAGGCACATAAGCTTCCTATTATCAACTGTACCAATTTGCTACAATTAAATTCTAAACAAATTCAAAATAAACATTTTCCAAAGTGTACCGATTCCAGTCAGTGTTGTTCAAACGACTGTTTACACTACTTGGATGTAAACATATGCATAGAGCAACGTAATCCTACAACAACAACAACAACTTTAACTTCAACTACAACTACAACAGTTCCCCTTAATGGACAGTGTCTTTCGATTGGACAAAAGGTAAAAAAGTTGATAATTTTTTAATGACATTTTGCGTATTGATTCTGTCCGACTGTTTCCTAATTTTACACCAATTCTCGCAAGCGAATCGATAGATGAAGTTTTTATTTTTACGTTACCTTGTTTTTCTTGCTGGTGACATTAGAAAATGAAGGTAGATACGAAGTTCATGTGTAGCTGATTGATATTTTGGCTGCTAGTTTTTGGCCAACTAGTTTTTTTACAGTTGAAATATGGTCTTTAGAAGAAACGGCTGCCACTCAAAGCTGCGTTTCCTATCAGAATGTCAATTACAGCTGCATAATTGAATTTCTTCATACAGCTGAAAAAGACCAGCTGGTTCTTATTCTACTTCTGTACTTGAAAGAAAAAAATAAAGACATTCATCGCCATTACTCAATGACTATCGAGACGCGCACATTATTTAAACGTTTTTTTTTTTATTTTGCTGTTTAGTGTTACCGAAATGAAGAATGCTGTTCGGAACGTTGTCATGGATTCCTTCATCAATGTGTTACATAATACCTCTAACGTCCAACTTCTCATTTAACTTAAATGTCAAAACGAATCGCAACGTGGTCAATACTTTCTGGTCTGTTACTAGGAAAAGGCACGCGCTAATATACATGGACTTTTTGAAAGATATCAATCATTTTGACATTAAATTATAAAGACAAATAAAGAAGAGCTCAAACTAAAATGTTGGTCTCCGTAGAATAAAGCTACAAAGATATACAGTGGGGCTGGGTTCGATTCATTGGATGTACAGGATTTTTCTGTGATGGTGAATCATTGGTATATCGACTCAAACTTCACATCCTGGGAAGATTTGGTATTCGACGCCCGAAACGAAGAATGAAGTCATGTCGCTAACATGCAGAGAAAATGTCACCATGCACCAGAAATTTAATTCCTAAAAATTTGCAAAAAATCTTAAAAAATTCGCAAAAACTCTTAAATTCTCATATTTAAGAAGGAATTTTTTAAGAACTTTATGGAATTTTTATGAATTCCTGCCATGTACAAGAAAAATCTGATGCTTACCTCAAAATTTCACCTTCATAATTGCATTCATAATTTGCAATCACGACGCGACACCTCAACGCTACCTTGCAATTTCACAACATGTAAGCCAGATTGAGTCTTTCATACCCGACATATATCATTACATTGGCACCGAACCAGGCCCGGACTGGCGAGCGAAGGGCGCACCAGGCGAGCCGACTGAGGCGCGCCAATCTAATAATCTTTTTACATGCAAGGGTGTCGTTATCGTGTTGTAATTTTCGTGATAATTGTTCCCAGATTGCATCGACATGTAGAGTTACGTGGTGCTTGTCTGCTTGGAAACTCTTTGTTGAGACTCGAAGAATTACAGTATTCGTCGTCGGCTCACGTACCCAGGAACAAACAATGTCCAAGCAGGCAAGTAAATAAAAATAACTATGTAAAGACAAGAGTGTTTCTGTATATACTAAACAAAAGCTTTATTATGGCAGTAAGTAAAAGATACAAAAAGTGAACTATTCAATCAAATGACGCTGCAGTTCTTTCGATGACTACCCTATCCAACTGGTGGTCGATCAAACCAACCGACATGGTCGCTTAAAACCAACCGGCGGTCGATTGGAACCAATTGGCGGTCGATTAAAACCAATCGGCGGTCGATTAAAACCAATCGGCGGTCGATTAAAACCAATCGGCGGTCGATTAAAACCAATCGGCGGTCGATTAAAACCAATCGGCGGTCGACTAAAACCAATCAGCGGTCGATTAAAACCAACCGGCGCTGCGGTGAGTAAACCCAACTGGCGGTCGATTAAACCAACCGGTGGTCTGTTAAAACCAACCGGCGGTCGATTAAACCAACCGGCGGTCGATTAAACCAACCGGCGGTCGATTAAACCAACCGGCGGTCGATTAAACCAACCGGCGGTCGATTAAACCAACCAACGGTCGATTAAGCCAACCGGCGGTCGATTAAGCCAACCGGCGCGGCGGTCGATTAAGCCAACCGGCGCGGCGGTCGATTAAGCCAACCGGCGGTCGATTAAGGCAACCGGCGGTCGATTAAGCCAACCGGCGGTCGATTAAACCAACCGGCAGTCGGTTAAAACCAACTAGTAGCTAGGACAAAATTTTATTTTTGAAAGGACGCAAAGGACAAATTGAGGACATAATATTAGGCAAGTCAAGAAATTTTTCGGTGACCATGACTACATAAATGTAACACCACCTTTAAATTGCGTTTAATTTGTTTGTTGGTTGATAATGTCGCTATCAGAAACCGAAATGTGTCAGTTGAACAATAGAAAACGTTACTGTCTGGCTGATCTCAGCTCGGGGCGCTACCTCCATAAACGTTTAACTAAGTCGCAAGTGAAAGGTGCATAAATTTTATTTTCATGTGAGATGGGCGCCGAAGTCGTTGAGGCTAGAGATTGCGTTTACGGGTTTACGTAAAATAGCCGTAAATGGCACCTGAAGGTCACAATATGTAAATTATTGCAATATTTTTAATACGACCATCTTCAGTTTAGTAGTATATGTCGGATGAGTTATTGTCACGAAATTTCCTGTCACACTGGTTCCAATAGTATAAGTGTTTTTGGTAATTTTGTGGTAATTAGTTGAAATTTACAGTAAATTTACGGATGATTAAGTTTCTTCAATAAAACTAATCCTATCGGGAACAGCGTGACAGGATACTTCACGACGATGACTCTTCTGATATATAATACTAAACTGAAGATGGTCGTATTAAAATGGTGCAATAATTTACATGCTGTGTCCTGTAGATGCCATTTACGGCATTTTTACGGAAATCCGTAAATGCAATCTCTAGCTGGGGGAGGGGGGCGGACCTCTAGATAGGGCGCATCGGGCGATGCCCGGTCAGCCCATATGGCCAGTCCCGGCCTGCACCGAACGAGTGTGAACGGTGATTAACTTTTGGGTCGCACAGAAAACGCACAATATCATCGTTATGACTGCTGAACCTGTCACTGGTTCTAACCACCCGGAAAATTATCAAGTACACAGTGTAAGTAATAATCTCTATGCAATGAAATTTAATTGAACAATAACAAGTTCTCGCTTCGCTCGTTCCATAAACTTTCGCACTTGTGTGTCACCTTGTGCGAACATAAGCCAGTTCAGTGATGCATGTGATTTGTATTGCTTAACTATTTTGTGACTAAAGATACCATTGTAATATTTAAAAAGAAAATAATTTAATTGTCACATCAAACATAAGAGATTACCTCAAATCCACATTCAAATAAATCCACATTGCACAAACATTTGGTCCTTTTCTCATTTAACGAAAGAAAAAAGAAAATAAATTGCCAAGTTGAATTTCTTTCTCTCTGAAAATTTTAATTGCTTCTTTAATTGTTTCCTTGCTTGCTTTAAAGTGTCATCCACATATTTTATCATGGCACTAGTGAAGCTATAAAGGAATTCGAAAATTAAGGATAGTTGGTTTTATCAACTTTGACAAGCAAGAGAAGACGAGACATTTTTCAATAAGCGCACTGAATTTGAAGCAATTGATAGTGGAATGATGAGTTAGGAGAATGAGTGGTAGGGTGGAGCGAATGTTAAGGGATCTGTTGCTAGGGTATGTAATTATTCGCTAGGGTAGGTCGAATTTGAACTTTTTTTTCGAAAGGTTGGCCCTAAAAATTCTGCATAATTTGCCTCTTTTCGAAAAACTCATTTTAGTCGTAGTTCCGTGAATTATGGCAAATGTTTTCTTCAACGTACACTGGTTGAAGGGAAACTTTTTTTGCTTTTAATTAGCATTCCGATAGTATTTCGAAATTCCTGTATCCGGGAGGTCACAAATATTTTAATGTGGTATTGCTGAGTCAACTTCCCTTCCCGATTCTCAATTTTCATATTGAAATTTCAACTTTGACTCCACCAAAACAATATAAAAAATTCAGGAAAGCAAACCTTTTAGAAATCAGTTGACACGTGACTGGCCCACACCGATTTCAGTGTGAGCGTCAGAGGAGTCTAAAAAATAAAAGGGTCAAAAAAGCTGGCGGACTTGGCTTGACGCTGTGAGTCAATAAATTTGACCATTTTCTGGTACCAGCCTTGGAGTCTTCCCTTCACGTCATCATGTTTTAAATCCGATCGAAACGTGTAGAAGCAACAATAAACCATTAAACCTTTTTCTTTGGAGTATTCTAAAGAGGAATCAACGATTTCCCCCTAAAGAAATGTTATCATCTGTTAGTTACGTTCAATTTTGCTAAAGTTCACATTTCCGTTGATTTTCGTCTTTTTTTACACATTTTATCTTCGAGCGACCCTAGATCCACTCGGATCTGATGGCTCCCGTATTGACTTTTTATCAGGGTACCATAAAGGTCTATTTTAAGCCAAGTCTGCCAGCTTTTTTGACCCTTTTATTTTTTAGACCCTCTGATGCTCATACTGAAATTGAATCCCGAATTCGTTACGAAATTCTCTATCTATCTACGTTGTTTGCAAAACTTTTGAATCATTTTTGGACTCGTACGAAGTACAAAGGTCCTATACGTTTACTACAAACAATTTTATTGTAACATGGGGTAGATCGAGGTGTCCGTCTCCACTTTTTTTTCCAAACGGCTCAACCGATCAGCCTAAACTTTTTTCCCCTGATTGGTACATGCCTCCAATGATTCAAGTTCGAAGATGAGCAAAATCGGCCCGGTACGTTTGGAGATATGGTCGAAGAAGTGGGGGCCGGACATGAAATTTTCAAGGGTCGATGAAACTTTTTCGCAAATATCTCAGCAAGTATCGCACGGAAATTCCTCATTTTGGTGTCAAATGAAAGCATTTGATGTCACAAAACTGGGAAAAATGTTTTGTGGGAATCGGGTCAGGGTTCTGGGCACTGGGACCAATGGAATTGACGAAATTGAGATTCTTGGCCATATACGAAAACAGTTTTTCGTCTATATTTCCTTAACTATGCAATATGGAGATTTGCTGTCAATGGTAAAGTTGCAGAGAATTAAATTTAAGCGAAAACGTGTTTCAGGGTTTTGGGGAAATGTGGCCACTTCCATAATTGGGCAAGATGACCCGAATCTCCAGAACTGTGAGAGTTAAAAATTTGGTTCCAAAGGCGATGTTGTAGAGTATTGAATTTAAGCGAACACGTGTTTCAGGGTTTTAGGGAAAAATGACTTATTCCTTGGACATAAGCTTTTCTAGATTTGATTGATTTGGTCTGAGACGTACTTCGATAGGGCCTTTGACATTACCTTGGGTAATTTCTATGGGTCTTTGAAATTCTTACAGTTAAAAAGAACATAAAACGTTGGATTGTTTGCTTATTTGTATATTTAGATACGTTCGAGTCTCTTTGCCACATCTATTCTGATACGTACGGGTCTTTGGTTATGTTTTATATTGTTTTGGAAATTTTAATATGAAAACTAGAAAATTCCCTTAGTTGACTCAACGATACGACATTAAAATATTTGTTTTATTATTATTTCGTGTGGCATTAAGCGAACATCGTTTACTATATGCTATCATCACATATAAAAATTGTATTTCAAAGATGTTACAGCCATGTGTTTTTAACTTTCATCATACCTTAATTTTAAACAAAAGAATTCTAATGAAAATGATGAAAGTTAAAATCACATGGCTGTAGTTTCTTTACGTTTCCCTTTTACCTGTAAACGTTGAAGAGAACATTGATGTTCATGCCATAATTCATGGAACTACGGCTGAAATGAGTTTTTCGAGAAGAGGCAAAGGAAGATCGCATTTAAAAAAAAGTTCTTGTACAAAACATTTGTAGGACATTCATACAGCATTTGAGGGATCAGGCATTTCGAAGAAAAAATAAAAGTTCAAATTCGACCAACCCTAATTCGATATAGATACGATTGTAACGGGAACAGTTTGCTTTTTGCTAGGATTGTCGCTATGTATAGACCGTGTCATGTTCGTGTCTTGTCACCGAACCTCAAGTGGTGACATCTATGTTTTTTCATAGCTGAATTTACGTCTCCACATAAAACTAGTATAGTCCCTTTTCCCTACGGACGCTTTCGAAGCTTTCATAGCTGAATAGAGACAAACATAAAACTAGTGATACAATCGATAAGCCTACATTTTGCAAAAAAAAATGCCTTAGATTTTTGTGTTTTGGTTGTTTATTTCCACCAACAGGCTATGGGATTATTTGAAGAAAGCCGCCTCTTCCTACTTTTTCCTAATTTCTACATCAATTTTCGAATTTGAACGTATTTTTCATTAGGACAAATAGCGCAATAATTTCTTAATGAATGTTTTCTATATTCCATAAAAACAAGTTCACATCTTTTAACAAAAAATGACGGCAAAAACAAAGAAAACGTTTGTGCTTCTCACTTATCTTTTGAAACACACCCCAAACGTAGTTAATCAATTTAACTAAAATGCCTGTGAAACTTCTACATAAAAAGAATCATCTCAAACATAATTTAGAAAATTCCAAAAAGGAAAAGGCAACAACATCAGTAGAAAAGTGAAAAATAAACAAATTAAATTAAAAATGACTGGAAAGAGCATCAAGATATCAGTTTACCGGAAATGATTTTGTTTAAATGATATGTTAAACAAAAAAATGTTTCGTCAACCACTTCGCAAAAACGCTGAAAAATGTCTAGGAGATACGACACAAATTACCATTTAGTGATGTTGTAAGTAACATAAATGCGTGTTATCTCATCAAAATAATGCCATTATTATACATCGTAAACGTATACAAGAAAGTATATAAGGTGCTCAAGGTATTTCCAGAATTCATTATGCGCGGAATTTCTAAAATAATTCAAAAATCTCTTCGGCGTGTATTTCAAAGAAAATGACGTTTAACGAACTCATCACCTAAGAGGACATAATTGTAAAACATTTGCATAAATTTAATGTTACTAATTTGTACAAACAACGCAACAGAAAATAATCTTCACATTTTTTCATCCTTGCAAGGAGCTATGCGGATTTTACGTTTGCAGACTCCCCTACCCACCCTTCTCCCCTTTCGTTATGCATATCCTCGCTCAACTATTTTGTAAATTATAATACGAAGAAATGAACATGATGTCAAACAACTTTTCTACATTTATTATCGATGCTGTTCACGATGTTTATTTGTTTTGCGAGATGATACTCGTTACGTTTAAACCATAGTGCGTGTTTTATCTCTGAACTTTTTCGATGTGCCATTCTGGTATTCTGAGTACCAAGCACAAGACACAAGAACTTTTCCCACACAAAGCAAAAATAGCGAAAACAAAAAATTATTAAAAAACATTCTTTTGGAAATGAAAAACGTTTTGCGAATATTTTATTTTACTTGGTTTAACGTAAGTTTCCCAAAGTATCAATTTCATTTTGATTTTGTATTCTAAAGCTCAAAATGTGTAGGTTGTATAATACACGTAGGAAAAGGTCTATGTAAGAACTCGACAACATTAAGTAAAAAATTGAAGAACAAACATGTGTTGAGTCGACAGGTAAAATGTGATTGTGTAACAGGAAGTCTTTTGCGAAAATTGGAGTGATTTCAGTAGGTAGTTTTGTTTCATGATAGTATGATAGCGAAGGCAGTGAGATTGGGATAGGTTCTAATGTTTGTTTATCGATCGGAAGAGCTGCCACTTACCTACACAAATGATTCTGCCTAAATATGTCGACAAGAAGTAAAAAAAGGCGAGTCCCTTCAATCTTCATAATTGAGTTAGAGTGTGTATGCAACGTATTTTTAAATGAAAACTAACATTATACTGAACAAAAAATTGTTCTACAGCATACCTCTAAAATGTACTGTTTTTTTTCCACCATTTTTTTAAATTTTTGTTAAAGACGCAGGAGACAGCCACCAAAAAAAATCGGTAACGTGGCGAGCGAAGCCAAAAAAAAATTACTGCGAATTGAGACTTCCTATCACTTATGTCTGTTACAATGATTATGTTTAGGTAATAAAAATTACAAAAAAGCTGCAAAAACTCATGGACCGTTTCAGTTTCGTATTTTAGGCGGCTGTACCGCGTATAGTCTAGTTGTTAATGACAATTTTTTTGATTGAAATTAATGAAATAATAATAAATTTCTAATTTTAAGAGTCACGTCGTAGAATTATGTTTTACTCAGATTAATGTTTTTTATCTATTAAAAATAATAATAAGTACAATTTTTATCATACGCTCTAACTCAATTGTTTCACACCGTCCAATGAAAAATAGCGCTTTAGGGCTGTTCATAAATAGCATCCGCGTTTTTTCAAATTTTTTGACCCCCTCCCCCATTGCCTCGTATTTCATCCATTTCCTATTTAACTACGTCCAATGTCCAATTCTGTAACCCCCCTAAGCCCTCATATAGGGATAGAAGAAATGTCATTTTATGACTTCATAACAGGGGATTGACAGTCCTTTGTTCTGAACCGTGCAAATGCTATTCAGAGTGAAGTTAGCTTCAGTTGGGATCGTAGCTAACTTCGTTACAAACAAATCAGCTGATCTCATTCACAAATTTACCAAAATCAGCTGACTTCATTGATAAATTCAAAAAAATCAGCTGATTTGTTTGTAATGAAGTTAGCTAAGATCGCAATTGCATTTGCACGTTTGAGAACAAAGGACTGTCACCCCCCTGCTTCATAATGTTCAAGCGATTTGCTTACGACCGACAACGGACGTTTGCAGATTTTGCTATATTCTGATACCGATTGTTACCTAAGTACAGTTTTCACTGCATAAATTTTCATATGATTGTTACCATTGTTACAGACGTCGTATAAACATCGCCATTTCGTCGTCGTTCGCCGTGAAACCGACCGGTATCGCTTTTAACAATTTTCGAGTCTGTAAACCACCACCTATATTATTACCTATATTATTAGAATTAGAATTAGAAAAAGGGTTAAAGGATATTAATTTTTACGAAGTGATTATTCGCACTAGTTCATTAAACACTATTCGCACGTGACTAAGAGTTAAATCGGATTTCGAATTCGTATAATGCCGGCGAAAAGTTTTAGGCTCTTAACTAGTTTTTTGACTAAATCAAGGTGTTTTTGAGAGTGTCAGGCGAAAAATTGAATCCGTTTTTCTTTTTTTCAACAATAGGGGAGTCCCTCAAAATGGCCGCCCGGGCCTCCTTTTAAGGCACGGACCTGCCTGAAAGGTAGTCTCAAAAGGAGTGTTCGGATTAAAGATGGGTAAAATCGGTCAAGAATCGATGTCATCAAAAAAGTGGTTTTATGAAGGTAGACGAAGGCTCAACAGTGTTCAAGAAAAAAATATAAAAGACGCCTCTCCTTAGGAGCAGAATTCCTTCCGAACATTGATATATATCTCAGGGAGGCGCAGTCCCACCTCGCCACACCCCAACGTTCCTAGATACGGCGCTGAATAATCGGTCACTAAATTGCGAAATATTGATAAATTGATATGTTCAATTTTTTTAATGGCCGCAAAATTTTTGCTTTGAATTACATTTTTCACTATTATACTGAATAATTCAAAGCGAAAACTCATATTCACCCTAGAATGAGGGGAAAGTTACTTGGTCAAAACTTAAAGAAAAGTTTAGAATTGAGTATTTCATGAGAAATCTGAACCAAATGCGGAAGAAAATACATAAAATTCCATTCTAGCTGAGGTAATAAGCAAAAAAAGAAACTTTGTAGTCTAAATACCACACAAATAGCTATTCATTCAATTTATTAGTCGAGTTTCATTCATAGATTGAATTTGTTCAATGCTTAAAATAGCCTTTTTTGTGCGATCGATACATAAAATTAGATACGCACCACGTATTTACCGCATGTCGTTCATTTATGTGCTCTACTGGGGAAAATATCCCACGGGCCGCTGTGACACTTTTCACCAATCTCGCACAATATGACGTGTTGCATAAGTAACTATTAGATAAGCCGGGTCTACAAATTATAGAAATTTTGTGTTGTAAGCTTTCAAAAATTCAAAATAAAATTATCCACGCGACGTCTGCTTATGTTTATGATGAAGCGAATCAGTACACAAGTTTTCATTGTTTGACATGTTACGGATTAATATTCGGTCCAATAAAAAACAAACAAACATCTCCAACGTCCAATTATAAAATTAATTTCTTCCAATTAAAATAGTATTTTGTTTTATGTGGGGAGAAAATAGTGAATTCCAACAAGAGCTAGGGCGGAGCGAGGGCCGTAATTCGCGTGAGTTGGAATTCAATTTTCTCCCCAAGTGAGCGGTGAGAAAATATTTAGTTTCTCTAACTACTAGTAGCTACTTTCTCACCGGCAAGAATATGTAACTTTCTCACCGCTTTTGCGGGGACAAAACACGAGTTTTCTCACCGCAAGCATGAAATAGTTATTTTCATGACAAGGGAAGAAAATATAAACTTGCTTAACAAGGTTGACGTCTGTGGTCAAAGCAGAGAAAATTTCAACGAGAGTGAAGTTTGTGGCCAGAACGCAGCGAGGGCTGCAATTCACTCGAGTTACAATTTTCTCTGCGAAAATTCCTATTTTCATTTTGTCCCGAAAATTCTCAACACGAATATAGAAGACAGTTTGTCCTCAAATCCTTTAACAGACCAAATTCACAAGAAACATCGAAAATAACTTAAAAGTAGATTCGACTGTGTTGTTATCCTGGAATCATGAACTATGTGATTGCATTTTATTGAGCTCGTATTCGTAGATTCTAAAATTATTAATTTTATTATTTCCTTTCTTCATCTCATTTGCACGTGCGAAAATATTTTCTCAACTCGTTTTATTTTCGCACCTCCAAATGGGGGGTATTATCATCCCGCTTCGAACTACTCATAAAAAAAATCAATTTTCGCCCCTCATTTGAGGCGAGAAAATATGAATTTTCGCACAACAAATGTAAAATAGTTATTTACTCGTTGTCCCACCGAAAACTTCTCATTACATGCATATCTGCACGCGTTTTCGGTTGGGACACCGAGTAAAACAGCATACAGTGGGGGATGCATAAAAAGTCATCCATTCTGGATAATTTCGTGACACTCGCAAACTCATTCGTGTATTTTTAAGCAATTCGCTTTAAAAGCTGTTTTTTGACTCTTTCACAAATTTATTGTTGAACATGCAGTTAGTTATTGAACGTAAAGTACCTTTTTTTAATTATTTAAAAATTGAAGTATCGTCAAAATTCGTTGCAAATTCCTTCAGGGAGTTTTTCTCAAATATATTGTTTTCTGGTTTCCAATTATTACCATTTTCGAAAAAAAAACATTGCGGCCAAGATCGAGGGGCAGATAATTGTGTGTTTTGAGTGCAAAAGGATTTTCTTGAAAAAAGCCATCAAAAGTTTTTTTTGATTTCCAAGGATTTTCTATCGTTTGCTTTGATTATCAACGATTTTCGAGGATTTTCTTGCGATCCAAAAGATTTTTTGAGGATTTTCAATGAATTTGAGGATTTTCTTAACAATTTATTTTGTTTTGAGTGCAATAGGATTTTCTCCGTTTGTCTTCCCTTCGGCCAAGATATCCATTTACAATTTAGCCGCATAAATATCTATTTACTATTATCTCACTCCATATTAACAAAAACCGCCCACCAACAAGTTGAAAAAAAATTAAAATTAAAGCTTTTTGTTTCTCGATGGTTGTTAATGATGTGTTTGTACTCGAGAGACGGTATATGTAGTCGGTAATGATAACAATTTTCAAAGCTTTCTGAATATTAAACAACATGTGTCACGCACCACCGCTTAATAATAGTACAGTGCTTTACGATTTGATAAATAAAAACGATCAAATTTTTTTATCACTAATAATTGAACTTATGTAGATGGTAGTAATGGAATTAAAATAGCAAGGTGTATGAAAAAATAATAGTAAGAGAGAATATTATATTATTCACACCTGGTGGCGAATAGTTAATAAAGTGTTGTTCAACCCCTGTTGAAGGTAAAAAAAAATACTCTGCAGGCTGCCAGGGTGTACGCTTTTTTAATGTTTGAACCAGTATACAATGAATGCGATTTACTACAACATTGCACGTAAAGGAAATTATATTCTATCTTGTTTTCGTGGGTTTCGGCTTCTTTTCATCCTATCGATGTCGTGACCACAAAAATTAACATGTTAAAGTATTACCTGCATTTGTCTATAAAAGTGTTAACTCCAACGAACTCTTTGAAGACATTCAATCACTTGCCGGAGCTTTTAAGAGTTTTTCTGATTTTTAAATCAAATTTTCTTCAACTTACGTGATTTTTACTCAAAAAATTTAAAGTTTTGAAGAAAAACTTGAAATGAAATCGGTCCTTACGAACTTTAATGCAGCACCATTCAGCAAACCTAGTGAAAAAAGTGACAAATACTTCCGGTAAGTTTTTAGAACCAAGTGACCAAATTAACTAAATTCTTTCTAAATTGACTACATTCTAGGTGACGTGCCCACGACTGTTTCAATAAATAAATCATCGAAGATCAGACTTAAAATTTCATTTCAAAATATCATACGATAGTTTTCCGCTAACAGCTGCAGAAAATCCTTATGTATTTCCTTTAAAGGTAAGTGGAGAAAATAGTGTGATAATCCAATTTTATTTTGTTTGTGACTTGTCACACAACACATTGTGGATTCCAACTTCAAAGCACATCAATTGGGTTAGGGGAGTTAGTGTGCTGAACATTAAAGTTTTCAAACAACAAGAAAAGTTCATTAAGATTTTCATACCCGTACAAAGAAACGGACCCTATGTGTGTAGCTCTTACGTTTTTCGGACGGCGTAAAATGAGAAGAAAATAGCCTTTCACTAACGACACAAAGCTACAAACGGTCTATCATTCATTTTAGCTTAGAAACAAAAAATAATGGCAATTGAATGTTTACCTCGATGGATTGTTAATAGCTCCTTCGTGAATTTTCGCATCAACGACTGCTCGAAATACTCTAGGATGAATGTTGAGAAGAAAGCCTAGAAAAAATTATAGAAAATTTTATTGGTTTCGGTTTCCAATTCTTCCGCAAAAATGATTTTTTTTTTATTTTTCGGATTAATTTTCATATGTGATTGTTAGAAAGATAATTTGTTAATCTAAGGACAAAACGTCAACAGAACGCCACAATGAAGAAAAAGATTTTTAAAAATTCGGTTACCACAGTTAAAGTTCTGCCTAAGCTGGAAACACTCTCGCGTATTTAGTGAAACATTGTGCGAAGTATATAAATCAATGTGCACTGGACCGAGTCACGTGAAAAAAAAAAGTTGACCGAAACCTTCACGCAAATCTTTTTTTCGCTTCTCTTGTCTAGAACATCCAAACTTGATTAAATGATGTTTGGAACTCCCGAAAAACCTCCAAAAATTGTAAATGGCATTTTTACAATTTTCGGAGGTTTTTCTAGACAAGTGTTTAGTATTCCACAAAGAAGCGAAAAAAAGATTTGCGTGAAGGTTTTGGTCAACTTTTTTTTTTTCACGTGACCCGGTCTAATGTGCTGTGCACGCATCTCGTTATATACTTCGTATTAAGTTACTTTTTATATTTTTTATCATTCGATTTTCACTGTCTATCACTTAAAAAAATAGGCGACTTATTCCCGTCTCGATATACCCCATGATACATTAAAGTGTTATGTAGTAACATCTATAGAAACTTCGTTACTTCTTTGCTACCTTTCGAACAAAAACTTTGACTATAAGTCGAAAATTGTATGTATGAATATCGGCCATGTTAGTAATTTAATGGTGTGCGCCGGCGTGCGCCGCGCCGAGCACCGCCGATAAAAGTGCCAAAAAAGGTGGCCGCCGTAGAAGAAAAAAAGTTGGGCTAAGTCGTGTTCCGCCGCCTATGCCGCGAAGCCATCGACCGACAAATAATTTCGGCGCAATTTTTTTTTTAAGTAAAAACGAAATTAGTTTTGCGCGTAATTTTGTTATCTATATTTGTGCCAGTTACACAAGACCATCAACAATTTCTACCGAAATTTTATATGTTTTAACACGATGGACCACAGAGACATTGGGAACGAGAACGGGAAATAAAAGAAATAACTGGTTCGACGATGAATACCAGCGAGCTCTGGAGAACAAGAACGCAGCTCGACTTAAAACTCTGAATCGATACACTCGAGCAGGCAAGTCAGAGTACCGTTCGAAGAGAAATTTCGCTCGAAAACTACTCCGAAACAAAAAACGGCTGCAGGATAGGAACGTTTTGATCGATATTGAAAAGTTTGCCAACAGGAAGGAAGCTCGGAACTTCTATCGGAAAGTAAACGAATCCAAAAATGGTTACAGTCAACAGCCTTTGCTGTGTAAGGACAAGAATGGACTGGTCTTAGCAGATGAGGAAAAGTGCATTGCGAGACGGGCTGAGCACTTCAAAGAACTGCTTAATCCGAACAGACCGCTCAACCGAAACGAAGAAAACAACGCATTGCCCTTTCATACTGCGCAGAAGAACCAAAGATGCAAGAAGTTGAAGTTGAAATTTCGAGGCTCAGAAATTTCAAAGCCCCGGGTACAGATAATCTACCCGGCGAACTTTCCAAGAACGGCGGCAATGCGCTGTGTATGGAGATGCACGAGCTCATCACGCGTATGTGGATTGTCGAGGAGTTACCGGAAGAGTGGAAGACCAGCATACTTTGTCCCTTATACAAAAAAGATGACAAAATGGAGTGTGGCAATTTTCGAGGAATCGCTCTTCTGAATATTGCTTACAAGATATTTGCAAATATTCTTTACCAGCGCCTTCATCCATACATGAAAAACTCTGTAGGTGAATACCAAGGTGGTTTTCGTGTAGGTCGTTCAGCATCGGACCAGCTGTTTAATATGAGACTAATCGTGGAGAAGTGCAAAGAGTACAACATTGAAACACACCATTTGTTCGTTGATTTTAAGGCAGCCTATGACAGTGTTAGAAGAAGTAAGCTATGGGGAGTAATGGAGGAATTTGGAATCTTCAACAAACTGATCTCGCTAACCAAGTTAACACTGAACGGAGCTAATAGCCGAGTAAGGATCCGAAATCAACTTTCAGAGATTTTCGACACAGAGGAAGGCCTACGTCAGGGAGATCCTCTCGCTACGCTGCTTTTTAACCTGACCCTTGAAGCAACTGTGCGCACCATGGACATAGATTCCAGCGGCACCATTTTCACCAGGTCCAGTCAGTTGCTAGGTTTCGCAGACGACCTGGACATACGTGGACGAAAAATGGATGTTGTTAAAGACAAGTTTATGGCCTTGGAGAAGAAAGGTACCGACCTTGGGTTGAAAGTTAATGACGAAAAAACGAAATATATGATCATCCCGCCTTCGAATCAACACCAGGAGGAAACCGTAACGATCGACACACACACATTCAAAATGGTCAACAAATTCGTATACCTTGGATCGGAGCTGTGAACACTAATAACGACATCGCGGACGAAATTAAGAGACGAGTAATTGTGGGCAACCGGAGTTATTACGGCCTTCTGAAAATCTTAAAGTCCAAGTCAGTAAGCCGAAATTCAAAATGCGCAATATACAAATCTGTGATCAGACCGGTAGTTACGTATGGCTCAGAGTCGTGGTGCTTGATACAGAAAGACGAACAATCGCTGCACACGTTCGAATTCGAAAGAAAAGTACTGCGGACAATATTTGGACCAGAATTCGATCAAAGGCAGAACCGATGGCGCAGACGTTTCAATCATGAGCTTAATCATCTTTATGGAGAGCCGGACATAGTCAGAACTACCAAAATAAACCGAATGCGTTGGCTCGGTCATGTACAACGAATGTAATATCATCGTATTCCGGAAAAATCCTTAAAACCAGACCGGAGGGCAAGAGAGGTGCAGGGCGTCCAAAATTCAGATGCTATGACGCAGCTTTTGCCGACTTAAAAACTGTGGGAGTATCCAGCTGGGAGACGTTAGCTGCGGATAGGTCCGGTTGGAGAAGCATGTTGCAGAAGGCCAAGACTCTTAATGCGTTGTAGTGCCGGTTAAGTAAGTAAGTAAGTAACACGATGTTATTTCAAATTTTAGATCGTTCGATCAAGAAAATTGGTACAGTGGATCCGAATATATCAAGTCATTGAAAGTCTTGAAAAAATGGCAAATGAGTCTTAGAAATCTGCCATTTGTACCGCAATTTTTTAAAAGGAGATTATTTTTGCAACCCTAATTTTTTGGGGTTTGAAGGTCAAATCAACGCCAGATATACCAGTTCACAAAATTTTTAGAACGGTTTCCCGCATTTTAAAATCTTTATGCTTTCAAGCTGAAAGCGTTACCCCAATCAATATCAGTTGTTATACAAGTTAGGGACTTGTAGAATTTTCATTTGTTGGACCCGCACGTGGTATACAAAGGTCCTATACGTTTACTACAAAACATTTTCTTGTAACATGGGGTAGATCGAGTTGGGTGTTGGGCTCGTCTAGAGATGAAGAATCACAATAGAAAATGTCCGGACGTCTGTCCGTGCGATCGTACGTCTACTCTTTTTTTCCAAACAGCTCAACCGATCACCCTAAACTTGTTTTCCCTGAAAGGTCCATACATCCCATGATTCAAGTTCGAAGATGAGCAAAAAATCGGTCAGGTAGTTCTGGGTGGAAGAAGTGTCCAGGAACGTGGATTTTCGAGGTTCAGTGAAACTTTTTCGCAAATATCATGGAAATTCGGTACGGAAATCGTTTATTTTGGTGACAATTTAAAGAATTTAAACTCACAAAACTCGGAAATTTTTTTTTTGCGGAAATCGACAAATTGGTTGGGGCACTGGGACCCATGGAATGGACGAAATTTAGTTTCTCGCCAACATACGATGGTTACAGAGATTTACTTTCTAAGACAAAGTAGTACAGAATAAAATTTTAGAGAACACGTGTTTCAGGGTGGGTTTCAGGTAAAAACGACCAAATCCTGGGATAAAGCAACTTCAACAAGAATTTGGAGAGATAACTCATATCTCCAGAAGTATGGCGCTTACGAATTTGCTTCCAAAGGCAAAGTTGTGAAGAATACAATTTTTGAGAAAACGTGTGTAAAGGTTTTAGGGAAAAATGACCAAATCCCGGAATAAAGCCACCAACATGAGGGATGACTCATATCTCTAGAGCCATTGCAGTTAAAACGTTGCCTTTGGAAGTAAACTTTTTCATTGATCTTTCAGGTAATTATGGGTAATTAGATGTACTTCGGGAGGGTACTAGGCACTAGGCTGTAAATCTTCTACTGCATTTCTACTGCCTCTAAATTCAGCAGCAGCCCGGTGCCGAATTGAATTTTTTTTTTTATTAAAATTAGTAGTTCTATTCAATTGTGCTTCATTGAAATTTAGATGACGTATGACATTCATTACTACCGTAACAATGACATTAACTGATTTTCGGCACCACGCTGCGTACTTTGAAAGTATGGTAATTAAAAGTACGCTGCCATGTTATGCGGTGCGTTGTTTTGTCATAACACGGCAGTACAGAAGTAAACTCGGTGCCAAAAATCAGGGAATGTTATTGAAACGGCAGTAACGAATGTTAGACAAAGGACCTGAACTCCTTTTGAACTCCTGCGAGCCGTCGAACAAATCTATATAAATTTCTCCGCCGCCGACTAAAAAAAATTTCGTCTAGCCGCCACCGAAGAAAAATGAAATTTCGGCTAGCTCATTACGCCGCGCCCGCTGACGTTTTCGAAAGCATACTTCCGCCGCCGATATTTTGAGTCCGGCGCACACCTCTACACTAATTCAGTATTGCGATTGTAATTAAAATTCGATGAATTGATTTCTATTAATTATCGTAATAATCGTATCATTAACAAAAATACGAATTATATCCGTCAAATGACACGAATATATATTTTGATATTGCCGCTAAAATAATCTTAATATTTAGTTAGTTGAGTTTAGAGGCCAACGGTATACTTAATTAGTGTCCGTTGTTAAATTAATACTTTGACTTGTGAAGAGTTATTACATGTATGCCGAACTTCAAGCGGACAGCTGTTATATCGGATACAGTAAATTCAATCAGCCGCGATAGCGTCAATTGCATTATTTTCAGAAAGCCCACCACACACATCCGAAATTTCGAAGTCCTTCATCTTATTTGTATTGTTTTTTCACATTGAACCCTTTACAACCAATTGCTTTCCGCTGTATGTTATCGATTCCTTCATCCACCTTATAAACTAAACTCCTTTAAAAAACACACACATGCAGGTTACTCCACTTGTTTCGCTCTTTGACAGACTTTTAGCTAAGCGTATCAGATTTCGGGTATTCCATCTTGCTTAACAATCAAAGTTTAATTATATGTCATAAATTTTGAATTAAATTCCATAAAAATTGTGGTGTGGTACATGTTTCGTTCATATTCAGCTTCAATTTATAATTATTACAATTATTGTCACAGTTGTTTGCTACCATTGTGAGTATAGAGTAATCCATATTCCAAGGCATAATGAGACTTAGTAATTGGATATTCGTGTGCAAGTTTTATGTCATAAACTCTCCATTGCAAATGTAAACAGTGGAGTGTTTCCTTTTTTTGAATACTTAAATAAAATTATTATTGTATAGCGTGTTTTTGTGGGTTTCCATGTGATATTTTATGCTTGTTCCATGTACAGATAGCTTCAAATTAACATATTGTAGCAAGTTTCTCGTAATAAGAACTTGGTTTTGTGTAAGTTATTTTTACGTCTTGACATCATATAGAGCGACGTTTTTTAAACGTTCCACTGTGTCTATCTGTGGACCTTCAATCAACCTACCTTATACAGTCGGAAAGGAAGTTAGGGAGTATAAAAAATTGAAGTTCTAAACATGTACTTCAATTTGTCGGCTTATGTTTGACAATCGTTTGTAATCAACAACTTTAACCGAACACACTTTCTCCTTCATCTTTTTAAACTATTTGAATAACCCCTAAGTTTTCTAAAACAAATGTAGTTCGGGTAGTTCCACAGAGCAAATTACGTACTTATGGGTGGCATGAAACGCGAAAAGTAACATGAGTGTCAGCGCAAGACAAACTTACGTTATCAAATAAAATAAAATTGACTAAACTTACGGTCGTATGAGTTTGAGAGAGAAAAACTTAAGTTTGAAACTACCTTACACTCAGTAATTACAGCCAAGTTCTGTACTTAGTTAGTTATGTTTATTGGTTTTCAATTGATATATAATAATTATTAAAATATTAAAAAATCAATTAATCTTGCAACTAGACCTCATGGCCGGGCCTCTTTTGCATCCAAACAATTAAATTACATTTCTTCGAAAAATGTTAGCATTTATGCATTATGTTTGCTCTTGAAGACTTCTCTTGTCAAAATCCTTTGAGTGCAGTAGGAAAGCCCTAAAGAGGGTTTTGGCCCGTGGAAAAGGGCATTGCTGCCTAATTTAGCGAGTTGGTCAACTGCCTCATTTCTTTCAACACTACAATGCCCTGGTATCCAGATCAGATTTACTCTATTGTTCATTGATAGTGCGTCCAACATTTGATATCGTTCTGTAGCTATTTTAGAAGTGAAGCAGTGTCTTTTCATTACTTTAAGACTGGACTGATTGTCCGAGTATATGTTTATAACTTTTCCTCGGGTCTCGCTCATCTACAAAACTCTCAAGATTCGCTTATAGCGCGCGTTTCGGCTTGCTTAATAGTCGCATATTTGTCTAGGGATCCATTTCGGATTTATTCTTCATCACCTTTAACCTAAGTGACTTCCGTAAGACAGTATCGGTCTGATGATCGCAGTGTATAGCCAGTGGACTACTTTAGGTCTTAAGCCCCAAGCCTTGTCAAAAGCTACTCTGTCTTGCCTGAATATTTTCGTTGCTTTCTTTACCATTTCGTCAATGTACCTTGCAAAGTTCAGCATTATATCAAGTACTACTTCATCGGTTAGGGGTCGTCCTAAATTACGTAACGCTCGAGTGGGGAGGGGGGAGTATTCCTCTAGCGTTACGGAAAGTTACGAGGGGGAGGGAGGGGGTCTAGCATCGGCGTTACGTTACGCTCGAACCTCAACATTTTTCTTCCTATATGAAAATATCGAACATAAAACCGTTAATTTCAATTCCTTTTGGCATCGCAGATTTTTTCGTTTACTTTTGACGAATTTTTTATATTTTAACTAGTTAACAAAAATGAAAGTAATTTCGGAAATTCATATCGTTCAGTCTTCCCTTGCACTTCGCTTGATCTCGAAGCACTGTCACGTTATGATTGTGGATCGTTACAGTGGATAGTGAATAACACAAGACCAGTTTTGTACTTATAACAGTCTTTATTCTTTCTACGTTGCTTCAAAAATATGTTTTGTTACGTTACGTAACGAAGGGGGAGGGGTTTCGGCCAACGTTACGGTGTGTTACGACAGGGGGGAGGGGGGAGTCTAGACCGCAAAATTAGCGTTACGTAATTTAACGTAAATTAAAAGCTTCAGCTGTTACCTATTAAGGAATTTGTCCTTTTTTGTGAAACACCTCAGATAGTTACTAAGAGATGTCGCGCCCAGTCTTATGACGCGATATCCACAAATTACATGCCTGGGTTTTGTGTATGAGCAGCATGTAAACTAAATAAATCATACCCCCACATAGAAAAGGGCATGTAGTCAACCGATTGCTATTTTATAGCGGTCAATTCTTTATTTTTAGCGATATATTCTTAATTTTTTGCGGTCATTTCTTCTTTTTGAATTATCGGTTTAAATTCTTCCCATAGAGAATATTTAGTCGCTCTGTTGCAACGTAAAAGTCAAACACAACTATAGTATAGATTCACTCGTAGCCCTTCGGGGAAATTGGTGTGCATTCATTTCGATTTCGATATCCGTCAAAGTTAAATTAAACAAAATCATTAAAGCTTCACCTGGCAGTAATATAGCAAATCATGATAGGCCTAAATGTAGATATTTTGCTAATCTCCTTCTGTATTCAATGAATTCCCACACGTGAAAGGTTATGTACTATAAATAGCGATCGGTAGCTGTTTTGCTGACTATAATTCAATGTTACACAGAGCAATGATTTTAGCATACCTAAATAACGCATACATTTATATGTATACCAATCCCATATCTTAATATATGAAACACCTAAATCTATTATTCTATTTATAATAAAGCTATACATTTTCAAATGTACGTTTTTCACGAAGCATAAGGATATTCAGAAAAATATTAAATGAGATGTGGTTTCAAATATCGACTGATTAAACATTGTTTTCGCTTCGAATGGCTATTAAAATGAATGTGCCATAGACAACCTATTTGATATCTGTCGATTTTCCCACACTTGTTCTATGTGATTATTTAAATCAATTTATAAGTTACGACAAGAGTCAGTGTTCAGTTAGAAACTTTGTGCTTTTAATATGCAGAGCTTCTTGATAGATTTTTTTCGTAGACCAATTGTAATATTAAGGCTGTGCAGTTTGGTTCGCTTCAGAAGTTAATTTTGGTAAAGTTTTGCTGAGTTTCAAGAGATTGCCAAAGTTTCTCTTATAGAAGGGTAGTTTTGAAGTGCACAAGGTCATTTTTGTACCTTACGTAAAGTTACTGTTTTTAAGTCATGTCTAGATGTTAGACACTCTTGTTGAAAAATAATCCGTGGAAAACAGTGCTTGAAGTCAGCTGAGGGGCAGATAATCGTGTATTCTTAGTACAAAAGGATTTTCTTAGGGAAAATCTACAAATTCTGAGGATTTTCTTGCATTTTTTTTTTAATTTTTAAGGATTTTCTTTGAATTTCTTTGGTTTTCAAGGATTTCCTTTCATTTCCAATGATTTTCTTTATACGCAAAAATTTGACTTCCTGTACAAAAATACTACATACATTCCTACAAACACGTCAAATTTTTGCGGTGTGAAAGCTGAAAGAACAGAAAAACTATAACACTGGTGGGTCCGGCATTTGTGACGCATTTTTTTAATCAAATGTAAAAATATTTTGAAAGTTTTTTTTGCGTCTCGAAGCGTAAAGCGTCACCCAAATTGACATCAGTTGTTTCGGAAGAACGGACAAGGACTTGCGTCACATTTCCCTTTTAAAAGGGTTTTTGTTGTGATATCAGTAGTTTTGGAAGCAATTGAAACCGATTAACCCAAAAATATCAAAAAAACCTGATGGAAGTTGAAAAGTGCTAGAAAAATCCACAAAAATCCTTAACAATCCCTTAAGCCTAGGAAGCTCCATTGGATGACCTGTTTCATGTCGAGAATAACAGAAAAATATCAAAAAACCTGATGGAAGTTGAAAGGTGCTAGAGAAATCCACAAGAATCCCATAAACCTATTAAGCCCCATTGGATGACCTCACTCATGTCGAGAATAACCGAAAAATATCAAAAACTCTAATGGAAGTTGAACTTACTTAACCGTGACACTCACCACACACATTATTTTATATGGGATTTGTATGGGAGCTTCCAGGAGCCCTAGCGCCCAAACGAGGCCGGTGACCCCATTTTTTTAAAATCTTAGATGGCGTAGAATGCCCATCCGAAGGTCCCTGCAAAATTTAAAGAAGATCTGACCGCTAGTTTTCGAGAAATTGCCAAAAAAGTCGTTTTTCATATGAATGGCTCTGGAACTACTAACTAACGTAGGATATAATTCATTTTCTTTGGCTTCTATGAAGCAGCGCATTTAGTATGGAAATCGACGATTTTCTTAAGGTTATATCTTTGGATCCGCTGGACCGATTTTAATGAGTAAAATGTCGATTTCAATCAAAATTTTACGGAGAATCCGGTCAACTAGGTCTCAGGGGGGTACGACGCGAGTCAAAACTTAGCTGTATATATGGTTCCGCAGTCTACGAAAAAAAATTTCTGATTTTTTTGATGGTATGGGGACTTGCGTCACGGGCACAATGCGTGCGTGAGGATTTTCTACGTTTGTCTGCCCCTGGAAAGCAGCTACAATTAATTACTCAATGAATTTTACCGATTCGAAAGAAAATCATTAAAAATTCTTTAAAAACGAAAATCACTGAAGGTAATCTGAGATTTCCTTATAAGAAATCCTTTCGCTCCCAAAATATAGATAGATCCTCGGATTACCATATTGATGTAGGAATTCTCATCAGTTATTCATTGTCCGTTTTGACTAACTTGCCATTATTCTCATACATAAGGGGCTGTTCATAAAGTATGTCACGCTCCGAGGGGGGGGGTTCGGCTTCGCGTGACAGTGTGTGACAAAGGGGAGGGGGGGTTCTAGAGCCGTGTTCCGTCACGCGAAATTTTTGAAAATATTTGGCTGAAATTTACATTTTTCTCTAATTTACATGGATGGAAGTCATTACTTTAAGTAATTGTATATTGTCCATCATTTTGACGTTAAAATCGAAAAATGCTCTCACTCTCGCTATCTTTCTTTTTTAATTCAGAATTTTTAACTATTTTTTGCCTAGCCGTATGTTATTTTTAGTCGTGTGACACAAGTGTGAGGGGGGGGGGGGTTCGAAAAAAGGCGATTTTTGCGTGACATACTTTATGAACGGCCCCTAATTACAATTACAATTTACCCCTATAACACCTCAAACAACTTCCGTTCATACATTTCAAAAATATTATTTAACACTACAGCATCTTGTGACCGGTACTATTACCGGATCTACAATCATTCCAAATGAAAAATTATACAAAACTTGCGATTTGTGGGTTCTGCGAGTTCTTTGAGATCTAAAACCCACACCCAGTTTTAGTGTTGTCGCTTTTGGCTTTTGCTAAATGTATATCGATAATGCAGTTTCATTGATTTCGTTAATTGGCGCATTTTTTTTTTTGTAAAATTCAAACGTTCTCTGACTTAAAATTTTTGCACATTTGTTTGATGTTAGCAAATTTCGGAATAGATCGATATTTGTTTCTTCGCATTATTTTTTATTTAATGTTGGATTTAGAAATTACTTCAACAATTTGAATTTTCTTGCAAATGTAGTTTTTTGTTTAATTTTGTAAATTTCCTAAAAGCTTAATTTTGCAGAAAGTTCGATTATTTCGGGGATTTGCATATCTTATAAAACTCCAATTTTCTTAGAGAGTCTAATTCTTTTGAAATTTTTAATTTTTTTGATAATTTGAAATTTTTCTAGAAATTTATATTTTCCTGTAATTTTGGGATTTCCTTGAAATTTTTATTTTCACAAAAATTTATATTTGGAGAAAGAATTGGGATTTTTCAAAAATTTGAGTTTTCTTGATAATTTTGAATTTTCACAAAAACTTTAAATTTCTTGAAAATTCAATTTATTTTTGAAATAACCGTACGGGTCAACCGTATCTTGATTTTCATCATCTTTATCTACATTATCATCCATTGTTTTGATTGACGGCTTTGACAGTAGCAGTACTTCAGTATATTTTTTAAAATTTTAGATTTTCTAGTGAAGTATCTCACAAATTATTGTTTTACTTCAGTTAAAATAATTTCAATTGTTATTACGTTTTGATCATTTGTTGTGCTGTGTTTAATTGTGGAGTTTTGAATCTTTTTTAAATAAATAGATTGGTGTATCCATCAAAAAATCGCTAATTTCTATCGTGTGAAAAGTGTTTTAAAACTTCCAGCTTCTGCAAGCATTATTTCGCTTTCCTCTAGTGGATTTTCGAGAATTTTGCTTTTATTAGAAGCGTTTATCTATTTAGAAAAAGTTGTAAAATTTTGTGAAGTTTCGAATTAACTTTTCTAATAAAAAAATGTAATTTAATTTGTGATCATCACGGGAATCTTCCGATTTGTGTTTTTGTTGACAAATGACATGACATGGCCAATTTGTTTACATACATTCGTCCAAAAGCGGCAACACCGAATTGGAATTTATTCATTGTGTTTTAAACCCACAAAAATAACTCTCAAAAGACATAATTGTATAATTTCGAGATTGGAAAGATTGTAACCTCAAAAAATAGAAAACTTTTTTATAAAGTCGAGGTCACATATATGTCGCGCATTAAAGAAATCTGAGTCGACTAGACCTAGATTGCTATTCCAGAAACAACGTATACTTCTGCTTTTGTCTAGAAGAACATATCATTTCTCTAGAAATACTACAGCAAAAACATCTTCGCGGACCCGCACGATTTCGTATAAAACCTACATCTGTCCGGTGCAAGCGATAAAAGTGAATGTGATGAAATTTCGCTATACCAAAACCACTTTTTCGATTTACTTTCATAAAAAGAAATGATTTTGAAAATCGGTGAAACTTTACTCATATCGTGTAGCCGGACGGACCGACATCATTTTTTGCAAATTTCTCTTAGACCACAAAACGAAAAACCCGGGTCGAAATTAGACTGGTCGCGGTAATGTTCGTACGTCTCTAAAAAAAATAATGGAAAAACTCCATTTAGAAACAACAGCGTAAATGTTTTTTGATTGAAACAAAGCGAAAAAAGTTTTAAACAATACCTTTGCCAGTTAAATATTCATAACGTTGTACCGAATACGTACATTATGTTTAATTTATCCCATACAGAATATTGATTGCATATCTTCCCATAAGCATAACATCTTCTTCATGCTCATGCTACATATCGAGCGATAGAGATTATTTGAAACAGATCGTAAAGCCAAAAACATAAAATAACCGAATTTCCGAAAGTCATATAACAAGCGAGATATTGATACATATGAATGTATGAATGGAGAACATCATAGTCCATGCATCCTACATCGAAAGCATAGCAAGGTAATGTGCTCTATACAGCAGAGATTGTATACGTGAATGTATTTGTACCAATATTTCTCGTAATGACATAATCAATAATTAATGGATCATCGAAAATATATATACGCCAGCCGCATAACCCTCACAAAATTTCATAATAACCACGATAGACTATGTGTATGATAAATAAATGTACATCGAATTCGAAGCCGTTCCGATGTAATAAAACTATAGGGCATGCATTTAATAAGTGATGGAGTGGTTTCTTGGCTCATTCATCCCAGATCGTCCTTCACTAGCGTGGGAGGTTTCGTGTAAAAGTCATCAAACAATTTAACGATCTTTTAGGCTTAAACGTTATTAAATATATTCAGAGTGCATCAATCAAATTGCAATTAGAGTAGCACGTTGGAAATCTTTCTGTACGCTTGACCCTTTTAGGAACCATACAAAAGATGGGCAAGTTAATAGTTGTCTTTGTATCACATATAATCTTATGTTAGGGCTAATTTTAAGATCGACCTAGAGCCCCGAGAATACTTTAATACTTGAATACTTTTATTAATTATTATTATAGTATATGTTATAGCACAAGGACTGTAATTTGAGATCTCGTATCTGGGAGGGGTTGAAGATCCGAGGACGTTCTTCAACCCTCCCAGATACGAGATCTCAAATTGCAGACCGTGTGTTTTACGGTATTTTATAACGCGAGTGCCTTAAATTTCAGTTTGAGGGCTATAATATGCATATAGAAGGAGAACAGAAAATCGAACAGAACAAATTTTATTCTTCAGCGAATCCTTCATATAACCAGCTCCCAAACTGTAAGAGCAATTTCCGCGCTTATTTTGTGGAGATTTAATCAAAAAAGATGTATCGTATCTTCAGAATCTCTTCCTATTTTTCTCATTTTTAAACTCGGACTTCAGCTTTCCAATCAATGAAATCTTAGACCGAAAGAGAAAATCTGATTGAAAAGTCAACGGATAATCCTATCAATGATAAAACATAAGGCGATTTATAAAGAGTGGGAGCACTGCATATTGTGGATGCGTCTTTAGAGGTCTGGAAACCGAGTACATTTACATACCTTTGTAAAGGCATACTGATTATTAGCTGATTCAGCTGGTTTTGTCTCATTAAAAATATACGTTTACCTGTTTAACGCTTACTTCTCATGAGAAATTGAGAAACCATTGAGAAATTCAAATAATAACTCGATACATAAATTAAAAAAATCGTTTTCACGCAACATTTCTAATGTTCTTTCAGCCAATCTTCCATATCTCATCCAAAATTTTCGCAATATTCGCTAACGAAATGATGAGATAAAAACTTTTTAATAACAAGATTTGCTTGAATGATTCTGTTTTCATCGTCGCTTTATTTCCACTTTTTTTTCCTTTTTATTTTCTACGTTTTCTAAATGATTTTTCGCAACAAATAATTTCGAACGTTATTATCATTGGTAGATGACAAATCGATGAGGTACAGATTTTTTTTTCGTTTAACAAGAAAGGTATATCTTTATTGTCTACGTTGTGTACATAAAACAAAAGCTCTTTTGTTAAAATAAAAGACGCATGAAAGAGTAACGAAGAATTTTGATTTTTTTTACTTGTTTAAATTTTATAAATAAAAACAAAATTAAAATTGCTCAGGCAAAGCTGACAGAAAAGGCGAAAAGAACATCGAAGATGTAATCTTTTAATTCAGTTGACTGATTTGAAAGTCGTGTGATAAAGAATTCGTAGCAATGTAACGTTAAAATGCAATAACAAAATAACAGCCAAATAAAATGTGTAGCAGTGAAAGAATATTTATGCAATTTCTTTGCGACTATAGAACTTTTTCTGGGGTACTTTTCGTAATTAAAAAGCCAGATACAAAAACAATCTTATTTTTGGATGGCGAAAACAAATTTTTTATCACTGAGTGGCGAAAACAGTTTTTTGAAACAAGTTACGAAAACAGTCTTTTTGTCACTACTTTTGAGTTGCGAACTTGCATAAAACGTGCTATGAATCACGTTGCGAAGGGATGGTGTTTTTGCCACATTCCACATCTAATGACAAAAAGACCTTCTTTTCGCAACTAGTTGTATAAATTACTATTTCTTTATCAGTGCATACTGTCGGTGTTAGTGCATTAAGTGTAATTCATGTCACTATAGCCGTCATTACATTACATTACGTGGTGGCTTAGTGGTGACGCAATGGACTTCCACTGATCTGGCCCGGGTTCGATTCCCGATGTGACACTGAAGGTGGAACGTTTGCTCTATTTTTGCAATGAAAAAACTCACTACCTACCACCGCCGACGTATATTTGGTCACGCACTGTTCTACCTTACCACGCCTTGTGTTGACGATCCGTTGTATTAAATGAAATGAAATTACTCTAATAGTAAACGAACTCCCTCAGATTTCCATTAAAAGTTCTTCCACTCGAAATGAAATTTTTCAAGCGATGATAACAATGTGTTTTAAGTTGTGGTTTACAAGCTTGTCTATGACGACGCGTCTGATAGAAACCTTTGCAGAGTACGACAACGAAATAAAAATTTCATTCCAAATTTGCAATCAAAATACGCTTCTATTTTAAAAATGGTGTGTGAACCATTGCAATAAACAGTAATTTGAATTTCTGTGATTGCATTCCGGTGGTTAAATTTATCGTATAAATTCGCTGTGTTGTTAGGTGAATGTATAGGGTACAACTTGATGAAATGGTAGATGGTGTAAATTTTTAATTAAAATAACAATCAAATTCAGATTGAAGTGCTGATATTATTGTGTTTGAGGAGTAAATTGACAATCCCCATACAAATTCCGATATCGATTGATTTAATTGGAAAAATGTCTTTGTTAACGTAGAAATATGTTTCCTTGAGGCTTTCATAAACTTTTACTTCAGGAAACATAGCGTTTCACCAACAACATTGTGCTTTTATTTATCTACATCGAAGTTTTTCGCGATTTTTTACTTTGTGTGATGATTCATTAAAAATTAATTAGCAGAACGGATATTTGTCTGCACAGGTGCCGTTTTTTCTCTGTGGCTTTTGTAAAAGTGTAGCAGGTTACAGATTTCTTGAGATCCGCGTCCAACTGCAGACTGAAAAGTGTCTTGCGCTTCCTGACACTCTGAGAAACATTTCACTATTTTTTCCTAAATTGTCAATTAACGTAATCACATTTTTGTATACTTTTAAGTGGCTTCAATTACCATTATGAACTGAAATGGGGTTTTAAATTGAAAGAGACTATTTGCACATTGTGCAAATAGTTTCTTCTATATATTGTTGGCTATTTGCACAATGTGCAAATAGTCTCTTCTATATGTTGTGCTTATAGCCGGAGGTATATAGAAGAGACTATTTGCACACTTAGACGAATGTTCCCTTCGTCAGCCACCTAAACTTTAGACATTTCGTAAAAGTTCCCTAGCTTCGTTAGCCACCTAGTTTTCGTGACATTTCGTAAAAGGAAAAGTTCCCTAGCTTCGTTAACCACCTAGTTTTCGTGACATTTCGTAAAAGGAAAAGTTTTGCAGCTTCGTTAGCCACCTAGTTTTTGTGACATTTCGTAAAAGGAAAAGTTCCCTAGCTTCGTTAGCCACCTAGTTTTTGTGACATTTCATAAAAGGAAAAGTTTTCCAGCTTCGTTAACCACCTAGTTTTTGTGACACTTCGTAAAAGGAAAAGTTTTCTACTTTCGTTAGCCACCATGTACATATTATAAAGAAAAATTACATTGAAAACTTTCTTCTTTGTGTAATAGTTTTGGTTGAATGTTACGTCTTTCTATGTGCAAATAGCCAACAATATATAGAAGAGACTATTTGCACAATGTGGAAGGAGTCTTTTCGTTTTAAATTTAGTAGTGTAGTGGTCTAAACATATTCGCTCAACTATTACAGTCACACGCATAACAGAAAGTTAGGTAAAAAAGACAAAAAATCGCTAACGATTTTTTTGTCTTCTTTTTACTGATTTATGATTATGCTGAGTATGCGTGTGACTGTGATAGTTGACCGAATAATCGCGTGCAATATGTTTAGACTTTAAAAAGAGGATAAAAAATAGCTTTTTTGTCTTTTTTACCCAACATTCTTTCATCCGTTTAAACCATAAGGAGCAGGAATGTATTGTATGCAATTTACACTTAAAATTTGCCAATTTGCGTAATGTATAACTCTTCAGATATGCCAAGCTCTACAATAATTATGTTCCCAAATTCTTCCAAAAGATGTCCATCGGACATCTATCTGCATTTTTGCTCATGAAAAAAATATCCGAAAGACCTGCAATTTGGATCCTATTGATACTCAAGTACAACTCCATATACTGCACTCTTGGGGTTCCACTGAATGCAGCTTTGTGCAATTCGTTAGCCAAACTACGATTGCACAACACGTCAGGAACATTGTTGGATCAATCGCGATTTCATGCGCCTTTTCATTAACCCCTTTCCCTATTTCATCCAAGCGTCATTGTTCGAATGAAATACGGTTACCTAATAATTTGAAAGAGTAATTGCATATTGTCGGAAGTGAATTTCGTGGCTATCGATGCAATTTTATGTGCTTAGTGTAATTATATTGACAACGACAAACGAAGAAATTTAGAAACTAATCGACACGGGAAAGTATGCACACAGTGTGTTCGATTACATTGTAACTCAGGTATAATATGAAACCATGGGCGCGCGGTAGCGATGCGCCCGTGACGCAAGTCCACACACGAACAAAAAATTAGGAATATTTTTTTCGTAGACTGCGGAACCATATATACAGCTAAGTTTTGATTCCCCCCCCCCCTTGCGACGTACCCCGGATAAGATTTTTCCTGGATTCTACGGAAAATTCTAAGGCGAAGTGTCTTTTCACTCATTAAAATCGGTTCGGTGGATCCGAAGATACGACCTTTAGAAAATGATCATATCCTATACAAAAAGTGCTGTTTCATAGAAGCTAAAGTTAATGCAAACATCCTATGTTAGTTAGTTAGTGAGTTCAGGGCCATTTGTATGAAAACCGACTTTTTTGGTGGGCATTCTACGCCATATGAGATTTTAAAAAAGGGGGGTACCGGCCTCGTTTGGGCGCTAGGGCTCGTAGAAGGCGCCATATAAAGCCCATATGTATGTGTTCGTGTGTGTGATGTGTATGGTAGCACATTTTGGATGAGACAAGGTTGGGTGTTCGAGATAGAGGTTTGGTGTCAAAGGGAAAATTGTTGGGTTGGGTGTGTAGTGTGTCAGGGTGACCGCCAAAATGGCGTAAAATAGGCAGGGACTCAAAAAAAAACTTTTGATGTGTTGTAGAGGAAGTTGAAGTTTTACGTCGAAAAATTTTTTCGCCGGAAATTTTATTTCACAGGAAATTTTTTCTCCAAAATATGTTTCTTTTTTTCTTCCAAAACTAGTGATATCACAACAAAAACCCTTTTCAAATGGGAAACATGACGCAAGTCCTCGTCCCTTCTTCCAAAACAACTGATATCAATTTGGAGGTTCGGCATTTGTGACGCATTTTTTAATCAAAAGTGAAAATATTTCAAAAGAATTTTTTGCGTTCCGAAGCTGTAAGCGTCACACATATTGATATCAGTTGTTTTGGAAGAAGGAACGAGGACTTGCGTCACGTTTCAATTTTAAAAAGGGTTTTTGTTATGATGAAAACTACGTTCAAATTCTCATTCCTACGTACCCGAACAATTCGAAAGTGTTGTGTGAATATAGTGAGTGCTATTCTCCATTCCTATATATGAGGGTGCAATTTCTTGAGACTTTTTTTTAGAAATTTTAAGCTTTTGTTCAATGTGAGACCTGAATTTCGGCAATTAATAATCATCTGAGTTTTGGACCAATACGCATTCCTGTTGGCTCAATCTTTAGGCCAACGATTTTATGACCTGGAGGTTTCTGATATGAGGGAGAATAGCAAAGGAGGGTACAGTGGGACAACCATATCAGGAACGACGACATTTGGGAAAATTTAGGCGTTACGTCAGTGGAAAAAGCGGCAAGGGTTATTCGTCTGCCATGGTGCGGGCACGTCCAGAGTATGGGTAGTAACAGGCTGCCAAAGAGGATATTGAATGCACTGGTCCCTGGTATGTGCCCTAAGGGTAGGCCAAGGAGAAGGTTTATAGACTCAATTAAATACGATTTAAAAGTTATAAGATTTTCTCAGGGCGAACAAACCATCTCCTTGGCACAGGATGGTCCATGAGGAGGAGGGTGGTCGATGATCACCGACCGTAATGGCCTCACACCGAAAGGTATAAACAGTCTATGTATGGTTAGTTCCATTGGGAAATGTAACGTAGGGAACACTCGCATCTCATTAAGTACACACCGCGAACTTTGTGGCGTCATTTAATTTTGGACGAGGTCGGCAATATGTAAAGAGATTAGACATATAAAAATGGTAATTCCGGCGTTGAAGAGAAATCAGTTCGTATCTTCCCTGTGACCCATGCTACCTGCTTCTAGAATAATCAAACGAAGGGGAAAAAAGGGCCACAAACTAGACCTGTGTGCCGCCGTCAGAAATGATTCTCAATCTGATAAATCTAATCATATCAAATCGTCCAACGGAAATTTCTCCCAATTAACTATAATCAAGTCTACTGTAACGTGATACCGACTAACACGACGGTCTAATAAGCTAGTAAACGCCAAATAAATCTCAATTGCTTAGTTAAAAGAACATAACAATGGTCGATGACATTAAATATTTTCGAATATCTTCGTAATTGACAGATTCGACTTAAATTTGTTTAATCAATTAGATGAAAGTTCCATTTGCAGATATACAAAAAAAAATCAAATGTTTCCACATATTTAAATACGCTGATTGGAAATTTATGGAAACATAAAGTGATTTATTTCCATCCATAGCGTAGACAGGAAAAATTGATTTTAAATTTGATTATATGCATATATAAACATTTTATTAGATTGTTATGCCTTTCCTTCCTATATTCTTTTCGTGTGTTTACTCATTCCCTCAGTTACGTTATGTAATATTGTCATCTTGTCAAGGTATGCTATAATAAAACCAATTTTGTAGTACCTGTTAGCGAATGAGTGTGTTAAAACAAATATGGGGTTTTTCACGATCTGGTTGAACATTTTTGGGTTAAGCTCTATAAAATATGTTTATTAATTATTGTTTGTTTTTGCGGAAAATTAATGTCATGTTGAGTGAACATACAAAGACGGATTAACTTGAGTAAATGTAACATCAATACAAGAACTTAAAATAATATTCATAAATTGAACTTTGGGAAAAGGGAAATTTTTACTTTGAAATAAACAATTTGAATAATTTTTTACAATTTTGTGGTGAAATCAATGTGCAATATTGTAGCAAGTTTATGACATTTTACGACTACATTTTAAGCTACGTGGAACCGTACGCCTTCTAACGGAAGATCGAGGAATGTAATGAAATTTCGGAGTTACCCAAAAAGCAGTACTCAAAAATCCTGAATGAAACTACGGTGTAACAAAAAAACTATTTTTTTTAAATAAAATTAAACAATTTCAGCTGATGAGGTATCTAACTCCCTCCCAATCCCACAACAAATCATCCTCCCAAACTCCACATAATCACTCTTCCAGCCATTCATGTAATCCCCTACTTATCCTCTCTCTACTTCACATCTAACATCTAGGATTGATGGATTCTTTCAGTTACCGATCAACACGGCAGCCAGCAAGCTTCAACGGAAACATGTGGCTGCTTCTGTCAAGACAACTTAGTTATTGCAACCTGGAGGGCACTCAGCCCCATTTAGATCCTCCCTGGTAGGACTCGAGGACAAGAATCCGTCAAAAAATACTAGCACGAGCGTTGGTATTGATGGGCGTTTTGCACATATGATGTGCGATAATACTCGCATTCGGCTCGTGTTTCAATTATCACATCTTTTTTACTAAAAGCCTCAGCAAACAGCATGTAGCATGAATTGATTTTCGTCTTGTGATTCATTTTCTCACCATATCAAATTGTCTTTTTATGACATCATGCGGCCTTCTAGAAAGTTATGTTCATTTATTTTGCATGTTCTAATTCACTTTTTTTTGCGAAATAAGCGTACGGCACACATACCCTTGAGTTTTTTTTTATACCACAAACAAAAGTTTGATTTATTCAAAATCGACATTGCAAAACAAATCATAAAATTAAACCAAATGGGACATAAGCACGAATTTGTTTTGGACTATAACTGAAATGTTAAATTTTGATTTTGTTTGTGCTGACTCACATAAGTGCTTTTTTCTATTTGCGGATCTTGGGACAACATTCAAGTGTGACCGAAATGCGGAAAATTAAGCAATAAAATATTTTACTTTTAAGTGTCAATTTACAAAAATTGCTCAGAGCTTTTCCTTGTAGCTGCTAAAGCAAATATAAGACAGATTTTTATAACTTTTTTATAACACACATTTGATGCTTTGTTCGGTATGATTTCCAGGATTTGATTCATTTCAACAATATTTTAATGGACGGTGGTCAGGGAGAAGGTATAAAGAGAATACACTTGATATTTTTCTTTGTTTCGCTCGTAAGTGTAGTTAAGTTTAGATAAGCCTTGCTTAACTATTAGAAATAGCCAGTACAAGACAATTTCTTTCAGCGAAAATGTAAAGCTTAATTTTCCCTTATATCTTTTTATTATAAATACAGGGTCAAAATAGATTTTCGTTTTTATCCACGGAACAAAAACCAAGAGCACAACCGATAAAAACGATGTTTTTCCAGAGTAACTTTTGTTTAAAAAAATGTCAAATTCAAAGAAGTACCTCATTGTGTTTTCATCTATTAGTTGAGCTACTTTTTTGAGATTGCTTAGCGAGTACATTACATGATATTAGTTTATAATTTGACATAATATCAAGTAATAGGCCTCAAGGTTTCATTTAATTCATACATCATATAAGTTTCAGCTGGACACCAGGCTGCGTCCTTGAGTTATGACATTTTGAATGCAGGGAGCAGCGGCAGCGTGGTCTGAATGGAAACGTATGTGACGTGTAGAGCTCACTCCTTCCTACAAGTTGGCAGAAATAGATGTTCAGCCCCAGGCTTCCCAGCTTTAGGGTACGCAGCCTCGTGCCGACTTCTACTGAAGAAAGGTAAAACATTGTCAGACTAAGGCAGCCTCATCCTGAAGTTCTGACTACACCTGACTGGAATAAGGAGATGGTTAATAGTTAGTAAGGCCATCGAAGTTTGCACGAGACTGGTGCTGAATATCTGTTTTTGCTAAAGTGGAGACAGTAGTGAGTTCTATGCGTCGTCACATAATTTTCAATTCGGCACCAGGCTGACCCCTGCATTCAAAATGTCATAACTCACGGAGGCAGTCTGGTGCTGAGTTGAAACTTATGTGACGCATAGATCTCACTACCTCCCACACTTTAGTAAAAACAGATGTTCAGCACCAGACCGCCTTCTTTATTTCCAGGTACAGGGCTCAAGTACGCAGCCAGGTGTCAAATTATCAGGCCCGTAGTCAGGGTCGACTGCCAGGGGGGCTAACCCCCCCACTCCCCCCCCACCGAATTGATAAAATTATATGAAATTTTGAGAAAATTCTCTTTATTTCGCGCATTTCACATTAATTAATACTCTCTTTATTTCGCGCATTTCACATTAATTAATACAGTCGTATTTTTGGTATAGGTTTTTCGTTAAACAGGGTCGCCGATAGAAAGTGTTTTGTTTTTGACCGGCGCCCCCCACCCCCCTAAATTATTTGCGGTGCCTAACACACAGAACTAACTTTTGATTATTTCCCAGCTTTTTAGGACGCACACACGACTCTGCTTCGTGTTTGACACAGAACCGATGCTAGAAATCGCGAGCGAAGCGAGCGAAAAAATTTTTGACAAAGTTTTGAAAAATATAGTATTCATGGCGTTTCCATCTTTCCAAGGATGTGAGTTAAATGTGCGAAGTTCCCTTACGCCTAAAATATGTTATTGTCCTTCACTTCCCATATTTTCCTGAAATCGTTCACACTATTTATAAGGAAATTGTGTTAGCAGCTAGCATACAGCTTCTGTTATAACGCTGCAGGGAAAAATTTTTTTGAGTACCATTCTTATGCGAGGAAAATAAAACGTTTAGTTTGAGTGGGTGGTGAATGTTATATTTAAAAGTTGCGCCGCAGTCGAAAATTTTTCAAAATTGAATTGCACATTTTCGTTTTCTATGAAAGTATACAGTTCTGATTACCATTTTATAGCAAAAATTCTAACAGCTCAGTATATGTGCCACTGTCGTTAAGAGTGTCAAAAGTTTTTTCTTGCAATGTAGAACCGAAAATCTATTTCAATAACGAAATGGAAACATTGAAATGAGATCGGAAAAGAAAAGAATGATTAAGCCGCAGGCGAAAATTTGAAGTATTGAAATCGATCATGACGTCAAGATTTATATTTTTTCGCAAAATTCGCAACATTTCAGTTTCGCCAGGGAGGGCTCTGAAGACGCTCAGGGGGGCTCCCCCCCCCTTCTCTAGATACGGGCCTGCAAATTATAAACAACTAATGTAATGTAATGTAATGTACTCGCTACTTCCTTAACTTTGGCATTTTCAAATTTTCGGCACCAAGAGTCCTAACTAAAAGTGCAGATTTATCTTCTAGCGAAAAGTTTGTTAAAAAACGAGCAATCTCAAAAAAGTAGCTCAAGAAAAAACAATGAATCTATATAGCTATTGAGGTACTTCTTTAAACTCTACAATTTCTTTTAACAAACTCTGGAAAAACATCGTTTTTATCTGTTGTGCTCTTATTAATTTTAACGTTCTTATAAAAAAAAGTGACAGAAGATGCGAGAAACTTTCTACTTTGAACAAGAGCTGGGAAAATTTGAAATTTTTTTACCCGATGTTTGTGACGTTACATATGATTTTTTCTGATACATTTCGTTGCTCCATAGCAACTACCCAATTTAAGAAACTTGGGTGGACTTACGGATGTGCATAATTTTATATTTGTATAGAGAAAAATTCCTATAATTGTCTCTCGGTGATAGTCCAGTGGGTTCATCACTGAACCATATGTCCCATAATAAGGTTATTCACCCCATACAAGTGAAATAGTATATTTCAACATACCGCAATACACACGAGATGTGTTCATACGCGCGGGCGTAGCCCAAGCGAAAGTACTCGATGGGTATAGTTGCATTGGGGTATAATTGAAAGATATTTTGGTGTATGTGCGAGAGTGAGTTGGTGCACATGCAGCAAAAGTAAGCTTTCGCTATACCTAGTAATACAAATACACACTCGCTTCTACAGCAAAAATCTATTACTCCACTAAGTTTTTATCTTATTATCCAACTATTTGAATTGATGAATTGAAAATAAGACATGATGGCCAAAAATAAAGAAATCATCGCTAAAAAATATAGAAAGTGATCCCTAACTCCTTTTTCTTACTTTATAGCGGTAAACTATTTATTCTTTGCAATCAATTCTTCATTTTCTTATTTTAGAATTATTAGAATTATCGGTTTAAATCCTTCACATTTGAATTCAAAGCCTCAGCTGTGACATCTTTTACGTAGCATAACGGTCGATTAAATAGTTCAAATGCGACAATAAATACATGCGATGAACAAAAAAGTGTATATATTTTCATGACCCCAGCACAAGTAAAACTGTCGACATGTCTCTACTAATATGCAACAGCAAATTAGCTGGTCAGCAAATATAGCAAATTCTACGACCATAATTTTCTTAATTGATAACACTAATATCTCCGTTTCAAAGTTCAACAACCGTAAATAAATGTACTAACGTCTTTGTGACACTCATTTAAGTTAACTTGAAAGTCAAGTAAACAGTTCAATTTTGCAGTACCCCATTAATCACATAATAAACCTTTTACATGGAAAGACTTTGAAATAATAAATGTTGGTACTTAGAAACAGTTCATAAACCGTACCTTCATAATCTGAGCACTCCAAATAAAAAAGCATTTTCAAACATAAAAGGTTACAACACACAAAGTCCCTTAGATATATTTTCGTCTCTCATTGCCATTACATTTCTGATAAACACACAAAAAATTATCTCTAAAACAAGGAAACAATTAATTAATCCCTTCAAAGCAACCGAAAGAACATGAAAGGTCCTATACAATTATTTACAATAAGTTTAACGCCATTATATTGTTTTCGGAATCGAAATTTCGACGGACAATGTTTAAGTTACTGTCTTGTAGATTGTGAAATTCGCGACGGTGCTTTTGAGAAGAAAAATAAAAAACTGCCGTTATTGGAATACATTTTCACACCTGAAGTACTCGAGTTTCTCACTTTACATTAAATGAGGTGCCTGAATTACAGTTTTTTTAGTAGCGTTTTGGGGTGGTCGAGTTTGCAGATAGATTGAATACTTCTGAAGGGCTGAGCGTATGCTCCGAGCTTGGGGAAAGGATTCTTGATTTTCTTCAATTTTCTGCAAATTCCTGCAATTTGTAGAGAATGAAGAAAGTTTGTTCTATTTCAACGGTTTAATGTTTTAACCTACTTTTTCAGGACTTCAAAGTTCTAGAGCTAATAAAGTAATTGAAAACCCCTAAATCGTGGAGATAGCATCAACTTTCTTCACTTTATACAAATTGCAGAAAGTTCAGAAGTTGGCAGAAAGTTGCAGAAAATTGAAGAAAGCACTTTCTGTAAAATAGGCCCTGCTTTCAGGCGAAAGTTTTTGTAACGCTCGTGGTGTGGGAGCTTGCGAAGGACTACCGTTATCATTACAATTTCCAAAAGAGTGTAAGGATTACCCTGAAGATAGCAGAATTGTTTCGATTTCAAAAATCGGACATCTTTAGGAAAAGTTCGTACAAAGAACAAAAGTAGCCCATAGAAGCTTTGAGGAAGGAAAGAAATCGAAAGACTGGGGTGGAGATGGGGGAATAAAAAGATAACTTTAGTCTGGCGTGGAAGGAAATATGATTGCGAATGAGCTAGCTAAGGAGGGTTGGGGTTCAGCGGCGCCCGAGTAGTATGGAGTTGGTATGAGTGCCAGGGGGTGTTCAACACTGTTCATATGAAGCGATTTTTCCCGAAGTCCAACTCGAGATGGGCCCAAGGTCTGCTGGATATAGACAGAAATCATATCAGAGGAGTGGTCGGTGTGACAACTTTATACCGCGGGCTCAACAGTCACATGAAAAAGTTTTTTAATAAAAAATTGATTACGAATTAATGAATTGCTTCCACAGCATCACACTTAAATTAAATGATGATTCAATTATTCTGCAAGTAGAAAAAATCGGAAATACCAAAAAAAACCAACTCGCAAAAAGACTCGAACGTATCTATGTAAATATTGTCTTAACTCTTAAGTGTATGAAATTACATCCACAAAGATTGGAAATTGCCGAAAGGGCAATATGGAAAAATCCGCCCGAAGCAACGGCGAAAAGCCTTTCCATATCCATAAAAAAGCACAAAGTTTGAAAAAAAATATACAGCCATGTGCTTTTAACTTTCATCATACCGTAATTTTAAACAAAAGGATTCTAATGAAAATGATGAAAGTTATATGCACATGGCTGTAAAAAAAATTTCACCCTCTGACCCATGGACAAAAATGTTTGCAATTTTTTTCTCTGCAGCACTGAACAAAAACCTCATCATTAAAGAACTATTCACGAAAAACTACCAAATATCGTTTAGGGTCGCGTAGTGTGGATTGGACCCACACTCTACAGCCCGAACTACTCTACGGATGTTCACTAATTTAATTTCCATGATTTTCTGATGTCCATTCCTTTTATTTAAAACCTACAAGAGCGATTTCCGTTCTAATTTCGCAGAGATAAAGACGAAAAGTTTCACAAAACTTCAAAAAGCCACGTTTTTGACAACAATTACTTCAAAAGTTCTAAACCGATTTTGCCCAAATTCAAATTCCTTATCATTTATTCGATTATCTTTCAGGAAAAAATGATTTTGAAAATTGGATAAGATGTACGCGATTTATGTAGAAAAAAAACGTTTGACCCTAGTTGACCCTCAGTTTTAGGGCCGTGGCTGGATCCAACGACTCGAAATCAAAAATAAATTTCCATAAATTGTCGAACATGCAAACAAAAAAAAAATTATGGAAATCGGAAAAGATTTGCGCGAGTTATGTTGAAAACACCGAAAACCACCCAGGCGGCCCAAGCTCAGCGGCCCTTCCTCTAAAAATGCCTATCTGCAATACCAGACCCCATTTATGGTACACCCTTTCAGAGGAAAAAAAGATTTTGAGAATCGGTTAAGTTTTACTCGAGTTATCGTGTTTACGGACGGACAAACAAATTTTTATTTGCTGATTTGGCATCTAAGGAAGATGGTCGATCCTCCCCCCTACTCATCCCGACGAATCGACTGGTTGCAAGTTACTGGTTACGAAAGGGTAAACGCATGAGACTCGTACTTCGTACGGGTCCAAAAGCGATAAATTACCGACTAAAAAATGTTTTTGATCGACAAAAAATGATCGAAAAATAATTTGTTTTGGCCATAAAGTTCTATCACTTTATAAAATATTCATTTTTACCGAACCGGAAAAAAAATTACCGGAATTAAATTACATTTTACCGGAAAGAAGGGGTAGAAAAAAATTTCGAAAATACCTGAATCAATCGACCAGAAGAAATACCTTCCTGTGTAACAAAACTACGGTGTTTTCCATTTACGAAATGTGTCATTTAAACCAAGGTACGTAACAAAACTAATAAATTTTCCTATGCAAAACGTCTCAAAAAGCTCGGTAGATAACAAAACTAGGAAACTACGAAATGTCAGGAAAACCTAGGTCGATAACGAAACTAGGAAATTCACCCTTTTACGGAATGTGGATAGCAAAACTAAGAAATATTTCCTTTTACAAAATGTCATGAAAACTTAGGTCGACAACAAAACTTTGGAATATTCCCTTTTACAAAATGTCACGAAAATCTAGGTGGATTACACAACTTGTTCTATCACTTCATTTCAGTCAAAACGAAATTATTTTCTGATCAATTTTGGTCGGTCGAAAACATTTTTAAAATATTTCGGGCGACTTTATCAGAAATAGATCAAAATTTAGCGTTAATTAAGAAATGTGGCACAGATTCGTCGCTTTTATAGCAGACATAGCAGCAAAATTTTGTTATGCTGTTTGTATCTGCAGCAGTGGTAATTTCAATTAGGTCAATGTTTCTTTGATCTTGCAATTTTTAAAATATTTCGGGCGACTTTATCAGAAATAGATCAAAATTTAGCGTTAACTTAGAAATGTGGCATAGATTCGTCGCCTTTATAGCAGACATGTTTCTATCCATTCTATATTTTAACAATCCACGACAAAAAGTTTGGCTGATTAGGACGTTTACGTCTCTTCAGTACACCTTTGTCGCAAGACCATGTGTATATCAGCGTGGTCACATATTGAGTGAGTAATCATCTCGACTATGCGGCCTTATATACACCTCGTTTTTGACCAGTACTTCCAAATGTTACCATAACGGATCTACTAAGTCAAAGAGTTCTCTCTTTGAATATTCGAACAAACGAGGTGTTTGTTTTAATTAACATTGCAAGATCAAAGAAACATTGACCGAATTGAAAACATTTTTGATCGGTAATTTATAATTTTTTGTTTATCAATTGAAGTTTATTCGATCATTTGATTTAACGACAGGTAGTTTCGAATTTCATTTGCATTACCTTTTACCGGTAAAATTGTATTTAATTCCGGTAATTTTTTTTTCGGTTCGTTAAAAATGAATAATTTTTAATCAGTTTATTACCACCCGATGAAATAGATCAAATGATAAACAAAGGGACAGCATGCATAACACCGTTTTTCTAAAATGTACATACTAAATGATTCCATTCTTGGAGCTTCGTGTTAGTCTGTTCATTTGTAAAAAAAAGTAAAAATAGTTTCAATCATTACAAATGCTCAAAAAATCAATACACACACATTTTCTAGTTTCGAAGTTCGGCTTATTGGTCCATAGTGTCACACTAGAAATTAACAGGTAAAACATGTAATTAGAATTTCCTTATATGACCCAAACTGAATGAAAAAGCAAATGTATAATAAACATGTAATAAACGCTTCCTGCAGGGGGCTTTCATTGCCGCATGGGTATGCAATAAATACGATTTATTGAACAAAAATATGAAAAGATTAATAAACTCATAACTCTGGAAGAAATACAATAAAAAAAACAAATATTGGATTAGAGACTCTTCGAAATAGAGAGAGAGATAGAAGTTTGATGAACTCGAAGGAAAAATTGAAACTCGTGTGAATAGCTGAACTTCCTACGCTCAAGTTTGAATTTTTCTAAAGTTCGTAAAGTTCGTACCATTAACTTTTAATTTCTTTTCTTCCCTTGTCAAGTAAATGACTATTGTCGTAATATGAATTATAAGCTCACATAATGCCTAGATTTTCATTAACAAAAAAAAAAAAAATAAAATAAACAAATTCTATAAAACAAGGAAATATTTGAAAATAACTTAGGGTGATTTGGGCAAATACAGCGTTTTACGATAGATATGTGTATGGAACGAAAGCTGTATGAACAATGTTTTCGCTGTTTTAGGGAAAAGCATTTTCCTTAAGGTGTTATAAATGTTCGCGATAGAACACAAAAATAGTCAAACGCAAATGTGATGCTACTCCCCAATAACAGATGTGAAGAATTTTTGGCTTAAAAATGTGTCACACAATATCACTCGAGGATGTGTCTTCTTACATTCCAGTTTCGAACCAGGCACTAAACTAAAGACTTCACCTAAAAAGTGAAAGTTATGTTTCTGTCTTTTTATGGGAAATTATGGAAAACCAGACATTTTTATCAGCGAGGACGGGATACTAAAATTACAATGTCGAAAAAATGAAAGACTTTAGAAGTCTTAGGTCTTGACTCCACAAGTTCTCTCATCAAATACCTCTCTCTTCGGAGTCTACCAATTTTTTAAGAAACATAGGAACTTGCGTCACTTTCCTCAATATCCCAATGAGCCCACGACATCGTTGATGGATAGAAGATGTTTACAAGTCAGCTTTTAAAGCATTTATAAAAACTTAGCTACACACAGGAATATTTCATTCGAAATAACGAAATTGTTTCTAAATGGAGACGTTTCCTATTTACATCAAAGCTTATTCAAACCACTAGACAGGTTTATAAAGCATATACAACTGTCGTACTCGAAAAGAACTGGAGCACACAGTTGTTTGTTAAGCGATGCGATGTCGAACCTTAATTGAAGAAGAAAATTTCGTTGTGCAGAAAAGAAAATTGTATTTAACTCATCACCTTCAAATTACTGTTTCGATTTCCGGACTAATTTGTTTTGATTTAAGACGCTGTTACAGAGTACGTTTCTTTTCGATAAATCATATAAGAAATTTGTTTTTTTTTCCTTCTATGATGTGGATAAGAGGATACAATCAGGAGAGAATTTATCATGATGGCAAACCTTTTTCTCCAACCTTGCACAACCTTTACGTAAATCTAATATAACAGTCAGGTAAGGTAGTTCCAATTTTCTTTACTTTTCGTGCGTGTGTTAAAAAACTGTGTGTAGATTGTTAAATTTAAGTGGTCTCTAAGGATAAGCAGACCATCAAACTGTGTGTGTAAAAGAAAGAATGTTTTCATTTTTTTTACTCTGGAGATATGGCAAAGAAATGCGAGAAAAAAAAATGTAAGAAAGCACCAAATGAGAATTGGCACTGCCAAATTTAGGGGATGTATGTTAGGTCGTGTACAAGCCAGAATTTTATTTTTTATACATTTCATTTCGTACTAACGATGCGATGGAGTGAAGTAACTATGAGGTTGTTGAAATAGAAGGAAATCAAATGTTATGGTAGGGGCCAGAACAGTAAAGACGACCGAAAAATGTTGACGGCGTCAAGTCAGAAAAATTTCTTCTGTAGTTTGGCATTAACATCAGCATTCTGAATAAATTGGTAGAGAAATTTGTTTAGAACTTGTTCTCAGATATACGAAGTTTAATGAAGATAAAATTCAGAATTACGTATTTGCTGACCGTAAATCAACCAACATTTTACCTAATCTCCTTTACGTTGCGTGTGAGGGATCTGAGAATCGTCATTTTTAGCATACCCCAGGGGTCGTTCTCAAATTTGGGTAATCCTTATAAGGACATAAGGACATTTTTTGCTATAAAATTAAGGACAAAAAGGATAAGTTTTGAAGCTTCAGTTTTCCCTGCTTTTCTTAGGAATGAAATTAATTGTAGAGCTAAAAATAAATAATTTGATCCCAAAAAAGAAAGAATTGTTAAAACAGGGGGCTGCTACCGCCCCCCGGACCCCCGTTTTTTCTTTTACCGCATGCGGTGCGCATATCTCTAGTTGATATAATCCCGAATAAGTACGGGTTGAGCCGCTTTCTAGATCCGTTCTGACTCATGAGTGAAGATTATTTTACGTCGTTGGGATTTTCGAGTATTTTTCTTGAAGAGAGTTGCAGGTAAAAATTCACTTCTTTGGTCGTGATGTGTTATGTCTCAACTTTCGTCCGTTCCTCTTTCATAAAGCAACGTTAAAACGAATCTTAAGGGTGCCTTAGGTAGTCTGACTTTTTACTTTTCCAGAATGGAAAAGTTGTAGTCAGGATCAAAATCAGTACAATTAGGACAATAAGGACAAAATCAGTTTAAAACTGAAAAAGTTGGACAAATAAGAAAATAAGGACAAGTACCCGTTGTCATGCGTTGATCTTGTGTTAGAAAAAATATAGATTTGACGATTGTAACTGATCGCAGAGCAGATTAGCGATATTGGCCACTTAAATCCATCATGTTACAGTCCATTGTTTATATGTCAACTATCACACTATCAACGACCAAATGAAACTACCAACACCCAATGAAGACATAGTTAAGTTAGTTACGTTAACATCATTGACAGGTCTAAAATTTTCAACGCCTTTTTTCCAGAAATTGCTGCACTCTTGAAATAAATAGCAATGATAACATTGAAGATAAACCTCATTAGCAGGGTTGCATTAGCGCCGCTAAAATCGGAAATGTCTCGCTAATAGCGACTAGCGCTCGCTAAAACCTAATTAGCGAAATTTTTTCGCTAGTCGCTACCCGAATCGCTAACACTTTTCGTTAACTTTACTGAATATTTTTCCGAACACCAAATTGAATGATGCGTTTTATAGTATTTTTTCAGTGAAAATTATCCCAACTAACTAAAGTAATCTTCAATTGCTAAATTATATCTCTCAATGATAGTTTAACAGTCTCATTTAGAAAATGAGCTGAAATAGATATGTTTAGAGTTTAAGATTGAATGCAAAGTTGTAAATCTACTTTCAAAATTTTGTGAATGAAATATTATACGGAAGGTACACACTAGTTGCTGCACACAAGTGCTATTATGTCAGTTAGGAGGGTCGGACAGGTCCCAGAATTCGTACGTCCTTCAGAAATGTGACAATTTCATAAAGCCTACTCGGCATTGTTTCAACAAAAAAGGCTAATGAGACTTATGGACCACCTCAAAGCGCCAAGGTAAAGTAAAGATACTTCTGATAGCTGTCAAAGTTAGCTCGCAAAACTAATATTAATATGAGTAAGAAGTAAAATGTGCTCAGTACATGTGAGTTTCTGTTAAAGCAAAATTATTTCTTTAATGTCTCAATAAGAGCCTCAAAATTTACAAAGAAATATTATGCATCTTTCACATATGCAAAAGTTATTAAGCACATTCTTCGTTCAAAGATTTTTGGCTATTAGCGAAGGATTAGCGACCGCTATTAGCGCGCCAATTTCACTTTCATTTGCGAAACCGATTAGCGACGCTAATATTTTTCGAAATTAGCGTTAGCGTTAGCGTCGCTAAAAAAAGTCATTAGCGAGAGCAACCCTGCTCATGTGACTTCAAATTGACAATTTTATTCAATTCTCTTATTATTTCAAAAATTTACATTTGAAGTTGGGGTCGATTCAAGAATGTGAGTTGACTTACACAATATGCTCTTAACCCAAGATCAACCTATTTTCAGCCAAATTGATCCACTATAGCGACGGGCGGAACGAACGGGTTAGCTCAGTGGTAACGTACTGGCTTTCCACCGAGAAAATCCGGGTTCAATCCTGGTGGGGACAAATTCTGTATAGGATTTCTCTTCATTGTATAACAATAAAGTAACGTTCCTAGGCACACCCAGGCATAGAGGAATGACAAATATGACGTCACGTATATTCGATGAATTTTGTGTACAAATATCGGAGTCTAACTTTAGGCGGAGATAGAATTAGCACCGAAAGAAATCCTAATGGTAAAATGCAAACTACCGTTAGGCGTGGTTCGAAATTCACGTTAAGCATGTGGTCCAAAATGCCTGCCGGTAAAACACATTGATGGGGCAAACCGGCATTCTAAGCCCTACTAGTTTCCGCCCTAGTACATCATAGATGGCACTAAGTTTGTGTGCAATTTACCACTAAAACAGTAAAAACGTTGGTAACGGAAGGATCTCTAAGAGAAAAACTCACAAAAAAATTGCGGAACTAGTAAATAAAATGATCTAGCCTCTGATCCGGACGGGTTGTAACGGAGGATTATTGTTGAAATCGTTAATTTGGCAGTGTAAATAAAAGAAGATGTCTAACTTCGAGTGACGATTCAAGAATGAATTTTAATTTGCAAATTCAATATAACAAGATTGTAGTACAAGACTAAATTATTTATGTTCATATGACCAGTACGAATTATTATTCCAACAATAATTTATTATTATTATAGCGGCGGGCGGATAATTTGAAATATTTTTGTTTACAAAATGCGTAAGGAGAAAATGTGTAAGACTCCAGAATTTTTTTTAGTAATGAGTGTTAAAATTGAATGGTTAAACTACCTTTCCTCCAAAGTAAAAGCCATTGAAGTGTTCGTTTCGGAAATTGTATTACAAACCGAAAAGACTTTCCGCAGCCATTGAAATTGTAAAAGATATGAGATCCTCTTTGAAAGCTAAATGTAAATTACTTAAATTACTGTGATAAAGAAATAAATGGTGGCGTCATGCACCTTTAACTAATGTCAATGTAGTAAAACGCGTATCCGAATCTTTTCAACCTAGAAAGGGGGATATAAATTACGATGTGTGTTTTCAATATAAAAGAATGAGGAAATGTGTGTGAGAATAAACTATAAATTACATGATAGAAGAATAATCTATCTAACTGGTAGTACTTGTTATAATCGAAATTGTTTGCGTCAAGCTTAAGAAGCTCATGGCAGCGTATTTGAAGACTAAGTAATAGACATTTTGTTGGATATTAATGGCATAAATTCCCATTCAACACGCTTTTATGAATTGAAAGTGGATGAAAATAAAGTTCCTTGAAGCTTTTCCACTATAGTGCTATTGATATGTTATGTGACTGAATATGGTTACAGTCCACAAAAAGTGAAAACAAGCATTTAGTAACAATCCAAGTCATATCCCATAAATGCTTGTTTTCACTTTTCATGGACTGTAGTTTAAAAGCGACCTCCGGGTATTAATAAAAGATTTATTAGATTCCATTGAAAATTACAACAGGAGAACAACTTCATGTAGGCTATTGCAGTTTCTCTTTTATTATAAGACTATTGCAAGGTGTTTTAATGAGAGTATCTAGATTATTGGTAACTTCCTGTATTTCTGGGGAATTTATTAGAAGTCTGATGTGAAGGTTATAATTGAAAAATTATCATTATTTTGGGAGTCGTCACCATTTTAGATACTGTGAGACAAGACGATTTCCATGCAGAATATTGTGAACTCTCTACAAACATTCTTCTGTCGCTGAACTTTGGATATTCTGCAGAGGTAAGTTTTTTCGTCCATATGTGTAACAGAGTTAGATGTAGCGATGTATTTCGTTCATTAAAGAAACTGATCAAATTAAAAAGTTTTGTGTATTTTTCGACTATATGTCTCCGAGACCATGTGAATATTTATGAAAACTTAGTGATAGGCATGCACACGCTGAGTCCTATTGAAAATTATACATACACACACTTCGTTCAGGTTGAATCGTTCCCTTCAAGTATGTAGCTACCTCCTCACCTACCTCAACTCATTTCATATTTATAAATCAAAAGCTAAAGTTCGTGTATAAATAATTAAATTCTAAGTGAAGCAAACTATTAATTCACTTTATGTATTACTTTCACGGTGACTTTTGAATGTCGACAAAATAAAAACAAATCCCAATTTTTGTTCCATGCATTTGTACATACAAACCAGAACTTGTTAGATTTGCTTGAAATAAACTTTACAACTTTACAAATAAATATGATTTATGAATTATGAAATTGGATTAAAAAGTCTAGAGAGAAGTCAAGTACTTACATTTTTGTTACAACCGCAACCGTATAAATAATTGGAAATGTCATTTTTCGTGAAAAATTAAATGAAACTTCACGTCCACATTCTATTTTCATTATCAATTGTGAATCTCATGTTACTAATTAAAATATTATACCGAAAATGGAAAATATTTACCAACAACTTTCGCGAAATAAAACATTTATTGCAAAAATTTATTTCGACATTCAATATTCGACAAACATTCATTTCGAAAATCGGGGAGCAAGCTTTAAAATGTATTTTGTAGCTATATTTTTGCTTTAAGTTGTCGACTAGAATAGTTGCCTTCCTATTGCATACGAACTTTAACTTTATTGTTAAATTGTACATTTATAACTTATTTCTACCCCACTGTTTGCTGCGAAAATTGACACAACATTCAAGCATCTTGAATAGTCCTTATTCTTTTCACCTACAAGTTACTAACATTCACAATATTTTAATCCAACTCTAATCGAAAACATCATACATTTTTACGGTCAACCGTATTGATCGGTTCACTCTCGCACGAAGCCAAAGAAATTGTATTGAGATAGAACATCGCACCAGTCAGTGGTATAAAGCAAAATAGCGTAGATCAACATCTCCATGCAATTTACAAATGTCGTTGGTGACAAAATAACAATTTCCTCCCGCTATTAAGTAGGAAAAATGTTTTTCCAAGCTCTTGACATACGCTCTATACTTGTGTACTTGTTAAATAACAGTAGATTAGTGCTATATACTCTAAAGCAGGGTTGTGCTCGCTAATGACTTTTTTAGCGACGCTAACGCTAACGCTAATTTTAGAAAATATTAGCGTCGCTAACGTCTTTCGCTAATCGAAAAGAAATTAGCGCGCTAAATAGAACTTTTTTTTGCAAATTTTCTATTCATATTCACGCTGACAAAATTCGCATACGTTTTAAACGCATCACTTTTTCCCGGTAATATTTGTTTTCCATAAGTCAAAGCCCTACTGAGCTACAATTTTTCTGAAGATCTACAGAAATTTTAACCGGGCAGCCTTGTGTCAAAAATTGATATAAAAGAAAGTTGAAGGCTTTAACGAGTACTTTATGAATACATTTTAATTCCACACCTGCCTGTGTACTTTGTCATGGTTCAATGTCATAAAGAAGGCAGCCTATTGCCGAAAATCGGAGTATATCACAGTGACGGTATTGACGACGGATTTCCATCGCACTAATTTTTATCTTGACACCGGGCTGCAGAAACGTAGATGGGAGTAGCAGCCTGGCGCCAGTATAAAAATTATTGCGCCATATAAAGCTACTGTTAATACTTTCTCGCTGGTATACTCCATTTTTAGGCACGAGGATGGCTTCTTATGACAGGGTCCGAGGGCACAAGTACGCATCCAGGTGTCAAGTTGAGAAGTATTGTGCCACAGAGTACACGCTACTGATTTCAAATTTAATTTACATCACTTTTTGACATTACGGTGCGTTCTAGAGTTGGTTGGTAGGACCCCACCTTAAATGTAAAGAATGTGTAGACTTTTCGGGTTCCCCTACCACATAAGCTGTCAAGAAAACACGTACTCTGCTAGACTATGATATGTAATTCCTTAGCTGTTCAGTCTCTTTGTTTTGATATAAACCCGTCTTTTACTTTTACTGGACTGAAATGGAGCTGAAAGCAACGATGGCAACGAGACTGCAACTTTTTACGAAATCTAATAAAAACAAAAAAAATCAAACGATAACGCTACAACTCGGAACTTTTAGCATAAAGCTATAACGACTGATTTGAATTCATACAAAAAATATAAATTTCCATTTTTACGAGTAAAATAGTCATAAAATACGCACTATTATATTAGCGAATGAATTAGCGACTAGCGAAATTTCTTCGCTAATCGGGTTTTAGCGAGCGCTAGTCGCTATTAGCGAGCAATTTCAAATTTTAGCGTCGCTATTAGCGGCGCTAGTAGCGACGCTAATAACTAGCGGCGCTAATACAACCCTGCTCTAAAGCAGCATTACTTTATTCTATCACTATAGACCGTGTTCATGTTCGTGTCTTGCCACCGAACCTCAAGTGGTGACATCTATGTTTTTTTCATAGCTGAATTAACGTCTCCACATAAAACTAGTCAATTTCTCGCCATCGAAGCTTTCATAGCTGAATAGAGACAAACATAAAACTAGTGACACAATCTATAGTCGAACTCTCACAAAAATCGTGACATAATTTTACTTGCAAAATAATTACCAATCGTTTACTTTAATTTTGCGGCCGTTTACTTTGATTACATAAAAAATCGCACTAAACATATTCGACGTATGCGATAAAAATTTTTCCCTCCCATCACATGTTATTGTTTAACTTTATAGTTTGTTCACGTTCCAGGTTACGCAGCATTGAATCAAAATTGAATTTCTGCATTGATTGCAAAAAAAAAAGTTGTAGACCTGTCAGTTCCAAACTAAAACTAAAAAAATACCATCACTGGTGCATGTTTTTCTGAAATTGTTTTTAACTTTACTTCAAATTTCTTTTTTTTTACAAACTTCAACTTTATCGAAAATTTTGCTATAAAATTCCACGCAATGGAACTTCCAAGTTTTCACTCAGAAGTTAATGGAAAATTTTCAAGCAATAAACCATATCACCATGGTAAGAGATAGATAGATGCAAATTTCAAATATCTTAAAACATCGAAAGATATTACATTTCATTTGTCCATGGTGACACTTGTAAATGGACAGTTCATATCGATGTACAGGAAGAGAAATCATTAGATTCTCCAACGTTTTAACTCCTTCCACCAGAAGACCGAGTTTCACGTGACCCAAGTACAAGCGAATACGTGAAAAAATACAAAATTTGCACAAGCATACGATTCCCTTCCTTTACTTTAGTGTTCATTCAACTCAAACAAAAGTTTCGGAATTGTTCGTACCTGGGGGTATTTATAACTCTGCGATTGCGATTCGAAAATGAGTAGATTACAGTGGGGGTGTGGAAGTAATTCATTACATGAAGGATCAATTTTGTGAAATGAGCCAAACGCAAGGAGGTGTTTTTAAGCAAACAGCTTTGAAAACTGTTTTTTGAGTTGAGTTGCTTAAAAATACACGAATGAGTTTGCGAGTGTCACGAAATGATCCAGAATGGATGACTCACTAAGCACCCCCTCCACTGTATACTGTTTTAATCGGAGTCCCATCCGAAAACGCGTCATTACATGCAGATATACATGTAATGAGAAGTTTCCGGTGGGGGCCCTAACATACATGTAATGAATAATTTCCGTGGGGTGCACATATGCATTAGGGTAGGTCGATTTTCGGACTTTTTTTTCCGGTGAGTGGGACCTTGGTGCCACAATTACTTATCCCCATAGAATCTCATTGGTAAGGTCGAAAAATTTTTTTCGTGAAAATTAGGCTAGTGAAAATTTGTGACTATTTCGACATGGTCCTATTCAAACCTTCGCCAAGTCCACCAAAAGAAGCTGATCATCATGGTTCTTATTTTTCCAAGATTCTGCACTCTATTATGCACTAAATCAAATTTGTGAACCATTGGAAAAAGTTTGATGAGTATTTTTTTGGTGCCTTCAAACTTACCAGATGATCACTTTTTGGAACATTTCTAACTTTTCATTAGCTGGCGTTATACGAAAAAATCGCAAAATATTTTTTTTTCTTGCTGATATGATAGATACATTAGTAGTGAACACAGTGAACCATTGAAAAGGAGTGACTATTGTGAAGACAGTAAGAGGTAAGGTAAAGGTATGAGAGAACATGAATTTTTGATATTTCAATGGGAATACAAATACTTAGTGCAGCCGTCTCTTATTAGATACGTACAAAGAAAGAAGTTCTTTGAAAAGGGTCTATTGTGTTTACAAACGTAACTGATCAATTTGAGTGGTGGGACTAGGGGGAGGCATCGATCATGGTCCTTAGATGCTGAATCTGCAAAAAAAAAATTGTCCGTAGGGCCTTCAACACGATAACTCGAGTAGAACTTGGCTCTAAGTCTGTTCTGAGATGGCAGTAGTGCAAAACCTTTTTCTTTTAAAATTTGTTTGAAATTGTTTTAATGCTGCGAGTTTTGTAATGATTTGCAGACGTTTTTTACACCCTTTCTTCGGGCAAGTTGATCAATATTGGCTTTTTTAATTGGAATTTCCAATACAATTTGATGTTAACGTAATTTCACATACTCAAGCGTCAAGGCAATATTTATTTAGAATTAGTTCCAGTCGCAGTCAAGGGCCTAAAGACTTCTACTTGTAGATGTCATAGATGAAGAGCAGTAGTGAAGTTAACTAAAAATTAATGCAGAGCTAACGGTTTTACTAGATTGAAGGTACATATCACTGGCATACGTCTTATAATGCTGACAGGGTATTGTATCATCAAATAATGAGGCTTGCTAACGTTCATCGTTAAAATGTACGTACTTCTTCAGAACTATGAAATGCCTGAAGCATTCCCAAAGAACATGATACAGACAGTTTATGGTGCTTGGGTTTTCATACCACATCAAGCAAAGCGCTAAATCATACTAATTTGTAGATGTTTGCAAAGGTAACTAAGAAAAAATTGAAATATTAAAAGCCTCTGTTTCAATTAGCTTATTATTAAGGAATTTAATCTTCCAACGTTATATCGTATGTGCAAGCATATTATTTGAAGTCGATGCATGTTCAAGACAAAACATTACAAAGTCAAAGTTGTTTAATAATTATAACTCTCACATTTTTATGGCTTATGACGAAGAAGCCAAAGTTGGTTTAAACATTACACTTAAAATTGCTTGCTGAATATTTACTTACCGACGTAAATGATTAGTACATTACATTCTAGCGTATGAAAATGACTTAATATGTGAACGTTTACGTGGTTTTCACTTTCGTATGCACTATCTGCCGTAATTTGCATAAGAAACTTAGTCACGTCATTTTGAGAGAGAACATGTATGAAATTCTCTCTCAAAATGTCATCACAAAGTTTCTTATGCAAATTATGGCAGTAATGTTCTGATCATAAGGAAAACGAACAAGTGCTTGAGGACCAGCCAAACTCTTCCGACAGATGTCGTTAGGACATTATCGAGAAAAATTGAATGCTTAGACCCGTACGAAGAACGAAGTTTGTAACCACCCCAATTTCGACCTGGGAGAAGGGGGGGGAACTTCGACCACGGTTCTTAGGTGACGAATCAGCAATAAAGCATATGCAGAGGACGTTTCTAAGTAACTGTCGCCTTAACTCTTAAAAGTACGAAATTGCGTTGACATCAAATTGGATTGGAAATTGCTGAGAGGGCAATATTGAAAAACCCGTCCGATGAAGCGGCGCAAAAAACATTTCCAATCCATAGAAAAGCTCGAAATTAAAAAAAAAATATTAATATTGAAAAAAATTGCACCAGACCCGATCTTAGAACCGACCTAGACCACTTAGGAGAGGCCTCTGACCCATACTTCTACGAACAAAAAAGTTCTCCTCATTTTTTTTTCTGCAACACTGCACAAAAAGCCTCTTTATTAAGGAAATATTCACACAAAAAAACACCAAATATCGTGTAGGATCGCGCAGCGTAAGTTAGGCCCACACTGAGGACTCTACAGCCCGAAGCACTCGACAAATTTTGACTAATTTAATTTTCGTAATTTTCAGATATCCATATCTTTTATGCTAAATCTCAAGAGTGATTTCCGTTCTAGTCTCGTAGCGATATAAGGGAAAAAGTTCCACCAACCTTTAAGAAACCACGTTTTTTACCACCTTTTTGATCATAACTTCGAAAGTTTTCGACCGAATCCGGCCAAATTCATTTTGGTAATCAATTTTCTGATTATCTTTCAGGAAAAAAAGTTTTTGAAAATCGGATAAGATTTACTTGATTCATGAATAAAAAACACGTTGGGCCCTAGTTTTAGGGCTCTGGCTGAGTTCGAAAGCCCAAAATAGAAAAAATTTCTACGGGTTGAAAAAAATGTCACCGCGATAACTTGAGTAAAACTTGATCAATTTTCGAAAAATTTTTGTTCCCTGTAAGGTAATTGAAAAATTTTTTATTTGATTCAATCTGGGCACTGTCGGCCGTTTAAGGGGTTTTTGGTATTTTGTAGGTACTCGAGTAAATCTTTTCCGGTTTTCATTTTTTTTCGAGAGATCTGGGTATGCCTGACAATTTATGAAAGAAACTTTTTTGATTTTGAGTTTTTGGACTCAGCCTGGGCCCTAAAACTGAATCTCTACTGGGACTCAACGTGTTTTTTCTACATAAATTGGGTAAGTCTTATACGATTTTCAAAATCCTGGAAGATAATCAAAAATTTGTTACAAGAATGAATTTGGACAAAGTCAGTCGAAAACTTACGAAGTTACGAAGTGTCCATGTAAGTATTGGTCAGAGGTCTCTAGGTCGGTTCAAAATTCTGAGCTTATTTTAAGGGCTTGAAGAGATTTTTTGCCCACGTGCTTCGTATGGGCTTTTCAATATTGCCCTTTCGACAATTTCCAGTCCAATTTAATGTGGACATAATAGCATATACTTAAGGCAATATTTACTTAGATACGTTTGAGTCTTTTTGTAACATCTATTCTGTTTGCCACATCTATTTTGATGCGTACGGGTCTCTTGCATATGTTTTTCTGAAATATTTTATCAAATATTAAACTTCCAAAAGCGATGTCTGAACGAAATATGTCGCTGGAAGGATAGTGATTAATGCACGTGGCGCGAATTCGATGGCTGTTTGAGATACAGCTTTACAGTTTGATAAAAATCTCTGTGTATACTTAATGGGGTCAGTGCGTTCCCTACGTTACTTAATACTACGTCCCTACGTCCCCGTCTTGTTTACGTGGATGGAAATCGGGATACCTGAAATAAAATCTTGCGATTAAATCCCTTGTATTGTAATGCACTATTACTTCATTAGAAAGAGCACTTTGAACTTACAGAACACTGACGCAGCAAATGAACCACTTAGACTTTAATATTTAACGCTATTGTCATTTATTACCTTTGGCTTTGTTGCTCTCTTTAAATCATAAATAATTTAAGAACATAACCTAAAATGTCATTTCGCTTAACGATCGCTTCGTAGGCTTTATTAAAATTATCGATTGATTCATTTTCCATGATAATGTGAAAGTGAAAATTTCAGCCAGTCAATTTATCATTTTTGTTATGGATTTTACACTCATACGGCCTGTGCGACGAAAAGCTCGTCCATAATAATGTAAAATATACGCAAAATACAAACGTATTGAAAACAAAGTTACAAAATATTTTCATCTTACTCCCTTTTATCCTAAAAACTTTATACCCAACGACGTCAATATATGAAACTTTAATGTTTACCTAACTTAACTTATGCTTTCCTGAAGACAAAACTCTCAGTATCTTGGCATTTCGTTATCTCACACATGTTTATTAATATTAAAGCAATGGATCAATATTCACGTTTGTTTGACAAATATTTTATGCAACAGTGTTTTCAAAGAAAATTTTGTTATTCAATTTACTTTTCTCATCTTTGCAAAATTTACCTATAAACGATGACTTCAATATTTTTCAACACTCTAACCAAACGCTGAACAGAACACTGTTATTGACGTAACACACTTTGGTGTCTTATTTTCATCAAAAACCCAATATTGTGGAAATTGTATCTCTTCATTCGTTGAATCTATCATCGCATCTATTGATCAAAAAATTTCGAGTCCGCACGTACCAATGTCAAGAAAATCCTATTGAACCAAAAAGACAGCAACTTTTAAACGTTCAATCCAAAATTTTATAGAATTTACAGACATCACATTAGTTCTTTGAATTTATGGTTCCTTGGACAAACAAAGGAAGTAAAAAGCAAAAAGAACTCGCATTTTCGCTTGAATTGGATTGCTATTTTCTTAATAAATTCTTGAGGTGACAACTTTTGTTTGAATTTATGAATTCCGCATCTCTACATCTTTCTATTTTATCTTGCATACCAACTAAATGAATGCCGACGCCAATCTATATGATACACATTGTGTAATCAATTTCACGTACCCTAATAGCTTGTGCCCTGATCAATACATTTATCACAACACAAGAGCTTTATATTTCATATAAATATATGTCAATCTATTTAATTGCAAAAAGTGTCGTTGTTTTGGTTTATGCCAAGTAATGATTCATAATGACTTTTGTGATGATCATAATTTTAACACGTCAGGTAAATCTCATATTATGAAGCTTTTTTTAAATCGAAGAACTTTCGTGCGTCAAACTATCAATAGCTGCGCTCACTATCCCGCTGTTAAATAATAGTATATTATAATACAAGGGGAATAATTAAAGGGCGTTAGCCCCGAGAATTTTCACCCACCGAGACTATAATTGCGCGATTGTTCCCCTTGTATTATACGATAGTTTATCACATTCCTATAATTGCCAATTATACACAAAACATGACAACAAAATTAACATAAATCAAAAATTAAAACTCATCGAATTTGTTGCAAAAAATATAGTCTAGATGGATTTTTCTATTTAGTAAGCGGTTGTTATAACAACGCACGTTTCATTCTCATTCATTCGTATTGTTTCAGTGTAGCCTACGTCATCATTAAAGAACTGGGTTATAATAGCGTCATTACAACCCTACTTTTAACAATAAAGTCGACTATAATAGGCCGATTATAGCCCCATTATTAGTGCAATAATTGGTTTATTACAGGCTCGAATGTGATAAAATGTTTTATAGCAAATTATGCCAGTTCCTGCACTAAAAACTCGAATGTAACTATTACATAATAAACTTTACCCAAGTAGCCATTCCAGTAGACTCTTTCAGTCGACGTTTTCCAGCGCATTTCTCAGGCGGACTTAACTCGGCGGTTCTTAGCCAAAAAATGTCTAACTTCAATCCAATAACCACTTTTTCGACTACCTTTCAGGATAAAAATGATTTTTAAAATCGATCAAATTTGAATGGAGTTGTCGTGATGACTTTTAGGCAAGGTTGGGTTAGCGACGCTAGAATTGGGAATTTCTCACTAATAGCGACTTGCGCTCGCTAAAAACCAACTAGCGAAAAGCTTCGCTAATCGCTAGTTTTGCGCTAACATGTTAGTGTACTTTCTCCTTTAGCTTTTAATTTTGGTTACTATTCGTAACGTTACAGTCTTGTCATCGTTAGCAATCGGTCAAAATAACTCCGGTCAAAATAACCACTGCATTCAGAGAAAGACAGAATTCAGGAAAAAGCGGGGTCGAGGGGCGGCAGCCTTGCAAAAGGGGGTAAGGGGTAATATCCCCCATTGCTGGGTCCAAGGGGAAGATCACCTTGCGGACCTTGAGGCAGAGCCCCAATCTTTCAGCAAAAGCTCGCCGCGGGCGCGGGGGCTTGAGTCAAATAAATTGGATCTATTTCACGCCGGCTACACTGGACTAAATAACTTTGACGAAAAACTCCGGTCAAAATAATTACGCATTTGGTGAGCGGTCGAAATTAAATTGAATAAAAAGTTGGAATATTGGTATTATTATTTGCAATAAAAGCAGCGCCGCAGGCCGTGAAAAACAAAAAAGCGGGGTCGAGGGGCGGCAGCACCCGCAAAAAGGGGGTCGAGGGGCGGCAGCACCCGCAAAAAGGGGGTCATGGGGGAAATATTCCACCTTGCGGGGGTCTGCTATAAGTTCATCAAGTTACACAATTTATTTCAGATCAAATAGCAATTTAACATTTTATTACTTCAACTAGAAACCGGTCAAAAGAACCCCTGGGGGTTATTTTAACCGGGTTATTTTGACCGGGGTTATTTTGACCGGGGATATTTTGACCTAGAGCCCCGTCATCGTTGCGTCACAACTACAGAAATATTAACGAATTACTAAACATTATCTAGAAAGACGTTTGTAGTGACAATCAATCATTGGAGGCGGAAATATAAAAGTCAGAGCAGTGTAAACAATGAACGTGTCCCAATTATTTCGATGATAATTAATACAAAAACGAAGTGCAGTCTACATGATATTGATGAAATTTGCATATCTGACTTTCCCAAAGTTAGAATCGCAACGTACAACTGCAAAGTTGCTGGGGAACTCGAAATTTTTTTAGTTAAAACTTAAATGCTTTCAATAATCATGTATGTATAATGTTTTGTCACCGACGGAACAGTTGAAACTCGCGGCGCCCTCAGCTGTTTTGTGGCCAATATGTGAAATAGGCGCTTGATCCATTAGTTTGTCTGTTAGCAAGTGATCTTCGACAAAAATAATTTGCGTCGGGATTTCATTTGAAATATTTTAAAGATAATGTAATTAGCGAGGGTTAGCGACTGCTACTAGCGACCGCTACTAGCGTGCTAATTTGTTTAGATTAGCGAACCACGCTAGCGACGCTAATAATGTTTGAAACTAGCGTTAGACGAAATAATCGTTGTGAATGGTTTTAGGACAATCCCCACTGAATCTTCAATTTTAAGGCGTCCTTTTGTCCCAATTTTCAAAATTTGCGACGCTATCCACTTTTTTCTTTTTGTTAGACCACACCCCTCCCCCATCGGTTATCGTCCAACTTCGCTGAACTTCCAACCCCCTTTTGATGGACGTTATTTATGAACAGCCTTTGGGCAATTTCTAAAATGGAATGTTATCAGAATTTAATAAATTTCCTTATAACGTTTCCGGGTTTATACGAGTCAAGGAAAATTACTAAATTTGTATGAGAAGTCAAAACCTTTTGGACAGTTTGATGCGACGCCCATTGGAAAAATGTAGACCGGTGCACATCTCTATCACGGTCGTTGCTGCATTTGCAGTCTAAATGAAACACAAAATGCCACATATCTGCTGCGTATTCCAAACAAAATTTAAATGAGACGCTGTAACTTTCGTCGACCTATTTTCTCAGCACCCCTTCTTTCACAAACTAACCTGGCCATAGTGCTTAAAATATTCATTTGAAAATGTAAAAAATTTCTCAAATAATTATAATGAATTTCGTTAAACTTCCGAAAGTTATCTATATTTTTGAAAATATGAGAAAATTGATTATTGAAAATGGAAAATGGTTGCGAATGTAGAAAATTAATGGAATGCGAAAGTAAACTGTTCACAAGGTGGGAAGTTTTCGACTGTGTAATCTGTCTAATATGCTACTGCTGAGATGTTCATCTTTAATGCATTTGTGTATCACTTTGACGCCTTTTTATGACATGATATGAAACTCTAAGGTAATAAATTTTTAATGGAAAAGTTTTTTGATTTCAAATTTACAATCTGTTATCACGATGTGAGGCATAGAGTGCTCGTAGATTTACTATAGAAGTAGATTTGGTTTGTATCACTCTTCATCAGTCAATAGACCGTGTCTTGTCACCGAACCTCAAGTGGTAACATCAATGTTTTTCTCATAGCTGAATTAAAGTCTCAACATAGAACTACTCTCTTTTCTCAAGTGGCGTTCGTTATCCATGCTTTCATAGCTGAATTCGGACAAACATAAAACTAATGACACAATCTACACTCTACAGTAGCCGCAGGGGGTTATTTTGTTTTAATATGTACATGTACAAGTAACACTCAACGTGAAGTTAGCTGCAGTTGCGGTCGAAGCTAACTTCATTGCAAAAAATCAGCTGATTTCATTAACAAATTTACCAAAATCAGCTGACTTCATTGAAAACTTAAAAAATCAGCTGATTTTGTTTGCAATGAGCATCTGAAGTAATTGCCACCAGATAATGGTAAATTTCTCGAGAAAGTTAGTGCAAGAAAAACGACATCAGCATGATGTAATAGAGTGAGGATTCAGTTGCATGTCGAATCCTATTCAGCTACGAAAAAAATTTATGGCGCCAACGACGACAGGGGTACTTCAGTTTTATATTGATCCGTATCCCGCTATGAAAATAAGCAGATGACGCCACCGACAGGCGGTTACTGTTACCTGATGAAAAGTGATGCAAACCTTGCTCTGTGTTGAGAAGAAACAAGCCATCCTATGATATTCCGTCAGTATCCACTCAGGAAGGGTTAAGGAGCTGTTAATATCCACCAGTCAGACAAGTATGGATCGAAGCGAGGATCGAAGTATTAGCGCCGGAAGAAAACTGAAGTAAGTATAAATAAAAAACAATCAAAATTGTCAACGATCAAATTTTTTATCAGAAAGGACACACGAAATTCGAATGGACATTACGACGTTTACACTTCTATGCGTTCAAATACAACTGACGTTCCGAAACCTGATTTTTTAAGTTGTAATATTTTCGAAATTCCGGGCATTGAACGCAAAAACTACCAGGAGCTGAGTATATTTTATATAAATCCTACTCCTTCCCTTAATTTCCACAAAATATACTCAAATTTTCCGTTGAATTTCTCTGCATTTTAAAATAATCTAAATTATAAAAAAGGAGCTTTTATGGAAATTTACACTATCTTTCGAGATTTCCACAAGCCGTGACTGTCTACACATCAGTAATCTTTCACTTTCAATTAGAATATATTTCGGTTATGTTGAAGAAAAGAATGGTTTCACCTAATTAATCCGAAGTATGGTGGATTACATACACTCTACCAGATTAGCTAATAATTGTGGGTCATTAATGTTAGATGTGCAACGTACAGATACGAAGCCTTGATGCATTTTTAATAAAAATAATTACCTTTTCGTTATTCAGGAATGCTAGCTCCTTATCGCTTCGTTGAAAACAGAAAAAGTTTAATGGTTTTCGTTTCTAGATACGTTTGCTTTTTTAAATTGCCACTGAATACTTTTCATTCAACCAGAAACATTATTTTCCTTTTATTTCAATTTGAAAAACGAAAAATATTTGAGATGATGACTTGAACGTATCGGGTACGATGCATTGCACTCAACTTGTTGAAACACTAAACTGTTACTTTAACTTGTTCAACAGATGTTCGCAAATTGAGAACAAAAAACTCAACAACACAAATTCAATTATGATTTTATGGAATTTTTAGATAGTTTATCGATGATAAGTTAAAATCTAAATTAAAATATTAATTAAAAATTTGAATATTTAATTTAAATAAAAATTTAAATAAATTCAAAATTAGTTGATTTTCTAGCAGATTTTTTTGTAATTAATTTTTATTGGTCCTTTTAACGAATTATAAAATTTGGAAAAGTTTAACCAAATTTTAAAAAAACACCTAAATGTATGCAATTTCAACTATTCCATTCATGTTTAGTTCTCACAACATAATATTCATGTTCAACGTTCGACGATTAACTGAACTGATATTGGTCATGCAATGAATTTGAAACGTTCAACATGATAAAAACCTAACATATGAAAAGTCTATTTCACCGTACGACTATTCTCAGTGGTTCCAGTGTGTATGCGCAGGCGTTTTTACACAAATATTTCGAAAAAAAAAGAGAATTTCCTTTCTATTATTTTTATCATGCCATTCGCTCTGGTGTACATAGAATGATATCATTGAAAATTTTTGCATGGCAATTTTCAGTGTGTAAACAAGGCGCACGAGGGTAAGCTTTTGAATTTATGTTAACGAAAAGCGTATTTAGTGTTTTATTTTCCAATTCATTTTAGGTAGACACTTTTTTTTTGCTGGATGTAATAAAATTACGTTGATTTTTTGCAAATAATTTATTTCCACTTTTTTCTCATTAATAATCATTTTAAATAATTTTGAAATAGCTGCTTGTGCAACAAGTATAAGGCCTTTTGTACAGAGGAGAACAAGATTTTTTTTGTTTTGCCAAATATCATGCATCATATCTGCTCTAATTTCCAAAGATTCCGGGAGACTCCAGCATCGAAGGCATGTTGATCGATGGTAATGCCCGGTGGAGGATGTTATTAACCTAGAAATTGATTCGGCTGAAGTAGCCATTAAAGCACTTATGTTCTCTCGTGCTCAAGCCCTGTTAATATCAACAGTTAATTATTCACAAGGAAGTGACTCCAAATTTTATATTTTCTATTCAGTTCTATTGTTCATAGAATTGTAACTATAAAATTGGTCGCGAATGACGATAGCGACGATTTGCATGGTTAACGCTGACCTTTAAACAGTAGACTGTTACTGTGCCCTGTGCTTGAATCAAACTTCTCGCTACATATGAATTAGTCAATGTGCTCTAGGCCGTTGTGGTGTCTGCTCTAATTTCTATAGATTCCGGGAGACTCCAGCATCGAATGCATGTTGATCGATGATAATGCACGGTGGAGGATGCTATTAACCTAGAATTAGATTTGGCTGGAGCAGGCATCATACCCGAATGGGCCATCCAATACTTTCACTGTTAAAACGATCAAACACTATCATGCAATACACATATAAACATAAGCTTCGCGGACCCGTACGAACCCCGTACAATCGATTCCTGTTGCAAAGATTCCCGTTATATTAAATTACTCATTACATATTAGGCTGCATTGTAAATTGTCAAAATGGCAATATAGAAAAGCCCGCCCGAAGTTCTGCCCTCAGGTAAAAGCCGAGGCCCTAAGGAAAGCACGTGTCACCAACTGTCACTGTCACTCTAAGTAGAGACCTACGACCCTCTACTAACTGTTCCTCTCAATTTTCTCTGCAACATTGGAAAGAAAATTTTGAGCCAGGGCCGACCATAGGACCGACCTGAGGCCCTAAGTAGGGGCCTACGATCCATATTTCCGTGTACAAAAATGTTTCAGTAAATTTTCTCTACAACATAGCAAATTAAAAAATTTTTGGCCAGGACCTTAGGACCAAGTAGAGGCCTTGGCCCCAATTTTTTTGTTGAGTACGATCAGGCATTTGCTTACCACTCAAATATAAAAATAATTATGAAAATCGTATAAGATTAACTCAAGATATGTACAAAAAACCCTTAGGGCCGTGTGGAAAACTCATTTTTAGAGCCCGAGGGCCCAAAGTAAAAAGTTTTTCTTCCATAAATTGTTGGGCAATCATTGACCTATCGATTAAAAGAAAAATTATCAAAATCTGTAGATTTATTCTAGTTATGTCCATAAGACCTAAAATCACTTAAGCGGCCCTAGCTCGGCAGCCCTTGGTCCAAACATGCCCAAAATTGAACTTGACCTCTCTTTTTCGATTATCTTTCAGGGATTTTTTTTGAAAATCGTTTTTTTGTTGATTCTGCATCTAATGAAAATAATCGATGCATCTCCCATCTACAATCTCCCAAACGTCGTGGTAAACGCAAATGACCTCGTGCTTCGTACGGGTCCAAAAATAGATCAATATTCTATAATAACTACAGAATTTGTCTTCGCCATGATTTTGTGCATCTTTGATTCTTTAGAGTTAAAGTGCTCTCAGTTCTAACTGTGGTAAGTGCAGCTGGAAAAATTGGGATGCTCTTCTTTGGATATATCGTGAAGTGTATCGTTGGAAGCTAATGAAATGCTCTTTTTAAGATAATATTTGTTTTGCATTTTGCGTTTCCTCAAAAAATCTGTAAACATTATTGGCATTATTGAAGTCTAACAATATTTTGTGTATGGTTTATATATCAAAAACAACAAAATAAATTTTCAACGCAAATTTTCTACGCAGAAATGGTCACAAAAATGGCCCCAAACATTTGAACTAGTCGCCCAAATTGACGGGCCCTTTGGAGATTTGCCCGAACGGCTTTTTCGAGCTAGGCCGGACCTGGGCTAGAGTAGCCATTTTTCTTGATTTAAAGCTAGGAAATCGTGGATGGCGCCACTAGAGAAAAGTTTTGCGGACATTGTGTCATGCTCTTCGATTTGGGCTATAGATTGTGTCACTAGTTTAATGTTTGTCCGTATTAAGGTATGAAAGCCTGGATGACGCCACTTGAGAAAAGGAGTAGTTATAAGTTGAGACCCTTCAGCTATGAAAAAAACATAGAATCACCACTTGAGGTTCAGTGACAAAACACAGACATGACACGGTCTTTTGTTGTCGTTGCTGGCGATGTGGTGATGATTTTTAAAAATGATGGTGATTTCTGTTGTTCGGTGTTTTTTTATTATCGGAATGATGCTGATGTCGGTCGCTCCAATTATGGCAGTGGATTCAGCCACTTGCTATCTGTTACAAACGATAACACGTCTCTTAGTTGTGATTTTGCAAAGTCTTCCAGTGTGATCTAGAAATATCCTAGTTACTTCGCTCTAAGTCTATAAAGCGCTGTACGATGACAACTTTTCATCCGTTTCAGGTACGTCTCCGCACATTCAACAGGTAGGGTCATCGCTAAGTCCCATCTTATTTATAAGTGGTATCATGACTCGTAACCATTCCTATCATCATCCTTAGCCTCTTCTTGTCTAAACTAAGGACATTTTTTGCAGTGCTCCACCTGCATCCTACCAAATATTCCTTTGATTCTCGGCAGGTTTGAAGGTGTTCCTCCTCAGTCTTTCTTCTAAAAAGATTTGCCTTATATCTGGAATGTACACCGATGACCGATTGTCACTGGCTGCCTAATCTCACCATTTCGTCAGCCTCTTCATCGCTCTCGATGTTTTTTGGTCCCTTTTCCGACAAATGCGACAACATTCGCTGATACCCACTGCCATTTTGTTTACAATGTTTGGCTTGGAACTTAAATTTTGGTTTTGTATCTGTTCCATATTTATTACATCTTGATGAAATGAATTGAAAATTTGGGTTGAGAGATGCCTCATTTATCTACCAACTTTTCTCGAGCGTTGCAACACAGTATTGATTTGGTTGAAGTAGCCATTTTCCTTGATTTTAGCGGCCTCGGCATTATATGCAGCCATGCATTAATAGCTTCCCGTATTTCATGAGATACCAATCCAATTAATCACAAAAATTTAGATAATAAAATACAAGTTATCGGATTCAGCACGCATGCGTATAGTGTTAACTTTTCTTCGCATGTGGGATTTGTATGTATGTATTTGCATGTCGGATGTGATGGCGCAGTGGTGAACGCACTAGCCTTCCAGGCAGAAAATCCGGGTTCGATCCCCACGATGTATAGGATTTTTCTGTGATAAAAACATGTAAAGAATCATCCCTAAGTTCACCCAAGCTTCATAAGTTGGGTATTTGCTGTGGAGCAACGAAAAGTATCAGAAATAAAATGCTCAAATATGACGTCACGAGCATATGACAATCCTGCATACACAAACAGCATACAATCCACGTCAGCGGAGGCTTGGCGCACTTGTCAGTTGAGAAAAGAAATTGATGGGAAAGAACGTTGGCGTATTCCCACTAATTCTCCATAGATGGCGCTGTACTGGACATACAACACATAGGAAAAATATGGCGGGACAATGAACACAGTGCGAATGATGATGGCCATTCCAATCGGATCGCACAAAACCCAAGACATCATCACTATGGTTGTTGGATTAAAGAAAAAATGAATTACCCTTTGGCATAAGACTGTAAAGTAGAAAACAGAAGCTTTGAGAAGAACAAAAGTAGCTTTAAAGCTTCTATTGTTCTATGTACAGCGACTTTTTGAGAGCACGGTATATAGATATCAGATGTAATGTAAATAACCATATAATGTCATAAAATGCGGAAAGTTATAAATGCATGGCTGTAGTAACAGAATGAAGAATTTTACAGCAACGTTCATGTCTAACACTCTGCTTTTTTTGTGGTAGAAGCAATTCTTTGAATTTCATTGTTGATATTCAGAAACCTGAATTTCTTTAATTCTATCTAAACTGCAGGTGCCCTAACGTATTCCTCGTATTAACTTTCAAAGAAGCAAAATTGTGGCTAAAGTTTGAAATTTTGTGTTCACACCTTTAATACTTTATCTCCAAACGTCCAGAATTTAATTATTTCCGACATCAGCTGAGAGCTCAATCAGGTGGTAGATAAAACAACCTTAATGCAGCAAGCAAGTGTATCCAGTGTATCCGAATATGTTCACGAACTGTTTCCGCTACATAACGTAACGGATAATTGTTTGTATATTTTGTGTGTAACGTAACTAGCTATCACAAATCTATACGAACATTGTTACTTTCTTTTTTGAAAACTGGAAAACAAAACCATAAATATTTTAGATCTAACTATACAAACAACCATATACAGCATGTGAAACTTTTACAGAGAGCAGAGAAGCAACAAATGACTGTTGCTGCTGCGATATTCATGTTCTATTTCGAAATGCATCAAGTGATTCATGGTTACAGTGTAATTTTCCGTTGAAACGTTTTTTTGATTTATTTCGTAGGACGATGGATTTTTTTCTTCATTGGAACACTATATATAAATTACACCCAACAATTTCGATCGTTTTTACAATTTCCGTCAAGTTTTCCAACGTTACTGGATATTGAAAAGTTAGACTAAGATTTCGAAAAGTTTGTTCAACTATTCCAACCTCATGATGAATTTGAAAAAAAAAAAACAAATTTCACGTTATTCGCTTAACAGAAAGAGTCTTAAGCCGGGAAAAAATATTCGCTGCCAGTTCTTGTTCAGAAGAAGTGTGCTGTATTTGCCACAACATTTTTGATTCATCTTATCGGTTGGCAGATAGAACGATTCGGATTGTGAAATTGTTCCTTCCCATTCGAAGTGAACGTAATGGATCATAAAGTTTTGTAGTTGGATTTTTCGGGTTTTAATTTTATTTTACTGAAGACGAAACTACAAAGGATAACTTTTTAAGCGTTGGCAGTTTATTGCTACAGTACAACTTCGATTATCCGACGAAAGAATTCGTTTGTTCTTCATTGACGAACAATCGAAGTTGGTACTGTATTTCCGAAAGAGCAAATAGAATTGAAATTAAAATTAAACTTAACACTTGGTGTGATTTGCTCTACGGTCAATCAACCCGACTTCCACTTAAGGCCGCTCCAAGTTCCTTTCCGGAAAACAAATTATCGTCAATAAATGTTATAGCAAAACTGTAACGAACTATAACGAACTCGACGTTACTACTAGACGATCTTAAAATAAAAATTCGAGAGATTTGGCTACTGATACACACGCTTCGATATTTATTTGCGAACTTGCAAAAACTTAAGTCACTTTCCCTCAAGTGAAAGCAAAGAGTTGGCAACCTCGAGGTCTCTTCGCAGGTGTTGATCCGATCTTCAATATTTTTCTGAAAATTTTCAAAGAACTTTTTCAGTTGGCAGATGATTTTCTTGTTTATTCTCTCCTCTGTTTCATCCACCCACACTCAACGTACGTAATATGATATGAAATGAAAATAGATATCTGAAATCTTACGATCAATAGCATTCAGAGTTTTTAAAATGCAAATCAACTTGGAAAAATGTGTAGCGTTTTGAGTTGAATTTATTTTATGCAAATATAAACAAACATCTATATATGTTGCATGGGAATCATTTTTCAATTCATAACAAGATTGCAGAAAATATGCAAATAATAAAAGCTTTCGAAACAAAAAACAAGAGAGACATCATTTCGTTATCGAAATATTAGGTATCAATGAAATTGGTAAAGAGTTTTTCAAATGCACAAAACTTGAGAGTGTTTCCATGTCGGTTGTTTTAGGAGTGGTATAAAGTGTTGCACAACATTTACATATTGTTCTTTTTAGTTCAGAGTACCACATAAAATTATTATAGTTGAGATATATTCTTTAAACGTTCTATGCATCATACACACATTTTATACTGTAAAAAAAGGACACACTTCTAAAGTATTCACGAAGTTTTCTTATAAAGAAAAGTAGCTCACATAGCGGATGAAAAGTATTTTTTCAATGATTGCTTCGAACTCTGAAGCATACGCGTTTCCTCAAAAGCTACGATTACCGGAAGTATTCCTTTTCTAGTATAAAATTTCAAGGCTACAAAAATATATTTTGTTCCCTTAAGTAGATTAGCCTAATCGAATTGTGCAAATTCAGAAGCTCTTACTTCAAACTTGGTCACATCTTATTGATGTAGACGTGGCCTCCCTTGACTTTGATTATTAATGTTTATCATACATGATGTAAGCGAAGTGTAAATACAGTCAGCAAAGTCATAATTTAGACATGAAATTCTCAACCAACTAGTTAGCAACTGAAGCTCTCACACAAACCAATAAGCAAACAAATTTACTATTTAACTCTACATTAATTCATAAAGTCAGGTGAATTCGCTCTTTAATAAATTAGACACCAAACTGAAGCGTAGTCACGTCGATTCAATTTCATATAAAAAATTAAACAATCGAACATCGTTTGTAGTGATTTCTATTTGAGAAGTAATCGAAAGCCTAACTGTATTCAAAACAAAATTTTCTTCCGATGCCTGTAACACTAGCCAACAAAGTTTTTGTACCTGCTCTACAGAAAAAATCACATTTTTTGACAAGGTCATTTTTCTATGCAGTTTGGCTCTGGAACCCCTAAAATTTTTTGAACTTTGTATGGGTCCAATTTGGTCTCCATATCAAATCATTCCCTTGCGATGTAAAGGGTTTTTCCTAGGGAGAGAATGGCCACATTGCCTCCTTAGTAAAGTAAAGTTAAGTCCAGATCCGGTTACTTCAAATGACGAAGCATTCATAATTGTGATTGTAAGCTAAATTTGTGAAACAAAAAGGATTTTATTTATATTAGTTAAATTAATTTATCACAACAAAAAGACTTCTTCGAAGGTAAAGTGTGACGCAGCCCGTAAGTCCACTTACAAAATTATTGATATCGGTAGAGGTGACGCTTTCGCTGATAAGGCGCAAACATTTGTTCGAATAGAATGTTAGCTTGTGGTCAAAATTTTATTCTTAAAAAAATTTGCACCACTTTTTTTAAGACAAAATTACGTTTTGTCCAAAAAATTACGTTACAAATGCTAGAACCACCAGCGTAATAATTTTTCAACACTTTCAGTTGTGGACTTACACGTTTGCTGACAACTTCCTGACGCTTGCTGTCAACTTTCTGAAACTGTCTGACAATTTGTGACTAACTTACACTTTCTGACAAGTTTTCGAGACTTTCTGACACGTGCTGACAACTTTCTGACAAATTTCTGAAACTTGCTGACAACTTTATGAGACTTGACAGGGGAGTGACAGTCTTTTGTTTTGATCGTTGCAAGTAATATTCAGCATGAAATTAGCGGCAGTTGCAACCGAAGCGAAATTTATGAATGAAATCAGCTTGCTTCGTTTACAATGAAGTTAGCTTTGGTCAAAACTGCAACTAACTTCACGATGAATACTACTTGCAACGATCGGAACAAAAGACTGTCACGCCCCTGACACTTGCTGACAACTTTTTGACACTTGCTGATAACTTTCTGAGAATGTATGACACTTGCTGACAACTTCCTTAGAATTTCTAACCGAATTTCACCCGACTTTGATGAGTCTAGGCTGCTACGACGTAGTTTTTTTAAAAAGTTATTTGGAAGAGCAGGGAGGCAGAGGGAAAAAACTCAAAAGTTCGTGTATATATGGTAACTTGTCCCAAATGTTTTTGTATGGCGTTTTTTGAGTTTGTGGTCTTCTTTTTTGGGATGTGTGGATTGCGTCACGCCCTCCGCTACCGCTGCGGGCATGATCAAACAAAAATGCCTAACTTTCGACTGGTTACAAGCGTCGTGATGTGCACAGTGCACATAAATATAATTACATCAGCGTACAATTACTTTCAGTTATTTTTAAAGTTCTATTCAATATACACATATTTCTCAGAATTCCATTGTTTGAACGATGGAATTTTATTACTTGAGAATAAACCCACAAAAATAAGTGACACACGGACGCGGACACACGGACAAAGTTGACCCTAATTCGGCCGTAAGACCCTAACTAACGTCAAGGGAATTTATTTTATCTTCAGTTCAGTATTGATGTATAGGCGTTTTCTCGGACTTTTTTGGCATGAAAATTGCTTGAATCTTCAACAGAACATCACCTTGGGGAATTGTGACACCAGAAAACTGTTTGTTCATCTCTTTGTTGTTACAAATACCAATTTTAAATGACATGAGCTGATTCTGGTTTTTTTTTTGTTGTCTCGTGCTACATTTCCTGCCAATTATATTACTTACTGTAATGTTCTTTCATGTAAAATCATTCCCAAAATATACTTATTACAATGACATTGATAACTGATACATTGCAGCACATCATTGTTTCATAGTCTATGTGATTTGGATATTTTAGGATTCATTTTCAAATTTTTTTTTGTAGCAACATTATCGAACCCGAATCGTAAACCTGATAAAGGGTACACTCGAAACACGCCCGACCGTAAATATTAAGTAGTTCGGGCTCGGGCCGGGCCGGGTTTTTTTCCCGATTTTCGGGCAACCCACTCACCTCTAGATTGAAGTACGAATACAAGGTACAGCTTACAAAAGATAGGTACCGTTGACATTTTCATCACAAATCGCTAAACATTCAGGTCGTTGTTGACACCCATCAGCAATAGGTACGATAGGCCGAAATGTCTGATTGGCCTTTTCAATGACATAATAATTCAAAAGAGTTAAAGTTAAGATGAATGCGTTGTAAAACTTATGAATCAATTTATCAAAAAGATAATGATTTTCCTTCCACTGTTGTTATCGATAATTATTGAAAAAATCCCATCCGTAATATCTCCAGCAAGTGGTATTTGATAATTGAGGTTTTTTAAGCTTAACAATATTTAAATGAAATCTAATAGCAATGTTCCAATTTTAACGGCTATAATTGTGACGAAGTGTGGACGAAAATAAAGTTTTTTTTCCAAGCGGGAAATACAAATTAGATTTGTCAAGGATTAGCGAAACTTTCAAGTAAAAGATTGTTTAGATAATGAATTTGAATGACGACAATATGCTCTATATTAAAGCTTATGTTTTCCCACACACTCAACCTAAAATCGTTTAATTAAACAATCAAAGAAGAGAAAACACGCAAAGGAATATGTCTTTCATTATATTATCATATACTTATATGGTCGAATATAAATCGGTGTCCTATTTAGATTATTTTCGTTTTGTACTTGCACAAACAACCGAAAACCGATAATTTGAATACGAAAGCAATTAATGGGCATTCTGTGGTTAAGATTTGCATATTATTGATAAGCCGATACATTTATAATGTATTTTCAAAATGACGAGGGATTCAATTTTGATTTCACTAAAAAAACGATAAACATGTTAACTATGTAAAATAATCGGGGATCGAGGGTTCGTTAAAGCCTATGTCCCTTTCAACTTTAACAATTTTTTTCGCCTTCAACGATTGATTCATGGATTTAGAATGAATCACTGCTATGAACACAATTCGTTCACATTTCTTATCCTTTCCATTTCCGCAAAAGTTGCAATATTTATTGTACACAATAGTTTGTGTGAAGAAGTTAAAGAAAACAAGACAACGAGTTAATTTAACTTGTCTCTTGTGGGCTCTGTCATTGTATGTAATATTTTGACTGTGGCTGCAAGACAGTAGGATTCCCTCGTCTAGCTGGCTCATTTCAACAGCGTGTAACCACAATGCAAATACATTACATTTCGAAAACTTTTAGATATTCAATTGTTTTACGCTACATACAATTGCATGGGTATGTTCTTCCCTTTGCGCACAACAAAGTTCTACCAACTTAACCCTTCAATCGAATGCGAAAAAACTCTTTAATACGACACTGAGAAAAACCATGAAAAACGTCGCCTCCACTACTACGTTTACAGTAATATATGAATGGAAAGGGTTTTCTGGCAAAGCACAAGTAATAAAACAAAATGTGTCGAGGATTTGCATAGAAAACCACAATTTCATAAAATATAATAATCTAAAAATAATTTGGTGCACGGTTTTGCATACCAATCGGGCAATATTGAACAAATTACAAATTATAAAATCATCAATTTCATTTATTTGGATTGTTCATAAATCGAAAATGCTGTTCCCCTCTATTCGTTGCGTACATAAGTGTAGGCGAAATAGAGTATTTTGTTTTACTGCTACACCGCTTCATCGATTTAGTTATCTATTCAGCGATGTCCTCCCTCATGCATTTTGCGGATCTCGAAACCACGGAAAAGCTAGTTCGATATATATATTCGTTATTCTGTATGGTGAGGACATGTTTCATAACATTTGACGAAAAATCGAAATATCATTTGTTTACATATCAAGCGCTCGATTGGAAAATTCAAATTCACCTCTTCGATTACTTATATAAGATAGTTGTGATGATGATAGCAAACGGCAGGACAAACGCGTCGAATACAGGTATTTAGCAGCAAGGGTTTATCGTTTCCGTCGCATTCAAAGAATCACAGTAAGTTACTACCAAAAAGAGGATTTTGTCTACAAAAGTTCTGTGCGCTCACTCTTGGGGTAGAAAGGGAGAATTAGACAGTCAAGCTATATGTTTCCTTTCCATGTTTCGAAGATATCTTTCATTGAACTACCTCTGGAAGTGTCATATGCTCTTCCGATTCAATCAATCCTATTCCTAATAGACACTTAAGGGCGAATTAGTCTATCTGTAAGCTGTTCGCCCTTAATTGCAATTAGTGTATCTATTAGTTATTCGCCCTTAAGCGAGAAAATGTGTCATTCATAAATGACGTCCGGTTATGTTGACAATTTTCCGATCCCCCAATCCCCCTACCCCCTCGTCCGAATTCGTCCGCTTTTAGTGTACCCCCTCAAAATAATCACGTCTGATTTCATTAAGCCCCCATCGCCCCCAATAAAAAATTTGAGTTCTCAAAAAAATTTTTTTTTTTATTGTAGAATGAATACTTTTGCGATTTTTATGTACATTTTTCTTCTACACTAGAAACTACAGGTACAGGAAAATTTTTGACTAAGTCTGCGTTTTTCTCTCGACAAACAACCTTGCCCGAGTTGCTCCCAGTTATAACTCTTGACAGAAATTTGACAAAACCACAAATTCTCAACCGGACGTCACGCTTCTAATAACCCCCCTCCCCCCACCGTCCGAATTCGTCCGGTTTCTCTATACCCCCTCCCCCCCCCAACGACCGGACGTCATTTATGAATGACCCCTAAGTGTACCTATAAGCTATTCGCTCTTAAGGGCGATTAGTATAGCTATATGCTATTTGACTTAATGAGCTTAACTTGTAGCGAACATAATTTTGCGCGCCGCGTCCAAGGAAGCGCATCAAGTCAAGGGTGAATAGCGTTAGTTAATTTTATTGCATTGGCTGCTCGTTACGTTTGAACGTTCACAAGCACAAGTTTGATGGATAAAGTTGTGTTTTCGTAGCATTTTGTAAAAGGAAAAATAAGTCGAGACGGCGAAATTGCGTTTCGGTAGCATAGAAGGAAAAATCATCCGAAGCGACGAAATTGCATTTCCGCAGCATTTTGTAGAAGGAAAAATCATTCGAAGGGACGAAATTGCGTTTTCGTAGCTTTTCGTAGAATGAAAAATCAGTCGAGTCGACGAAATAGAACTTTTAGTCCGCTCGACATTTGAACTTTAATTGAAACTTGAATAATTTGACACAAGATGGCACTATAAAAATTTATCGTTTGTGTGCTGATTTTACGCCTATACCGTACGTAATTACGCATATATCGTACGGAATTCGATTGTAACGCAGTGAAAAATTCAAAATTGAACCGCGCTAAAAGCGTCTATTGTGTTTTCGCAGCATTTTGTAGAAGGAAAAATCATTTGAAGCGACGAAATCGAGTTTTCGTAGCATTTTGTACAAGGACTCAACTAATTTGAGTCGACTAAACTACGTTTTCGTAGTATTTTGTAAAAAGAAAAATCAGCCGAGTCAAATGAAATTGTGTTTTTTTTAGCATTTTGTAAAAAGAAAGTAAAAGTTGAATTTGTGCTTTCTTATTGCCTTGCTATAAGGGTGAGTAAATCTTCACCCGGTCCTCCGAGGTAGTGTTGGATTCCATTCTTCAATGACCTACCAAAGAAGACCTGCTTCCCTACTTTCCATGATTTCTCCTCCCCGGATCCGCCTCACATCATTACTTCAGTGAGGGGCTGTGCTTTCACACCTACTCTCTCAGATCAACAATCTTCTTCGATCGTCTCTCCATGCATCTTGCAGCTTCCCCATTATTTTTGCCACTATATTATCCGCTACTTTCCACATCTCCGGTATTATGTTTTCGGTATTTACCTCTGACCTACTCACAGTAATCACTCTTGTTCGAAACGGGGGCAGACAAATAATACGTGCTCCGCAGTCTCTTCTTCTCTCTCGCACGTCGCGTCGTGCGCTTAAGCTTATTGGTAGACTAACCGCCCCTAAGGGCAAATAGCTTATATGTACACTAATCGAACTTAAGGGCGAATAGTATATAGACAGGCTAACCACCCTTAAGGTCATAGGCGCTAGGCAGACAGACTAGGCAAACAAAACGATTTTTAAAACTTTGTAGTATGTAGTATGTGCACTGTTGAACAATATAGTTGGACGTTGCCTTAAGAATTGTAGTACTTTAAGGATTACGTCTTCAAAACTTTAATAAACGTATGAACTATTAGGATGTTTCGCCCGTCTAAACAGCATTTATTCGTATGAAAATTCACTGTTACTCCTACCCAATCTTAAGATAAGACGATGAGAAATGAATTATCTCTTCAATATAGTTTGAGAAAGGTCGTTCGTGCCAATCTCAGTAATGTTTGCATGATTCAAGATACGCCTCTAAAGAAAGTTCGAAATGCATAAGTCTTGTATTTCATCGAAGATCTTCATCACACCTCACAACTCACACCTCAAATCAACCTGCTTTATACATTCAAGTATTTGCTCAACTGCATAAGTTATTCTATTGCAGTAGAGTGTGTAATTACATCATGACTAAATAATCTGAGGAAGATTAATTTTGACGAAAATTCTAACTGGTGCTGATGTACCTTTTATATGTAATTTATGTTTGGACGAGCATAAAGTGTCATTTTTCGGTAGATAATACTTGAGTGTTGCATGACGAGTTTGGTTGGGTCAATTAAATGAGTATAAAGCGGTGTAACAGTGGAATTGAACTCACTTAATCCTTTGTAATATCCAAACGTTGGGAACCCCAAAACTTCTGTTATGCGTTATTCGTCCAAATTATAAATATGTGGAATAAAATTCTATATAAATTGGATATGGTAATCGACTGACAGTTTTTTTTTTTTGCGGGTGCTTTTATTAAGTCCTTCCTCCATTCCACTTACAATATTTTTTCGTGACAGGTCCGGAAGAAGAGAAGGGGTTAGTTCTCAAAAAGATCGTTTTTTGCGTATATATAACATTAGAAGGCCACTACAAAGAAGGAATATTTGTAGTCATTTGTAGTCACCACTCCTGCTTTTCTACTCTGGTGAGGAGAGGTAAAATCTAACCATCACTGGGGAAATTTCTTGAGACGGCAAAGCAAGCAAAAAACTGCATCAGGATCAATGCAAAAAACTCAAATACATTTTAGCACTGGGTAGGAAGAATAAAAGAAGATTAACAGGTGTCCTGACCACTGCCCTCTAAACAGGCAAAATTGCCTAGGACTCAGCGGCAACCCGAATTGCCCAAACTGTGGTGAGGTGGAAACGGCAGAACACTTTGCATGCGACTGTTATGTTACAGCTAGAGCAAAAAGTATGGGTTCGTACATACTGCCCTACAATTCAATCTGGAGATTACCCAGATTACCTAACCTAGCCTAAAGGCCCCTACCCTACATCTGTTCAGTTTGGGGTCTTGTCACGTCGGTATTCCTGAGCCCGCTAGGAAATGTGGTGTCGCGACTTACCAAAGTTTGTTTAGGAATCGACCTTAGCTCTTCGTCCTAAATCTAAGATATTACCGCACAAATGAGGGGGGTATGAGGCTGGCGTGACACTAGCGTGACAAGGGGGTACGAAAAAACCCTTTATGAACGGTCCCTAACCTGCATTTAATGAATAGATCACAAAATACCGTATATATACAATGCAATTTCGTTACTATGCAATGCAATTTCGCTACTATGCAATGCAATTTCGTTACTATGCAATGCAATTTCGTTACTAAGCAATGCAATCTCGTTACTATGCAATGCAATTTCGTCACCACATTTGAAATAAAATTAACGTTTGCACTAAAATTTTCTCATCTCGTCAGCTCTAAATATATTCGGTTTCTTTGTAGAACATTCAAACATTCAAATGATTTCAGGTCAATCAGGTCAGGTCAGTTTAGGTTTGACCTGATATAATCAATATAGTCAATAGGTTTCAGGTCACAGGTCCGACCTGAACCGACCCATTCCGATCCATATTGCAAAGTTATGAATGTGTTCAGAAATTTTATTTAATACACACATATTTTGAAGATGTCAGAAATGACGAAAATTTTGATGCGTTTTGAAAAGTGCATCGTAAATGGAGAAAAAAACTCATAGTACCAACCCAACATGCGAAAAAGTGCATTAAATAGTACATTACAACACACGGAGCTAAAACGGTGCATTTAGACCCAGGTGGTGAAAAGGTCAAAGAACCTTTTCACCACCGTGGTCTAAATCAGTACCGTTTTAGCTCCGTGTTTTGTATACTATTTTTCGCGCAAACGCACAAAAAGTCAGATTTCGATTAAAACACTCAACAAACTCAAGTTCAAATTTCATATTATGATCATTGTAAGTATACGATTCAATTGTGTCACTAAATTTTTTTCATTCGATTCTTTGTTTTCTTCTGTTGAAATCGTTTTTATTGAATTTTTTTTAATTCGTGTGTGATTCTTAGAATTAAGTGCTTAATAATATCGACAGTAGGTGTGTGACCGCGCGTATGTACCAATAAAAGTGCAATTGAAATGAACTTTTATTTTATAATTAGCTTGAGCAAAACGAAATCTTATTTTGTTTATGTTGTAGGTGGGTAAAAAACGGCATATCAGACTGGGATAAAAATGACAGGTGGGTAAAAAACGACATTTCAAGCAGGGCAATAAATCACATTCAAATGTGACCCGAATGAGGTCACTTTAGGATCTAAATTCGGTGAGAAAATCTGAAGTTTATTGTCCGTCTGTGAAAAAGGAGTTATACGGAGTTATGTCACTATTGTGAACTGTGAACTTGAGGCCATAGCCGAAACGAATACCAGTCGAACATAGACAATGCATTGCAAACACCTTTTTCAATGCAATCGGTTAAAAAGGCATTTTCAATGTAAACATTCTAGTACCAAAATTATCAAGCAAATTCTGGCATTACAAATTCGCCTTAAACGTTTTCTTTGCTTGCGTTTTTGAACGCAGCGTTCAACGCATTGTTTCTCCCGCCGTTATTTCCGAATCATTTGTTTGTAAACATTGTGTTCAAGACGAAACATTTTGTGGATTCGATTTTTTAAATTCTTAAATTATTTCTGTGACAAACGATAAAAATGACTGGAAAGTTCATTAAAGGATTTTATAATTGTTGAAATTTTCAATTGTTTTTGAGTGTAACATTTCAAAATAAAATGAAGCAAAACGGAACTTTCAGGAACATTTTCGAAAAACGCTTCAATTCTGTTGTTTACAATTTCTGTGTGTGTATGAAACTATTGGGTTATGTTAATATTTTGCGACTGAACACACTTACTATAGTAACTACGAGTTAATGTTAATGCATGGTTGATAGAAAAACGTTGAATCTATGCGGACTGCGAATTCCCGCACTTCCCACTCGAAACTATTGACTATGACGAAGAGAACGATAATGTGAGATGTTCAAATGTGTGGGGAAATCGCAGAAAGCTTTGAAGGTTTTATTTCAGATTATATTTTACACTAAATCTATCATTCAACCATGAAGTTATCACAGTTATTAATGACTTGTTTTAAAACCAATTATCTTTCAAGTAGTAAAGATTAAATAACTTTTTACATTGTTAATTAACACCAAAGATCAGTATTCCTGTTTTACTTGGTGAGGGTGATACGTTTGGCTGAAATGAATTCGACATTCGTTGTTCTCGCCGGTCTACTGGTCATTGGATTGACGTATTCACCTGCTAAGGCTAAACTCTCTAAACATCCTGTTGTGTTGGTTGTCTCTTTCGACGGTTTCAGATATGACTACTTAAACAAAACCGACACACCCAATTTGAAAGAACTACAAAGACAGGGAATAACCGTTCCACATATGGTATCCCAGTTCCCATCGAATACTTTTCCTAATCATCAGTCCATTGCAACTGGACTAACTCCAGACACTCATGGCGTTGTTGACAATACAGTTCGTGACCCACTTCTCGGTAAGAATCTCAGCGGATTTAATGACGATTGGGAATTTTGGAACTACTCACCTGATGTGTTACCATTTTATGTGAGTCCATCGTTGTTTTTAACCTTCAAAACTTAATTCTCAGCTCCAAAATTAAACTAAATTTTTTTAACATTTTCAGATTAGAAACGAGTTAGCAGGTGACGAAAGGTACAGCGGATGTTATATGTGGGCAGGATCTTCAACACCATATGGTGCTAACAACGAATATAGACCGAAATTTTTTGTTGCATACAATGGTAGCATTCCGTGGCCTGACCGAGTGGATACTGTAATCAGTTGGATGACAGATCCAGTACATCCAACCAACATGGTCTTCCTGTATTACAACGAACCTGATTCCGCTGGTCATTCTTATGGTACAGATGACAATCGAACAATCGAAATCATTAAACAAAGCGATGATCGAGCTGGTGTTCTTTTCCAAAAGCTCAAAGAAGCTGAAATTTATGATCTCATAAACATTGTTATAGTCTCCGATCACGGTATGCAAACCGTAACGCGTGATATGTTGATCAATACCACTGCAATGATTGATCGGAGTCTATACGAAAGGTATGGTTCAACTCCTGTGTACCACATTCTGCCCAAAAATGCAAGCGATACCGACCGCATTTATGATGCATTTAAAGCAGCCTCATACACAAACCATTTTTCCGTGTATAGAAAAGAGCAACTTACTCACCTCAAATACAGTCAAAATAGACGAATTATGCCAATTTTGCTGTTGGCAGATCCTGGTTACGGATTCGAAAATATCAATCCGAATCCAAATTACGGCGTTCATGGTTATGACCCGAACTTCCGAAATATGAGTGCATTATTCATCGCTGCAGGACCATTGTTCAAAAAAGGTTACGTGTCACAACTTCCAGTGAATAATATCGATTTGGTTCCTCTATTCGCCAAGATTATGAATGTAAAAAATGTGCCAACAGAAGGAACATTAGAAAGAGTCGAACTACTTTTGAATGCAAGTGCAGGACATTTTGTTACGGTTCTTCTAATCGTAGTTGCACAAGTTCTTTCGCATGTATTGTAAAAGTTTAAATTCAAAATAAACTAATGTGATTTTTAAGTGTTTTAGTTGTTTTAGTTTCAAGAATGCAAGACATTGTCCCCACTAAATCGATTGTTATAAATATGTAACGTAGTCGCCTGCATTGTAGAGTTACTGAACTTTGACCCATTTCGAGTGCATTTCTTCGTCTACAATATTTTTTTTTACTGCTTCGGAGTTGTAGTCGATACAATACGTACAAAAATAATTCAGTTACAAGTTTTGACCCGTAGCTCAAACTTAAAACATATGAAAGGGACAGGCACCTGTACGCATCAGAATAGGTATGGCAAACAGAATAGATGTTGCAAAAAGACTCGAACGTATCAAAGTAAATGTTGCCTTAACTCTTAAGTGTTTGAAATTACGTCCACATTAAATTGTATTGGAAATTGCGAGAGGGCAATATTTAAAAACCCGTCCGAAGAAACGGTGCAAAAAAGCCTTCCGAAAGTACAAAACTGACCCCCAAATAGACAAAAATGTTCATCTCAATTTTTTCTACAACATAGGAAAAAACCATTTTTTTGTCTAGGGCCGACCTTAGGACCGATCTAGTGTTTTCGGGAGAGGCCTCGGACAAATACCTACAAAAATATTTCCCTCCATTTTCTTTACAACTTAGTGAAAAATCATTTTTTGTCTATAGGGCAGACGTTAGGACCGACCTAGGGCCATAAGGAAATGCCTCGGACACATACTTCCATAGACAAAAATGTTTCCTTCATTTTGCTCTACAAAATAGCAAAAAAAAAATTTTTTGGTTAGGGCCGACCTTAGAACAGACCTGAGGTCCACTTGAGCCCTAAGCACAGGCACCGGGTCCAAATTTGTTTTTGAATATAATTCGGTACTCGATTACCTCTCAAATAGAAAAAGAATCAACGAAATCAGTTAGGAATTTTCCAACTTATGTAAGCAAACACGTTGGGCCCTAGTAGAAACTCAGTTTTAGGGTCCTGACTGAGTCCAATTGTTTCTAATCAAAAAATTTTCTGCCATAAAACGGGATACAGTCCTAGACCTTTCGATCAAACAAAATTTGAAAATCGGAAGAACTTTACTCGAGTTAAGTACAAAAAACATATAGAGCGCTAGCAGTTTCAGTGCCCTAGCTGTATCATACAACAAAAAAAAGTTTATGGCAATCGGAAAAGATTTACTCCAGTTATGTACAAAAAACACGTATGTCACTAGCATAGACTCGGTTTTAGTGCCCTAGCTAAGTCCAAGAAGTCAAATTCAAAAAAGTTTCTTCCAAAAATTGTCGGCCATGCCCAATTCTTTCAAACAAAATTTTTTTATGAAAATCGGAAAAGATTTACTCGAGTTATGTGCAAAAACCACTAGCTCGTAGGCCCTTGGGCCGACAGTGCCCAGACTCAATCCCATAAAAATTTTTTTGATTACTTTTCAGGGAAAAAAGTTTTTGAACATCGGTGGAGTTTTACTCAAGTTATCGCGGTGACGGAGGAACGGACATTTTTTTTATTACTGAATCGTGATCTAAGGACCATGATCGATGCTCCCCCCCATTCCCGGGTCGAAATTCGACTGGTTACAAACGTCGTGGTAAACGCAATAGACCCCTTTTCGAAGCACTGCGTTCTTCGTACGGGTCTAAAAACTCCATCATTAAAGAAATATTTATGATAAACTACCAATAGACACTTTTAGTCCGCTCGACATTTGAATTTTAAATTGAAACTTGAATAATTTGTACGAAATTCGATTGCAACGCAGTGAAAAATTCAAAATTGAACCGCGCTAAAAGCGTCTATTATCCTGTATGGTCGCGTAGCGCGAGTTGGAGCCTTACTAAAGGCCCTACAACCGGAACCACTCAACCGATTTTCACCAATTTTTTTTTTATTCCCTGAGGTCCATATCTTTCACATAAAGCCTTGAAAAGCAATTTCCGTGCGAAACTCGGGAAGATATAAGCGAAAAAGTTTCAACGACCCTCAAAAATCCTCGTTTTTGGACACTCCTTCGACCATATCTCCGGAAATACTTCACCGATTTTGCTCATCTTCGAACTCGAATCATGGGACATATGTACTTTTTAGGGTGATCGGTTGAGCTGTTTGGAAAAAAAGTGGAGACGTATAGATGGACATCGTTTTTATTGCAGAATTCTCTTATTTAGACCCAAAAACGAAAAACCAACTAACTCTCGAAATGTTGCAAACGTCGTGGTAAACGCATAAGACTCGTTTTTCGAAGAACTTCGTTCTTTGTACGGGTCTAAAAATTATAAAAATCGGAAAATATATTATTATAGCTTTATTGATCAAAATTCATTACAATACAGTTGTATCTTAAAAAATCTATTGTAAATGGTCAGCATGGGCTTGCTTTTCAAACTTTGAATAGTAATGTTTCTTATTATAATGTTTTGGTAATTGGTCGTTTAAGGTAGAGGCCGAAGAAAATTTTCAAAAAACTTCGAATGAGTGTAAAAAAAATGTTTTATGTTAATGATTAATTAGTTAATTAGTTATATCACAGGTGGAGTTGTTCAGATTAGATTCTAATAAGGGGATTATTAGACCTTGACAGTTTAGTCGTGAAGTTCTGATTAATTTTAGAAATTTGTTGAGAGATTTGTGGTATGGCGGCACGTCTGTGTACGTCATTTGCACTGTGGTACTTAGGAAGGTTGAGAATAATTTTCAGACACTTGTTCTGGATAACTTGGAGCTGATTATACTTTGTATATGAGTAACTTGTTAGTTCTATTCAGCCTGGATTTTCGGTTAAGAATAGGATACAGCATTCCGAGAACTTTGGTTGCTTTGTCGGAAGTAAGGTCGGTGTTGGTTTTGAAGGTTAGGGTCTTGTCCAGAGTAATCCCTAGGTATTTAATGGACTTATTCCAACGGATTTTTGAGTTGAGAACAGTTAATTTCTCAGAAGGCAGCCATTTCTGAGCTGTCCTTCTGGGGAAAAAAGCTGCATTGGTTTTAGAGTCATTCAGCTTCTACTTCCATTTTGTTGCATAATAAGAAAGTTCTTTTTTTTGCGATTTATGTACAAAAGACGGAAAACCACTTAGGCGGCCCTAGCTCATCGATCCTTCGTCCAAAAATGCCCATCTGCAATACCAAACCCACTTTCAGTACTAACTTTCAGGGGAGAAAAAGCTTTTCATGGACAACATTTTTTTTGTTGATGTGGCATCTGAGGACCATGATCGATGCTCCCCCTTACTCCCCTCTCAAACCGACTGGTTACAAACGTAGTGGTAAATGCATGGTACTCGTACTTCCTACAGGTCCAAAAAGTGTGGGTACCTTCGTTCAGGTGTTCGCTTACATAGTTCAACTGGAAATATCAAGATACACTCTTTTGATGAACCCCCTCCCCCTCCCCGAGTATTTTGAGTGCAAAAGGATTTTTTTATTTTCAATGATTTTCTACAGTTTTTTTATTTTCTTTGCCAATTTCTGAGGATTTAGAATTTGAGAATTTTCTTAAAAATTGATTTTCTTTCAAATGCAAAAGTATTTTAGTTGCTAAATAGTTTTTTTTTTCTTAAGAATTCTCATAATTTTGTATTGATTGGAATGCTTGAAAGAGACAGCTAAACACACGAAAACAGCAAGGGCTGCCGTAATATTTTACAGCAACGTTTAACAATTGGATCGCTTCTCTAATCCTTCATATTACTATGTCAACCTTCAATAGTCCTTGCTTTGCGTAATTTATCCCAAGGATATTTCTATCGGCGAATCTGATAAGACAGTGTCTTCAAGACATGCAACCATCTCGTAGAAACGGTCAAAGTCAGATAACGTTTCTATAACCTACATAATTTTGTTCTTCATTAGGGTTTTGTACTTCTACTTAAAAAAGTGAATAAAAGATATGTTGGTTAAGCTCATCACATAAATTGATGTACTTGAAAAAAAGCAAAGTTAGTTAGAGCATTCTCAAAATTTTTATATACGAACACGAACGAAAAAAAAAACAATTTACATTGAAATCCATTTTTTAACAACAACAAAAAAACATACATTAAAATGCTTTTAACTTCAACGCAAACTTTAATTAACTCAACGTTCTTTTTTCGGTGGATGTTATGGAACCCCGTACTCGATTGGATTTTATACCCGCAGAGATTTTCACTCACTAGCGAATACAGTTGAGCTTTCCCACTTTATATGATACCTTTAATGTGTATTAATTTGCAAAAATTAAAGCTTGAAGATATTGAAAATAAATGAATAATTCAAAACGTTCTATTTCTGCAATTACTTTGCTGTTACTGTGAACGAATCTGTGCGATGCGTAATTACATCGGGTGATGTAAAGATTCAACATCTACGGAATCCGATAATGACATCACAAGTGCACGTAAGTGTTTCATTACAAATTGAAAAGTATGGGGGCTAAGTATATGTGCTATAGAAATCTGGTATACGTTGCGATTTTGCTGCACTGTTTTTAAGTGAAAAAGTTTTTTAGACCTGTACGAAGAACGTAGTGCTTCGAAAAGAGGTCTATTGCGTTTAGCACGACGTTTGTAACTAGTCGAATTTCGACCCGGCAGTAGGGGGTCTTTGGTACATAACTCCAGTAAATCTGTTCCGATCTTCAAAATTTTTTTGTCCTTGCTAGTCCGACACCTAGTCGAGTGAATGGCGATCCAGCGCTGTCGGCAATTTATAGTGTGCTGAATACATTAATTTGTGAACAATATAACACTATAGTGTACTGAGTACATTTGTAGGCTATAATATTGCTGGCTTGATGAGCAAAAATGGAGTATCTCGTTGTGATATGCTCAGCATTGCAACAACGAAATACTCACGTTCAAGCTCTACTGGTTTCAGTGCACAGACACCAACTCATATGATGTAAAGTCAAGTCAAAGGTCTGGGCACGGCCGACAATTTATGGACGAATTTTTTTTACTTTTAGCCCTTGGACTTAGCTAGGGCACTAAAAACGAGCCTCTGCTAGTGCCCTACGGGTTCTTTGTGCATAATTCGAGTAAATCTTTTCCGATTTTCATAATTATGCTTTTAATCGACAGATCTATGAAAGCTCAACAATTTGTAGAAGAAATTTTTTTGAGACTTAGCAAGGGCACTAAAAACGATTCTGTGCTATGGCCCAACATGTTTTTGCACATAATTCAAGTAAATCTCTTTTGATTTTGAAATTTTTGTCAATCGAAAGGTCTAGTAATGTCGCACATTTTATGGAAGATTTTTTGATTAGCACCCCTAGGACCTTATAACTGAGTTTCTACGTGTTTGTTGCAATGTTGCAGAGCAAATTGAGGGAAACGTTTTTGACTATGGAAGTGTGTGTCCGAGACCTCTTCTTAGTGCCCTAGGTCGGTTCTAAGGTTGGCCCTAGACAAAAATAGTAGATTATGCGCACCTGCGGGGAAATTTTTTAATCTTCCAGGGGAATAGGGCTCGGACTGTTCCAGATTTCGTGTCAAAAATCGTTTTCACCACACACACACTTGTTGCTTTCGTTTTCACCACGTATACATAGCTGTGGTGAAAGCGAGGTGAAAACGGTTTTTGGAACACTTGTTGTGTGTGTGGTGAAAACGATTTTTGACACGAAATCTGGAACAGACCGAGCTCTACAGGGGAAGGTTTGCATCCCGAGCCGAAGGTGAGGGATGTAATCCCCCGAGTAGATAAATAATTTTTCCCGCAGATGCATATGCTATTTTATTCACCATAGCAACAAATTAACGAAACAAAGTTTGACACCAACAACTATTTAACATTATTTAACGCCCTAGGGGAGCACTGCGATGAATAAAATGATTTTTTGCTATGTTGTAGAGAAAATTGAGGGCAATATTTTTGTCTACGGAAGTATTTGTCCGAGGCTTCTCCTGAGGGCCCTAGTTCGGTACTAAGGTACCTAGCCCAAAAAATAGTTTTTTGTTATGTTGTCGAGAAAATTGAGTTTTTTCGTCTATCTGGGAGTAAATTTTTTTGCTTTCGGAAGGGTTCTTTTAAACCGTTGCTTCGGACAGAGTTTTCCCTCTGTCCCTCTTGGCAATTTCCACTACAATTTAATGTGGACGTAATTTACAGTTAAGAGTTAAGCCAATATTTTCTTGAAAAGGTTCGAGTCTTTTCGTAACATTAACTCCGTTTGCCATTTCTATTCTGATACGTACGGGTCCCTTGCATATGTGTTGAGTTAACAGTGGCTGAAGTGAATTTAGAATATTAAATTGAGTTGGAGAAAGGAATAATTCTGACATTAAATCTGAAAAGAAAATTTTGCCACGATTGGGACCCGAACCCAAAACCTATACCTACTCTATAACTGGTTCTATTCTAAATTGAGCTACCCTGGACATTTCTATTTCAGATCTAATTTTGAAGCGTTGTTGCAATTATCAACACACCTATACGCAGCCAAAGTATGTGTATTTTATGCCGGTAATTTGGGCTTCTTATGCACAGATATGATTGGTTACTAGCAATTTTTTATCCGCGCTTTGTACCATCTACATAATTTACGCGTATCTGTTTGTATATCTGAAAGAACTTTCACTACCGCCCCATACGAAAGTTGTATCATTACATATCTATATCCCACCTGCGAAAATGATCCATTACATGATGGCAAGTTTTCGGCTCATTTTTCGTAAATTTTTATGTAAAATTCAATTTTCGCATGGGACGACAATAAAACATTATACGTTGGATCCTGCTACCTAATTCATTACTTCGGAAACAAATTTATGAACTCGGCAACTTGTATTTGTATTTGTATTTTAGAGACTCCACAACAGCTTTTTATAGCCAATAACAAGTGTTGTCTGGACCACCGGCTTAGCGTGACTTCCGAACCACGTCTCAGAGTAATGTGAATGTAGCGTCTTATTCAATTACTCCAAGAATTGTTAGGCGCATGATTATTATCTCGCCTAAATGTAGGCTTAGATATTTCGTACACAGATTCATCGTATATGGGTTACGTCATACGATTCATTCAGTGTGTACGTCGTTATGGGCACCAAACACGCCACAACTACCCAACTTTTGAAGCTTGAGTTCTTGTTTCCAAAGCTTGCTGCTCGAGAGTTTGGCTCTTATCACAAAATTGTGTCCAAAATGTAGTGGATTACTTTCGCAGGGTCCGATGTAATGTACTACCCGCTGGCATGTAAATATAAATATAGTACAACAGAAATGTCGAATAGTTATTTAAGCAAATAGGAACGAAAAGGTGAAAAGTCCAGTTGTGAATTTTGTTGATCCGGGACGAAATCGAGATCAACAACGCCAGGAGGTTATAGGCCCTATTAGACCCTAAGGAAATCATTACTTTTGAGTTTCTCCACTCAAAATGTATAAGTTCTCAACGAAATTGCATAAAACGTTGTTTGCGATACACTGACAAAAAGATCTTAAAATATTAGCTGTGGCATGTAATTTGCCTCCAATTAATTTTGGAAAAAAAACGCAGCTGAATCTTTTTTGTCAGTGCATGTTACTGTAACACAATGTGATCGCTCCACCCTCGGATTTGACCTTTCCATCACCTAGGTCTAAATGCACCGTTTTAGCTTCTTGTGATGTAATGTACTATTATGGAACATCCTTCTAGGAGGAGTGACAAGTCAAAATCTGATATAAATATTTCAACAACGAGAAAATGGAGAGGTTCAAAATCGTGATTCTTGTGTGTACATTCTTTAACCAAATTGACACTTCGTGAATGAATGTAATTATCAGTGCAATAATTACGGTTTATGACAAAAACTTTCGGCTTCTCGCCGCATAATAAGAGAATAAAACCCACATTCGAAAATACTGCACCTGATTGAAAAAAAAATTAAATTTATTTTTTCCGAAAAAAATGTGATGCTTGAACATGATTCTTGTTTTCATTTTATGTTTCAAAACAATTTGCGTGGAACCGATCCAAACATAAATCGTTCTGAATACACGATAAATCAAATTTATGGATTTTTACGCTTCGAACATGTCAAAGGATATCCTGTCATTTTTTCTATTCACGTAACGATACCTAAAAGTATTGTGGCCATTTCTGTAACAATCTACATATCATTTATTCTCGATTGTTTGTCGCATGTGGATCTCTGAAGAAACAAATTCGAAAGCTAGACGATTTTGCATTTCATTTCTTAGCTCCTATTATTTAAGCATCGGGTCTGCC
>CM055406.1:36732567-36756313 GCA_029228625.1 Pseudolycoriella hygida | reverse complement strand
CCCCCACGAGAAATAGGCCAAAAAAAATTTCCTATTAAGCCACAGTGAATTTCTTAAAAACACACTAAAAATTTCGCCTGCGGCGCAATTTAATGACATTACATTTCAACTACCCCTATTGTCACACCTATTCCTGTGAAATCATAGCAAATTTCTTGAAAAAACACTGAAAATTTCGCTTGCGACACATGTTAGAATACAATAGAATAAGTGGCTGCAAAATATGATTTTCTCAGATTGGCTCAGATTTGCCTGTTGTGCTTACCAACAATGATTGAGACTCTTTTTGTTCACTTAATAAATTTCAAAATATCTATAGGAGCTATGCTCCAGATCGATGAGTAATTCAATGTTAAGGAGTCTGAATGCTGCATTCTCACTTTAACATAAGCCGGGCAGTGGCATAAGAAGTGTTCACTACTCTCTATATCCTCACTCCCCACACTCGTCGCAGTCTGGGTCATCAGAAATACTTATCATACGGAGGTGCTTGTTAAGACAATTGTGTCTGTTTAGAACACTCGCCATTCTTTTAAGGTTTGACCGGTTTAACGAGATGAAGTTACTTAGAATTCCGGCTGTTTATGCGAATATAGTTTTTGTGTTGTCTCGCAAAACTTACCGAGTTCCAGTGGTCTTTGAAACGCTTATCCTTCCAGCACTTTATCATTCGCTGAAGTGTGGTATTGGATACAGCTAGGGCAGGTTCGGGGCCATTGAAGCGGTGTAATGAAGGTAATCTGGCTAGTTCGTCTGCTTTCTCATTCCCGTGGATGTCTGAGTGCCCGGAAACCCAGACTAAATATGTCCCCCGACTTTCGGATAACTTTTGTAATGTATCTCTGCATTCTAAGACTATCGAAGAGAAGAATCTGTATCCCTCTATATTTCTAATCTTGCTCCGACTGTCTGAACAAATGTAAATGGGTGACGAGTCTTCGTAAGGCTCAGATAACATTCCTCTACAACATTCAACATGCATGTTACTTAGGATACATTTTGATTGTCCCACACCAGATTTTTCTTAAAATTTTGTTCGCCCCCAACGAGTGAAATCATAGTCGGCGCCCCTGATTGTGACAGATGACACTTTCCGAAAGGAGTTCTGGAGAAGAGGGGAATGAAAAAGTTGGAGTTTTATGCGCATACCTATCATAGCTTTCGCGAATTACACCCAATTAAAGTGAGAAAAGACTGTAACTAATTGAGACCATGTATTTCTTTTCGACGGGGTAAGGGGGAAGATCTTTCCTAATCTCTACCGTTTGGGTGGTACGATTGAAACGACATCTACCACTAAAACAGATTACTCTCCATGTTGGGCTAAAGATGTCGATTTCGGGTAGAACACGCAGTCATACGTAACTTCAACCAGTTAAGCAGCATGACCTAACACATTTTTTTTTGCAGATTTTAATCTTGTGTAGAGTGTGAGTGCTGTGCATACACCGAATTTCATCCCCATATTTTGAGGAAAAAAACGGAAAATCAATGAAATTGAATATTTCAATGGGGAAAACCAGGCTACATGAACATGGAAGTTAACATACGTAAAATATTCAATTTAAGGCAATTCGAACAACACTTACATTCATAAATACTAAGCTATGCAATGCATACCTTACAATACAAAAAAAAACTTTCATAAAAAATGCTTTTATACAAGAATCTCGAGTATGTACTGCAAATTGCAAATTTGTGTAGTAGAATCTTTTAGTTTTATTACTCGAAATCTCAGACGAGGGGAGAAATAAGAAAAAGCTATTCTTTATTCTACAGAGCGAATGGAATGGAAGCGTTGAACAAATTTGTTTAACGAATTAAAATTGGGACAATAGAACAGTAGTATTTTTTTTGCATAAAAATTGATGGAATTTATGAATTGAAAACCTAAAAGCATGAAGTGCCTATTTCTCACAAATTCAATAAATATCAACAAAAGATGTATAAAGATTCAGGCGTCGTCGTCGAAGATATACTTACCATACAGACAAATTTGTTTTTTCCACAACATCTTTATAGAACCGTACAAAGGGTGTAGAGTTTTTCCCATGGGCTAGAGTGACATCGGAGTAAGGATTGTAGATGCAAAATATGAAAAAATGATCGTGCTGTGCGTTGTCAAACTTTTCAGGATACCCTTAGTCCCTTCCCGTAAGATCCCCTATAGTGAGGAGATATAAGGCCGGGGAATTTACAATCACATTCGGATAGTTGGTAGTTGTTACATGTAAGAAGGAAATATCTCGGACAAAAATTTAACCAAACCAATATGCCCTCCCACCCCATTGAAGTTGCAGCGCAGGTACCTTTACCGCCTTTGGAAAAGCAATGTATTATCCAAAAATGCCGACAGAGGGCTCAAATGAAAGGTAGAAAATAAAAGTTATTTTTTTTTATTCAATTCGAGGATACAAAAAGCCAGATCAAGGTCAATTTTGCGATTTCTGTTCAATACACTTTATGGGATTTATAACGAAACTGAACAAAAGTTGACGTGGCATTTTTTTCCCTGTGGCAATAACTGTGTGGTATAAATATTTCCTTCGCGAGGAGGTTCCTAGGTTCCCGCAAAATTTCCAGAAAAATCAATTGAATTTGAAGAGAGCGAAACTTCGATGAACTCTTTTTGTATGGAAATGCATTCTCCAAAAGCGTCTCACAATAAATGTGAAATTTAAATAAATCTTTGCTTTTATGTTTGGACCCGTACGAAGTACAAAAGGTAACTACGTACGTACGTACGAAAGGTACATATCTCCCATGATTCAAGTTCAGAGATGAGCAAAATCAGTCAAGTGGTCGAAAAAGTGACCAAAAACATGGTTTTCCAAGAGTCGGTGAAACTTTTTCGCAAATATCTCAGCAAGTAAAGCATGGCAAATGTTCATTTTAGTTCCAAATGAAAGCATTTGATCTGATATTTTTTTTTTGGAAATTGGGTCAGTGGTCTGGGAACTGGGACCAATGAAATGGACGAAATTGAGTTACGATGGTTTTTCGTAGGCAAAGTTGTAGAGAATAAAATTTTAGAGAGCACGTGTTTCAGATTTTTAGGGAAAAATGGCCAAATCCTGGGTTATGACAACTTCTAGAATTGTGAGGGATGACTCATATCTCTAGAATTATGGCAGTTAGAAAGTTGCTTCCAGAGGCAAAATTGTAGAGAATAAAATTTTAGACAACGTAACATGTTTTAGCAACTCGATAGCGTAGTGGTTAACACGTCTGCTTGCTACTACGAGATTGAGTTGCCAGTGCGTTGGTTCGAAACTCAACCGCAGACGGATTTGTACCGATTGTTAGATTTGTAAACAAAACAAAGCTGATTGAATCGTTCAAGTCAAGTGAAGTTGAGTGTAGTGCCATCGTACGGCTTACCGGAAAAGGCATTGATGGGAGAACCGGTATTCTACTCCTACTAGTTTCGCTCCTCTTTACATCTCATAGATGGCACTGGGTTTGTCGCACAGCTTACCACTGGCACAGTAAAACTTTCCGGTAGTGAAAGGATCTCAAAAAATAGAACCACAAACAGCGAAACTAGTAAATAATGAAATAATGATCTAGCCTCTAACCCTTCATGGGTTGTAAAGCAGATTATTATTATTATAACATGTTTTAGAGAAAAATTATCAAATCCCGGGATAAAGCAACTTCTACAATTGGAAGGTATGATACATATCTATAAAATTACGGCAGTAGATTCTTCGAAAGTTGGCAAAGTTGGTGAGAATTATATTTTTGAGAAAATAATTTCAGGAGAAATTAAGTTGGTCCTCTTTTTGATGATATGGGGGTTTCAGAGACGTACTTCGGTAGGGCCTTTGACATTACCTTGGGTAATTTCTATGGATCTTTGAAATTCTTATAGCTATAAAAGAACACAAAACATTGACTAGTTTGCTCTTTTCTATATTTAGATACGTTCGAGTCTTTATGCAACATTTTATGTTTGCCACATCTATTCTGACACGTACGGGTCTTTGGTTATGTTTTGTAATAAATTCAACAAATTAAGAGCTTTTTCAATTTTTGGTTTGAGCAACAGACGCCATTATGAATGAACAAATATGCCGTAATTTGCATAAGGCAGAAATCTGCTTGCGTGTTTGACATTTTACTTTCTATCTGGTGTCACAGTCACACTTTCTGCGAAATGTTGTGTGAACTATTGTTAGATGTTAGGTGGCCATCTGGCCTTGAAACACAGGTACTGTGACCCTTTGTTCCTTCCCCCGTTACTCTTCTATCATTCCACCTAGTCATGTATTCTGTCTTAGTTAGATTCCCACATTAAATGTTCCCATTTCAGAATACACAGTTGTACGCCAAATGAGCCTCGTCGTCTGAGCACAAGCACTACGATACATCATCTAGCCTCCGGCACAAACCGTACACGCCAAAGGATTCTCGTTGTTTGGGCCTGGACATTACGATACCTCTTCTAGCTCCAACTAAACGAGCCCTTGAATGCGGTGTATCACACAGAACTGAGATACGTTTTTTCTAGGGCATTTGTATGAGTAACCATTAATCTGTTTGTTGGACCACATGCTTAACGTCAGGGCCGGACTGGCTATGAAAAGGCGCAGGTGTGCAACCAGTCGAAAGGCGCTTACGTTGAACAACAAGATCTATTGTAAATTTAAAAACTTATATTTCTACTACCGGTGAAAGCCCCTGGTTGCCCAAATTGAGTTTGTGTTATCACAAAACTTTCAACGAGAATGTGAATATTATGTATGGTGATTGTCGCGAGCGTAACGAGCGAATTTTTTTATGTGTAAATTTCCTCATTATAAAAAAATTGAACAGTGACTGAAGCCATAACCCTAGAAGCTTAGGTAGCTCTTTTTTAAGATTTCAGCTAGAAAAATTGTGAAATTTCAACCCAACTATCTATTTATATAACAAAAGAAGAAGGATAGTTTTCTTGGAATTTCATTACTCCGTGTTGTTTGGGTAGGAAGTATTTATATTTTGATTTATTGATAAAAGCGTAAAACATTGGATAAACGCTCTTATCTCATGGAGGTGAAAGACAAGAAAGTCGTAGTAACTAAATAATCTCGATCACCACTACAGCACACACTCCACTGAAACAATGGCAATGAGTGACAACTGCGTTTTTTTAAAGTTGTTCCTCTCGAAGAAAAATCGCGCGAAGTTTGAATATAGCAGTTACTTGATTTTTTTGTAATTTGTAATTGTAATTTTCAGTTCAGAAAAGTAAATCGGCTGGTATTTTTTGCTTTAATATTCATATAAAACTAGTCACAATATTATTACTCTATAAAAACGAATTAAATCAACAAAAGTAGCAACGAAAACGATCGTAAAAGGAATCGTTTGACAGTGTTGGCGTGGCACCAGCAGGTTAAACTGACGCACTCATTTTTATGCGTCGTTTAGTCATTGCCATTATTTCAGTGGAGTGTGTGCTGCAGTGGTGATCGAGATTATTTAGTATTAATACATTAGTAGTTGTTTATCAGAGACAGCACTGTACGCTGTCACTGCTATCTTGTATACAGATAGTGAATTATGAATTAATACACTAAAAATGAGAGGACGTGCATCGACGTACGTTCAAAACTCTGTAAATTCTAAATTACTTGATGGAGACTTTTTTCAACAAAAAAGCGCATCACTGTACTTACGATGAACGCAAAGCACAACAAAGACGTCTGACAAAAGCGCTATCGACCTTATATGGACTTTCGATAGTGACGATTTAGTATTTTTTTTCGAAAAGGCGCGAAAAAGGCGAAAGGCGCGGGTGTGATTTGCCACCCTGGCCCTATATCGAGTCCGGGATTTCATCTGGTGTTCATTATATCTCCGCCTTAAGATAGACTCAGATATCTGTACACAGAATTCATCGTGTATGGGTGACGTCACACATGTCGTTCTTCTGTGTACGGCTCGTTGTGGACACCAAACACCACAACTACCCATTTTTAGAAGCTTGGGTATGCTTAGGAACGATACTATCATGCTACAAATTGAAGAAAAATCTTATACAGAATTTTGTCCTCACCAGGATTGAACCCGGGTCATCTTGGTGGAAAGCCAGTACGTTACCACTGTGCTAACCCGTCCCGTTGTGTGAACTATTACAAGTCTATCTGCAAAAAATGGTATAGCTTCACGAGCTTCAGCATCGACCAGTCATGGATCAAGTCACTCTAAAAAGTGGACGTTGTCAATGAATTGATAGGGTTGAGTATGAGTATCCATATCCATCAATTAGAGGTGAGCTGCCCGAAACTCGACTAAAAACCCGATCCGAACCCGAATAAATTTGTCGAATCGGGTTTTAGGATTAATTTTTTTGTCTGGTCGGGTCGGGTTTGAAGACTTCAGCTCACAAAACCCAATCCGACCCGAAAAAATAAATTCACTCAATTATTTTCTCAAAATTGAGTTTAAAAAACATTTCAAATGAAATCTTATTAATAAAATTCGGGTTCGGATCAGACTGTGCGGTTCGGGCCGGGTTTATTTTTTTCTGCACACCTCTACCATCAACCTCATCAACTAGCGTTCCATTTAATGAAATAATCAAAACAATTTCGCGGGATATACCCATTACGATCAGAAACAGTTCTTGCAGAGGCATGATAAAATTAAGACTGTTTGATTGCCGAAAAAAAAACCTCTGCATGAGTTCCGCTGCAGTAAGCTAACAATTTGTCTTACTTTACAGTGATTCAGTTTTAAAGGTAATGTAGTCGATATATGGCAATTATGACGAAATTCGAAATTCAGAAAGGTTCACATTAGCTCACCCATCGTTTGATGGAATAAATGACACGATATGGGTGGTTCGATGCAAACCAAATTCTCTGCATATAGAAAGCAATTATTCATGGCACAATAATACACAACATGAGATGTTTATATTTAAATGAGTTGTTGCTATAGTTCCTTTGATGATGAGGTCAATTATTTTGTAACTAAAATTGTTCGATATGTTTAAAGCTATTTGTTTCTACCACAAATTTCTATATGTTGTTGCAGTTTAGATCCTTAAATTTAAATTCAATTTTTCTAATTACATTACACGAGTTATTTTTAATTAAACTATACACGGAGACGACGAAAACTTTGAAGCTGTCGGTGGTGTAACGTTATACAGCAAGTTTTCCCAACTGAAAATTGGAAAATCGAGTTTTTGGATTAGTAGCGAAAAGAACGTAGGGTAAAAGATACGGTTGACCTCACCACACAGGAATCTATTGAGTTTCTTAAAGTGCCAGTATTCGATTAGGTCTTTATTGATTTATGTTTCATGCTGACGGGTTGTTGTTACAACAACGTTCGTTATGTTTTGTCATAGTGCACGTGACATCTTTGCGTGTTAAAATGGTTTTTCATAATATACGATTGAAGGAATACTTTAACCCAATAGGTGTGAGTTTTAATTTATTTATGAGAGTCGCAGCTGAGTTTGTCAGCACATCGTGTCGGCAAGCCTCGATCTTCCCCTCATAGATAGATAATTTAGTATTCATGTAACATCGAAATGCCGCGAAGCAAAGTGACTTTATGAGATTAATTGAAAAACATCAGCTCGGGCTAACTGAAAATAAATTGTTGGCGGTTGAATGAAACCTCAACATAAACGGCTTAGAACAGTGTTACATTTCTTGAACTTGAATAAATATGGACAAAATTTTCTTGTGATGAAACAACATTCTCTTTGGAGAAAAAAATGAATTTTCTTGTAATCACAAAACTCATTTCGTCGAAAAATTCACCTATAAATGATCAACAATCGGACTAAACTACAACTTCAACATAGGAAATGTTTCTGAGTTCATTGTGCTGTAGTAATTGTTCAAGAAGTCACTTCGTTCATTAAATTCAGAGACCTAAACAAAAAGCAAGTCTCGATAAAATGGTATCAATATTCACTAAACGTGTAAAGTTGAAGAGGTGATGGCTCAATTGTTGTGAGGAAATTTTCTAACAGAAAATAAGTTTTCAAAAGTAATTGTATCTGACGAAAACACAATTTATTTGTTGTGATAATTTCTAGTGTTTTCGCAGAAAAATTGTCACTGTCATGATTTCATAGTTGTCTCGTTTTTACACAGATGACGATAGAAACAATATTTGGCGCATTTATTTAATTCAGTCAATAGTGTTCAGCTTTCAGACATTGTGTGGTTTTCAGTGGTGTATTTCTTCTTGTATGACAAATTATTTTTATTTATGAATGTAAACGCACACTAACCTACAAGCGACGTAGAAATTGTGTTCATAATATACGCCGCTGCCGTATTTTATCCATCGTCCACTGTGCACGTATTACGAACGCCGTTCACGTACTATGTGAGCTCATAACACGTTCGTTACGAATAGCATACTACACAATACTTAAAAATATGGTTGATAATACATTCGCCGCGTATATATTACGTCAGCGGCGTATATTATAAACACAATTCCTACGGTTGCTTGTAGATATTTTCGTCAGTGCATCCCGACTTGAAGTCGATTACCATAAATGAGAAGATGTTTTTACTTCTTGCTGACAGTTCTTTCATGAAGCGTGTAATAGTCATTTACATCACAAGGTCTACTCGTTAAGCAAGCATGAAAAGTATATTTATATTTGGAAGAAAACTCCCAAGCCTACCGAATTAACATATAGAGCACACAAACTCGCGTACACGTCGTGCCAAAATAACTTGCACTACCAGGCACCAAAAAGGCTGTATGTTAGAGGCCGTTCATAAATTTCCTTACGGTTCTATCAAATTTGACCCTCTTACCATGACATGGGTAAGGGAAAGAGTTAAAAAAAATCCTGATTTCTGCGTTTTTTAAATTATGAACGGCCGCCAATATCAAAACCTATGTTTTTCCCAGCTGTTAATTTCTGTTCTTCACAAATCACCGAGACTCTTCGGATCGTCAGCGAGGCAGTACATACAGTCTGCGCCAATTCTTAAAAATTAGATTAGTAACACGGAAAAACTACCAATTCTTGAAGACTTCTCACTTTCCCCAATTACTTCCTTTCTGTAAACCCGCATGCAATTCTGGACTTTATATCGAAATTTCGAAAGCAAGGGAGACAAGTACTCTATAAGGTGGATGAAATGGATAACACCGAATGGCTCTAACACTTTCCAATTTTCATCTTCTATTGTCTTAAAATGTCGCGATTCTGTACAAATGTGTTCTCTATGTTTAGAGGTTCCATATATGTCCTTCCAGTCTCTCTTTTATGGGTATCCCAGAACATAAAAATATTCACGAATCCGAAAAAGCAGAGATGAAATTTCCAGGTATGGAAAGCCAGATAAAATCATAAATTCACAACCATATTGGCGGAAAAAACAAAGAACTCAATATTGCTTGCTACCATAAAAACAACAAATTCTTCATATCACCCAATCAACAATTATCTTAAGAAAATTTCAAGCAGTGGAAATGCACAACATGCAGATTTGAGGTGTTGATGCGCAACGCTACGCATTCGTGGTACACCATCCACTTATTCTATTTTTTTGATACAAAATCCACAAATGACGTGTCAAATAGTCAGACATTCTACACATTTTCGTGAGGTAAACTACTCTAAATGATCGTGTGACATTTTTAATAATCGAAGATGTTTTCTGCGTCTTTATGAAGTTTTTAAGGATTTTCTTTGTATTTTACGTTAAATTCAACTTATTCGACTCATAGCTGCGATTTTATTCGCAAGATTTGTGAAATTAGGAGATTAAAAATAATTTTTGCAATTCACCGACAAAAAACTCGCTTTTTCGTGCTTCATTTCGGTGGCGCATGAGGTCACTTTTCGCACTAGTGCGACAAAACGTTTTTAACGTACTAGTGCGATAAATGTTTTCGCAGTAGTGTGTAAAAGCCGGTTTTACCAAAAAAGAATTGAAATTTCGACAAATTTTCGCATGTGTAAATACAAAATGAGCTCATTGGTGAATTGCAAAAAACATCGTTTGATACACGTTACGCATGCTTGTAGTTTAACGCACACGATGTGTTGCCGACTTCGCCTTTCGGCTCGTGTTGGCAATCTTACATCTTGTGTGTTAAACTGCCTTCATATGGAACTTGTATCAAAAACTATTATAGTAATTTTCTAAAGGTTTTTGCTTAAATCAAAAAATGTGTATCAATAATGTAACTTTTTGATTGATTGATTATTTATATAGCAACGCTATTTTCTTACAATAATATTTTTATCACAATAATTTAAAATTAAAATTTATCACATTCTTTCTTTTATCTTTTTCTTTCCTCCATCTAATTAATTTTAATTTTAAGTAACGATGGTCTTTACATGGTTTTTTAACTTATTTTTAAACACAACCTCACTTTCCTCATTCTTTAAGTCACTAGGTATCGAATTGAACAAAATAAGTCCACACGGAAATCTTCTCTTCTCCTCGTTGGGTAGCGATGTATGTCACCGTTGAACGTAATCATTTCACTGAGATACTGAGGTAACAGTCCTCTTCGCAGTCTGTAAATAAACGTCAATGTTGCTACATATGTTCTTTGTTTCACACTCAGCCAATCCAACGCTTCCAACATGAATGAAATGGGTGTAAGTTTTTTACATTTTAGCACCGCCGTCATTGCACGATTTTGCAACTTTTGCATTCTATCGAAAGCCGACTGATTACTCAAGAATAGTAATGGTGAGCAGTAGTCGAAGTGGGGAGCTATAATAGATTTATATATGGTAATTCGTGCCCCAACTGTTAAAGTATTGGCCAATCTTGACAAAACTCCGACTTTTTTAGTCACTTTTTTACAGACATAGTCCACATTTTGTTTAAAATTTAAATTGTAATCAATCATAACTCCCAGGTATTTAATGTAATTCACAATTTCCAATTCTTCTACATCAAATACGATCCTGTTTACAGCAGCCGCTAATGAGGGATGTCTTATCACTATGACTTTTGTCTTGGATGCATTAAGCTTGAGTTTGTTCATCCGTAGCCACTGATTTATTTTTTCTAGCTCAGCTCACCATTTATGCGTTCAGTCAGTGCATCTATGTTGTTTCCATGTATGTATATCAATGTATCATCCGCAAACAGATTTATGAAGATGTTTGTTAGATGGGATGGCAGGTCGTTGATGTATAGAATGAACAAAATTTGTGATGGTTTCTGACATGTGTCCGTTCACTTTTGTCCTTTGACCCCACCTATAAAAATAATCCCTCAACCTGGCCTTACGACAGAAATTTCACGAGTCGGTTGCCCCTACATTTTTTATGAACGAATTTTCTGAGTCGTCTGAGAATCGTCATCGTGGTAGCACCTTGTTCCCTAAAAAAGATACTGATAACAAACTGATACAGCTAATATCCAATTGATTGAAACCTTCGATATTAAGAAGAATTCGAAGGTCTGAGATATTAATATTGTATGTAGTAATATAAAGTTTTATTTTTAAACACTATACTTCATATAGTTGTATATCAAATATCATTTAATATCAACTGTGACATCATTTTGACTCATTTGAAATAAAATAAATATTCGTATGACCCTTTTGACGGTCATTTTTCGAAAAGTGATATCACCAATCTAATAGCAACCATTCATTTAATTCTTTCTGATTTCATTACTGATTTAATATTCAAATCGATGGAATTTTATTCGTTTCTGATAATAAATGTTTTGTTTATAAATTCTTCTCATGTTTGTGTTAAAGAAGAAGGATGGGCAATGGTTATTCGATAGACATTACCGATGGTTTTAGTTTCACGAAAAGATTCAATGATGACGTCATTATTATGTCATTTCATTGACTCAAGGATTTTATAGTAAACATTTTATTATTATCTTGTTGGTTACCGTAGTATTTAAAACAAGACGACCTTTTGCATAAATAATCGTAAAACTCCCACTAAGTTGATGTTGATGAGTTAACATTCGCTTCATGTATACAAGCTGTGCATCAAACATTGCCGAATCCTTTGACGAGTGTCTCAAGAGTAGAAAAAAAAACGATCTTTAAAATTGAAAATAAATACATTCATGAATTTTAAAAATGATATTCATTTCTTTTTGAATATTATACCAAAAGAATCGTTACGAAGCTTTTAAGGGAAAACGCATTTGTAGAATTCGATTTTGCTGAAAAAAAGCATTTCATTTCGGTAGAAGAAAAAAGATTGATAAATTATAGATTGGGAAAAACGACACTATTGGTTGGGTACGTGTTCACAGGGTTGTAGCAAGGATATCTTCACATTCACCTATGCTAGGAGACTAGGACACGGTGAAGTATACCTTATTAGACAATCCGATGGTGCTCGATTACTACACGTTTACATATATGCGTTTACTATTAACACTGCAACATGAGAAGGAAGTAAGGAGGATACATCGTTTAAAGACAACGAAAGGTGTATGCATGCCATGATTCAAGTTTAGAGATGTGCAGTTGTTATAGAAATATGCCTAAAAAAGTGTCAGTAAAACTTTCCCACATTCTCTCGGTAAGTATAGCATGGGAACTGCTAGTTAAGGTGTCAAATGATAGGCATGGATCTCGGAAAACGGCCACTACTCGACAGTACACGATGGGAGGCGACCTTTTTTTATTGACGCCAAAAAGAAGTTGTGCAGAACATTGACCCGAATGTCTATTTGGTTTCTTTTTCCACTACCGAACAATTCTGTAGAACATAAAAAATCTCCAGAAACGAGTTTAGGGGTTCCACAAAGTTTGTAAACATTGTATGAAACGCATGGTGACGCATACATCTTGCAACGGTTTACGGAACACCCACTCACTCTCAGAGCATTTTGATGTTCTAGAGAATTATTTGGAGATACATGGAATATTTTCTCGAATTTTCGTGATAAAAATTTCTAAATCTTTGAAAAAAAAAACAAAATTCGCGAAAAATTCAAGGTTCCAGAGCTAAGGTTAGGGCCCCGAGTCAGTCCTAAGGTCGGCCAGGTCAGTTTTGATGAATTGTAGAGTAGAGAAGAACATTTTGCCCGTGGAAACATGGATCTCAAAGCAGAGGTCATTGTAGTGTTTCGGGAGGGTTTTCAACATTAAGTCATTTTTAATGCTTAGCGTACACAGGTCTCCTTGCAACATCTACGGGTCTTTGGGGCCTTTGTTGACCCCGCTCCCCCCTGTACACGCTTTCGCACGAAATTTATACTCACAATCCACACCATATACGTTTTAAGAGCGAAAACTGCAAAAAAAAATTTTATAGAAAACGCATAGAGAGAAAATATAAACGCCAGTGCCTAAACAAAAGATTTATTTTAATCTCTGAAAGCCTGGATTAGATTGGAAATAGTGCACTACAACCAGTTGAAAGTCTTCTGCATCTCCAAACGAACCTATCCGCAGCTAACGTCTCCCAACTACTTACGTCAACCGATTCAGGATGGGCATAGTACATGCTGCTTCACATGTTTCGATGTGTTGTGGTTAACCGTTTAAAATTTCACATAGTCGACGACACGATGGAAAATCTCATTAGTGCCCATCAAAAGTATGGAGATGAGAAAAATGACGAGCGCAATTAAAGAAATGGACAATATTCTAGGACCATGACTTTCCAAGAACCTCATTTTTGGCTTAGAATTCAATCCGAATTCGAAGAATGGCTATGTTTATGATTTTTTCACTTTACTTGTATCATCCCATCTTGTCCCTTTGCTGATTAAAAGGTAAATAAACCTAAACAGATCAAATATCACAAGAGTGCTCACGTTTTCGGATGATACCCCCTCCCCCTTGCACGCTATTGCATGCTTTTCGAAAACCCCTCCTCCTCCCTTAGATGCGTGCGCACTATTTGAATGTCCCCTTTGCATATGTTTCATTCTCAAAACTGAACTTCTGGTAGGTTTCCCCTTCACTGTTGATTATTTTTTTAGAAAAAGTAGGAGAATGAAAAAATATCATTAGACTGCAAGCATTTTTGCTTATTTACTTACTGATTTGCAGCTTCTCATTACACCTTGTAGCTAGCAATCGTTTTCATTGTCATCCGCTCAACTGATACAGTCTTTTCTTTATAGGGAAATGATAACATGATGATGATAACATAATGATGTTGTCGTGGCAACGTTAGCTGTTTTGATTTTTCTGTTTCTTTAGCATGAAGTTTTTCTTTAAAAGTAAGTGTTTTTGTATGATTCAGTTTTGTCGCCTTAGATAATTACTTCTGTTTCTTATCACGAGAGTTAACAATTCAGTGCACGACACAGTGCCTTGAACTCAGCAGAAATTGCATTATGTCATTAGTGACACATTTTTCTATATTTATGTGACGATAAATTTTTCCGCGAAAGCACTCTATCGTCATATATTCTGAGATCATTTACTTAATGATTATCACTCAGATTGTTGCGTTAAATCATTAGTTTTTTACAAAGTTGGGTCGCTAGCGGAAATTATTAGTGACGCTAACATCAGCGAGTCCTTTTTGAAAGTAGCGAGAATTAGCGGTCGCTAGTAGCGGCGCCATTAGCGACGACAATAGCAAAGCTAGTTTTTAGCGACGCTACCCCAATTTTGGTTTTTTCCCTCTCAGACGCAAGAGTATAGTAGATTTCATAACTAGGGAAGGAAATAGAAAATTCCTTAACAAGAGTAAAGTTTGCGACCAGAGCTGCGACCGCAATTCACCCAAGTTACAATTTATTCGACGAAGGTCACAAGCTTTACTCAAGTTAAAGAATTTTCTATCATTCCCCAGTTATGAATTATATTTTTCACAACTGCTCTAAGAAAATAAGTACTTTATCTCCGAAAAAATCTGTTTCTACAATTAATCAATAAAATAATTATCTAATATTTGTTTCATAAATATCGAAAAATGTGTTGAAATAAATGTTCAATAGTAAAAGCGTATATTAAGCAATCTCTTTTCACTCACTCTTCTGTCATTTTGCGGGAGTGAAAAGTATTTCACTCCAGCATTTGTCATATAACATGTTCTCTTTGAAATAATCAATTTTCTCCAACATTTTGAGGAGAGAAAGTACGCATTTCTCAGAGCAGTTGTGAAAAGACTTTTATAGTTAGTAGAGCGCTCATCACTAATCAGGGAATCCAAACAAATCACTCACAACTGTTGACACAAATTATATGTTAGAATCAATAGTCTATTGGTATGTACGTGTAAGCTTAGCCAGTTAGAATTTAGTCACTAATAGTTGGCTTTTGATTTAATTAAGAAATTGGCTATGCACAACAGGCCCATCGGCGGCCTATGTGTTAAGAAACTTAGTATCTTCTTTTCTGCTCACTCCTCGCAAAGAAATTGGTCTAAGAAGGTAAGCTACTCAAATATAGCGTTTTCTAAATGACATGTATTTTTCGGCCAGCAAAATTATTTATTCTTTTCGACCAGAAAATGTATTGCTTTATCCGGCAGATTTAATTTTTTCCTTAGCAAATTAAATGTTTTTTTAAGCAAAATTAATTTAACTTTTCAACAAAATTATTCTCTTTTACCAGCAAAATTGTAGTAGAAGCTTGTTTCAAAGCGTATAGGGCTCTGCCTCCTATCCAATTAACCAAATTCTTCCGATTTCAAAAATCGGACGTCCTTCGGAAAACGAACAATAGAAGTCTACAATAGAAGAAGAAAAGAAATTAAGAAGTGTACACTATAAGCGAAGCCCGAGGGGCCATTTATTCACGACTTAATATTTTGTAGTTTAAGTTTATTTTATTTTATATCGTTTATTGACCAAATAACAGGCCAAAGCCCAATAACAATTCAGTCAGAATTTAGTACTTTTAGCTGATAATCAATTTAGGAATATAATCAAGTTAAATTAGAATGACGCATCAAGAAGAAAATTACCAATCAAACAAGGACTTAACCAATCTTTTAAAAGCGGAAAACTGAGTCCTCATCACATCAATACCGTGAAAAAAAAGGTCGTGATTCCGCTGGACTCTGTAAATCGGGGCATTGCATTGGTAATTGGTGTCCATCTTAGGCATCCCATTTAACCGAATTCTTCCTTTTTAAAAATTCGGAAAAGTCATATGTTTCGTTTCGTTTTTAAATGACAAACATACATAAGAGGGAAAGAGATAGAAAGAAAGGAAAGCAAAAGGAAGAATTTGGTTAACTGGAAGTAGAACACCTGATACTGTCGAGTTACCCTGGATGGTTGATGAAAGGATAGTTTTTGGCAGAGTGTTAAATCAACGTGCTTGTGAACCAATTTGTAAAGCATGATTTCATCATTGACCATACGCCGAGTTTCAAGTGATGTAAACGATCACGATACGGAGGCCTCGGATAAGCGATGTCGAATCTGAAGTACAACATTCTGGTGAATTTTTTTTTGAACTTTTTCAATCTGATCAGTCGCGTCAACATAAAATGGATTCCATACAACGGAGCAATACGCAAGACGGCTCCGAATCAACGACGAACACAGAAGATACAAACTGTTACGATGTGAAAAATATCTACCGCACCTGAATATAAAGCCAAGAGTTCTGTAGGACTTACGAATCATGTCGTCAATATGCTCAATAAAGGAAAGCTTATCGTCGAAAATTATTCCCAAATCTTTTTTCAATGATACTCGACCCAGAAATAGCATATGGGAAGATTATCTTGCTGCGACTGTGTGACGTTGACATGACCGCATATTTTTTCACATTTGGATCCATGTTATTAGCTCTACACCACACCACCACTTCCATAAGATCCTCTTGAAGTAACTGGCAGTCGTAAGCGTTACTGACGGATCGATGCAATTTAAGGTCATCCGCGAAACCTGAACAACTTGACAACGACAAAGTTGTGAAACTTCATTTTTGGGAATTTAGAGAAATGACCTCATGGGCTAATATCAAAAACATTTTGTAGGAAAATTGACTTTTTGTATGAGATTTTCAAAAATATTCTTCGTAATATTGGTTGACAAGTTATGCGCCTAAAAACACCTGAGTTCTTCAAATACGAGGCAGAGACTGTCGAACAAGTACTTTTGATGATCACCCAGTCGATTTTTTTTTTCAAAATTGGCTTAGACGGGACTCTTCTTTGTTGGTAAAAAGGTAAATTTGCTGGGAAAAAACAAAATTTTTGCTGATGAAAAAGAATAAATTTGCTGGTTAAAAAATAATTTTGCTGGTGAAAAAAATATATCCCTTTTTGAATTCGGGAATTTGGAATAGCCCTTTAAAGAAGTGTTAGAAATCTTTCTCCCACACAGCTACTCAAATTTAACACGCTCCGGTCAAAATAACAATTTCCCGTCAGACGCATGGGTTTTCTCAGTTCTACTATCGTAAAATTTTACGAATGTGAATGAAATAAATGAAGGGAAACCATATAGACCAGACGGCGCCCCAACGCATACGATGACACACGAATATTATTTTCTTATGTCTCAATATAGCGTTGTGACATTTCTAGATACAAAGGAGCTGAGAGGTAACAAGTGATATTGAAATTGCAAATTGAATCCATTAATTCCATTAAGAGTTCAATTACAATAAACAATCTTTTTAAAGGTCCGACATTTATTTTCATTGGACAGTTACAAAAGAAGTGCAAGGTGTAAGTATTCATGGTGTAAAAGGTGTTATACACGTCTCACGAATGTGAAATAACAATTCAAATTATTCTTACTTGTTGTTTATATTCTCAAATTTTTGCTCAATTACGCAAGCAACATAACAAACGTGTTGATAACTTATACAGATTCAAAACAAACCATATTTACAGCGAGAACCGATAAAATGTCCATTAAACAATATTGCACTGCGTAGTAGTGTGGCACCTTCTATATACTCCGCAGACTGAGTAACAATAACAAAACGTGAATTGTATGTGTAAATTTTTTTATTTATTATACAATTTTTGGGTTGGGTAGCTTCCGATGCGATTCAAAATTGTTCGACGACTTCATTCATTCAGTCTACGTTTTGTCGTGCTTCTGATTGGTATGCCAAATATTTAATTCGAAAAGTGAAAACGTTTTTACTGTTTTGATATTAAAAGAAAAAGAATATTCTGACAAAGTGCCTGTTCAACATTCAGTTACGTTTTGAAATAAAACCAAATTTTGTGTAGGTTGATTTGAAATTTACTTTATTTTTGATAAATTTTTGGATATTTTTTTATAGAATTTAAAAAATTTTTGCTTTAAATATAAGTTGTCGCGACCATATGTTGTGATGAACAACATATTGTTTTTATGTGATTTATAAACAAAACAACGCATGAGTCATCATTGTGAATTTGTTCGATGAAGAAACGAAAGAGTCTAGAATTGAAAATTATACTGATAACTTTACTGAATAACTTTCTTATTAACATTGAATGAGTCAAATTACTGTCACGTCGGCGTGTCCTTCAAATATATTTTTGAGATGAATTCTTGATTTGTCAATACTTTTAGCGGCAAATATTATCTTTACCAACTTGTTATTCACCACCTGCATGTCATGCATATATATGTGCCTCGTAAGTTGTAAAATAGTGTCTCATTGTCTAATAATCCTCTTGTGTGCGAAAAATAAAAGCAAGGGAAAAATTGCTAAGGAAATCCTTTGTCGTTTGTGAAAGAAATTCTCAAAAATCCTTTAATTTATTGATGTTCCTTATCCTTTTTTTCTAAAAATACTCTGAAAATTCTCAGATACTTTTTTGGTCAGATAATCCTCATAGAAATTTTTGGTCAGAAAATCCTCAAAGATTTTTTTGTTCAGAAAATCCTTAGATGATTTTTTGGTCAGAAAGCTCTCAGACGATTTTTTTGTTCAGAAAATCCTCAGAGCATTTTTTTGGTCAGATAATCCTCAGAGCATTTTTTGGCCAGATAATCCTTAGAGCATTTTTTGTTCAGAAAATCCTCAGAGGATTTTTTTTGGTCAGAAAATCCTCACAGGATTTCTTTTGGTAAGAAAATCTTCAGAGGATTTTTTTGGTCGGAAAATCCTCACAGGATTTTTTTTGGTCAGAAAATCTTCAGAGGATTTTTTTGGTCAGAAAATCCTCAGAGGATTTTTTTGGTCAGAAAATCTTCAGAGGATTTTTTTGGTCAGAAAATCCTCAGAGGATTTTTTTGGTCACAAAATCCTCAGAGGATTTTTTGGGTCAGAAAATCCTCAGAGGATTTTTTTGGTAAGAAAATCCTCAGAGGATTTTCTTGGTCAGAAAATCCTCAGAGGATTTTCTTGGTCAGAAAATCCTCAGAGGATTTTCTTGGTCAGAAAATCCTCAGAGGATTTTTTTGGTCAGAAAATCCTCAGAGGATTTTTCTTTGGTCAGAAAATCCTCAGAGGATTTTTTTGGTCAGAAAATCCTCAGAGGATTTTTTTGGTCAGAAAATCCTCAGAGGATTTTTTTGGTCAGAAAACCCTCCGTTGACAGTTGAAATGGAAAGCAAATCAGCATTTGAGAGGGAAAATTTATCTCAAGAGCAAGTTTGGGTTACTAATTAAAAACGCTTCTTTAGATAAATTTGTCGTTTATTTCCTCGTAAATAAAATCATTTTTGTCGTCGGAAAAAGGCTGGGAAAAGTATAGAAGAAGCGCCAAAAAATGTTTTTGTGACTAAAATTGATACATTTTCTTAGAAACTTTTCGCTTTGTTTAAGACACGAAGATATTTGATCTATGTTTATCAAGAATTAATATCAGTCCCGACCCCTATCAATGGCACCATCATCGTTTATACGTTTTACTTTCCATTTCCTTTGAATGAGTTCATCAATTCCTCGTACACACCTTAATTCTTTATACTTTATTTTTATTTACCTACATAGTTACGTTAATTAATTACGTCGTCATAATTCTTTGAATTGGAAGCATTACGATTTGAGTTCTTCGGAAAAAATAAAACAATTTCATTTTCTGTATCGTGTCAGAATATATTTATAGAATTTCCATTATTGTTTTACTTACATTGATATTCTCTTTCGGTCTTATATATTTAACAAGGTACTTCGACCGTATACAAATTCTTAACTTTATCACTCAAATTAAATCCGATGTGTGTAAAATTTTATGACATTTTTTTTTAGACTCGTTCGTCATAGACGTATAGATAAAACCATTTTGTGTAACATTTTCGCTGTTTTTACTTTGTTAAATAGGATTGTCCTTTTCCGACTTTTTCGATCATTTTCCCTGGCACGGAGCCAGAATTGAAAAGGTCTTAAAAAGCGATTATGAAATTCGGTTCGATGGGAACAAGAACATGAAAAGTATGGAAAATAAAAGTTAGATTTCAAAAAAATTTTGTTATAAATTTGTTCTCAAATCACTAGCACTCCTAAAAACACAACTCACTAAAAAAAGTTAGACATTTAGATTTTCGCTACAAATCGCACGGGTCTGCGTTCGAGTTTTTTATTTCTTAGTGTATATAGCCGTCGCTGTAATGTTTATAAAAATGAGTGCATTCGGGCCAAAGAAAATGTTTAAAAATGAGTCATATGTTGAATTTGTATATATAACTTTATTTATAGATATTTTCTCATCGGACACACAGTTTGCTTGGAGTCGATTTTTTTTTTGTTAATCTTGCATATCAATTCGCTCTTTTAATACATTAAAAAATACTGTAATAATCGTGAGTCTAACGACTTTAGCTCATTTTTTGTTGTTTTTATTTATAAATCTATTTCCAGTAAGATTTGTACGATGTAGAAATTTGGTTTATATAAAATTTGAAGAAAAAAAAATATCTTCGTGAATTGTTTGCAGATGTTAGTATTTGAATTATTTTTGGATGTTCGAAGTGGAGCAAATACACGCACACAATTTATGATTTGAAAGCTGATATCGAATTGGTCAAATTCACTAATCTTCCGTTTTCTATTTAGAAGCGTGTTATTGTCGTCGGAATCAATGGCTTGTCCTTTAAAGTTACTATTAATGAAACTCCCCGGCTATCGAAATCAAATCTTTTTTTTAAATGAAAACAGACAGAGACTAAAACCACACAATTTCCCACGCTCAGGTGCCCAGGCATCTGATTGAACACTTTGACCACAACATTCAATTGTTTTCTCACTAGCCAAATTCTTGTCAGACCAACTTGTCTTTTTGATCTTGGGGAGTAGTTTTTCTGGCAGATAATTTGACGTAGTTCAACGTTTGTGAAGAACGCTTTCCAAAAAAATTGGGTCTTGATCGAGGGGCACATAATCGTAGAAAATCCTTTGTCAACCTGTCTGGAAAATCCCATACAAAAAAGAGAAAATCCTCCCTCAGATATTAGAAAATCCCATACAAAATAGAAAATCCTTTGTCAACGAAACTTATGATTATCTGCCCCTCGGTCTTGATGCCCGGCACGCGACTATTGTTCTTCGATTTTAACTTTGGATGTTTCTAAAGCGTTGGTTAGAATGAGACAGATATAGTTTGTCTCTTTCTAACTAACGCTTTAAAATTTATTTTCATAAAGTTTCTTTACAATGTTAAATATAAAACATTTCGCTCAAATTTCTCGATTCTTGAATTGTCCCTAAAATTGAAGCAGCATTACCTTTTTGTATAGCGACACTCACGCGTTGAATCAAATAACATGTCGATCGATTTTCATTCGACACATTTGAAATTTTTCTGCCAATTTTCCGAATCAATTCGAGACCAGCTTTCCCTATGACACCTGATGTTTCCGAAGCGACCGGCACGAAAATGAATTGATGTAAAAGTTCATTGTAATGTGTGATTTTATCTCTTTCTGCTTTACTCGATGCGGAACCAACTTGTTTTGATGTAGAATTTAAGTAAGATGGAGCAAACGTGTCAACACATGTGAAATCCCAAAGCAACGAACGTCCTCTGGCCCATGGAACAAAACTCATCCCATCAGGCTTCTTTCCATCAGGACGAGAACAGCCTGGTGGTTCTAAAATTGATGGTATTTCGGCTGATTTAAGGGCTCGATGTATCAAATAGTTCACTGCTGCATGTCGGGATCTTGTGCCTTTCGCTTTTGAACATGAAAGACCATGGTGGGCATACTTCGTAACCTTTTCTCCACATATACAAGTGTGTGGCTGAACAATCGGTGCTCCTAAACGTAACGATGCTGCGATTCTGAATTCTTCGTTTGTCAAATGAGTTCCAAGCTGTGGCGATGGTAGTGCCTGCAACCACGCACCGGATTCAGAAATAGAATTCGCCAAAAGTCTTGCTTTGTTTACCAATGTGTTTGTTGAATCATTGATTGAATCAATTTTCGAATCAATTTCATGCGACTCCCAAACTCTCTGAATATTTCTGAAAATTTCCTCCGGCAGGTCACCATATTTATTGCTCCAAAATTCTTCGGCCTCCGAAATAGCTGGATCAAGCAGTCGGTGTGGTTCAAGTAACAGTTCATCCAGTAAATCAGAAACGTTGTAAATTGAAGATAAAAAACATGGTAACGCTATTTCACTTGCATGTCTGATGCCGATTCCTCCTTTCTTTATCGGTAATGATGATTCAAGCCAAGCAGTGGGTGTCAATTGAATGTTCAAAATTGATTCGAGGGATTCTTTTAGTGCTTCATCATAACGCTCTAGACCACCAATATTTTGCCACATTGGATTTCCTCGTAAAAAGAAAATCAGCCGTGGAGTCGTTACAGATGTTCGTAACAGGAAGTAAGCGCTATGAGCACTGATTTTCTTTAGCTTTTCTGTTAATTTTTGAAAGTCAACAATTTTCTTGTCCAAACAAACGATAGCAGATTCTTTATTGAGCGGACTTCCAAGAAGAAATGCGTTACTATTCTGTATCTCTTGAATTCCGGGAGATACACCTTGAAAAAGTAGGACCGTTTTTCTTTTCTGTTCAGTGGAATACTCGCCTAACACTGAAATTTCACATTTTCGATGGTTCAGTTCTAGTCCGATTTCTTTTGCTTTTTTGATTATTACATTGAAAGCTTCCAAAACGACGTTAGGGTCACCTGCAATGGTACCATCATCTAGGTACCATAAGTTCAATTCCAAGTTTAAACCTTGCAGGACCGTAACTATCTTCTGTATGGTAAGGCAGAACAATGCTGGACCAAGAGGGTCACCCTGTTGAACACCTCTACGTGAGAGAATCAAATGCTCTCCGTAATAAACGTTACTTGGAAACTTGTAGCATTGTTCTGCAAACTTGAAAATTTCCGGAACCTTTTCTTTGACTTCTTGTAGCATGACGTCTCTTCTAATTTCATTAAATGCATTTTTGACATCAATTTTCAAAAAAACTTTGATTGACCTATACTTTGTGTTGAAGTATATGCGTGCTGCGTGAGAACCAGCTTCTGCTCCGTTTTTGATGAACACCCAATTGATTCGGTCGAAAAAGATTGTACAATGTAGAAGAAACTCGACGGCAGACTAGTTTTGCTGCTGTTCTTCGCCAAATATTCCCTACTGCGATCGGCCTAATTCCGCCACATAGTTTTTGAAGAGCCGTTAATGTTGCTCCGTATAAGTATGGACAAACTGTTGTTGTACGTTACCACTCAATATAATTCCGGTCATTGATGTTAGTGCTGTTAACAGGCTATTCTTTGCCTCACCATTTTGGATGTTTAAAAGATCTTTCAATATTTGTGGTCGAAGGGCATCCAGACCTCCAGCTGTACCATTTTTAAATGACATTATAGAACGTAGATTTTCTTCTTCGGTCGGTATTATCTGATCTACTTTTATGGAAGAATCTGGATAATTCACTGGTTCGGGATGCGGTGGATGTTTCTCTATTAAAGAATTTAAC
>CM055406.1:36715073-36732067 GCA_029228625.1 Pseudolycoriella hygida | reverse complement strand
GTGGATGTTTCTCTATTAAAGAATTTAACGTCTCCTCATTCTTTGGTGCAATACAATCATTGGAAGAGATTAATCGCAATGAACCACTACTGTCACCGTCAGCTAATTTGGCTTCGACTTTCTTGAATATTTCATTGGTCTTGTTAACATTATGTTTACTCGTTGTTATATTCGGAATTATATTAATGTTGTTTTCGTTCCATGCCTTAATATTTTGTCGCACAAATGCAGTTAAATTGGTTACATTTTCATTTTTTTCCGGAAGCCGTAATGTTGCATATGGGAATAATAATAAATTGTTCCACGAATTTTCATCTTTTTCACGTACAACTCTTCGAATAACATTGGCAAGACTGAAGGCTAAATCTTGACGTGCACCTTTCGGACATCGACGTAGTGTAGCAGTAGTTGCTCTGAGATAGGCTAATCTTTGTCCGAAATCGTTCACATTGTTGTGATCATTGATAATGTATTCGTATACGACTTCTTCTCTTCTGATTTTCTTTTCGCCCGGATGTATTTTTCCTATGTGTATGTTCAAACCCCTCAGGTGATTAAATTGTTTCTTATTTTTACAGTTGTATGGACAGTAAAAAATTTCTTCCTCCTCGTCTTCTGAATAATTCAAATTAAATGTATTCGTTTGTTGACTGGCTAAATTGTTTTCATCGGTATTGGGTGAATTGTCTTGATCTTCAACGTTCGTTTCATTTAATAGCTCTAAGAAATCTTTCAAATCCTTCGTAGATATGTTTTCGGATTCTTTGCTTTGTGAGGAATTATTCTCAAAAGAGTTTTCGTATTGTGAATGTATTTCTCGTTCATTGATTCTCATAAGATTCGGATGATCCTTTTTTATGTGGACTTTGCATTGGAATAAGGTTTTCTCTTTGCTTAAACAGAATGGACATGGCCACCGTTTGTCATCAGGGTGAATCGAATTGTATTTTACTTTCGTTTTCTCTAGCAAATCTGTCATGTTATTGATTCCGGATGGTCCTGGAGTTCCTCCTGATGAGTCTCGCATTGCATTTGTTAATTGAATAAGTTAAATATATAAATTTAATTTCAATTTTTTCGGGAGGGCTTTTTTTTCAGTTACGTTTGTTTTCAAGGCCCACTTTTTTAACGCTTTAGAATAGAAGAATAATAAATCGCGTGCCAGGCAACATGACCCAATCTTAGGATACAACTAATTGCGTATTACTTTTACTATGAACGTGTAAGCTCTTATTTGAATTATTTTGTCATTGACATCGTCATTAACACATCTAGAACAGTTGTGTTATGGAGATAATTAGAAGCGATCAACATTTCGGCATCTAGTGCCAATCTTCAGTCAAGTCATGCACCTTGATATGCTGATGGACGTGATGAACAAACTGCTGACGTATCTATTTGTCTCGGTTAGAGGTATTGATTGGACTAGCGAAGTGTAACAGACTAAGAACGGGGCATGGCAATTGCAAGCAAATGCTCTTCAAATGGAAGTACGCCGATGACCCGAGCTGTCCATGTGGAGCGACAATGCAAACGATGTCTCACATACTATCAGAATGCCCACTGCTTAGGTACGAAGGTGATGTTGAAGACATTATTGAGCTGAAAGACAGAGCAGTGGCCTGGTTAATGACTTTAAATTTAAAAGCTTTTCATGTTCTTCTTTAAATGATTTTGTTCCTTTTTAGTGCTTTGAACTTGTAAATTTGTTTTATTTGTACTATTATGATGAGAAAATAAACCATACGCTAATAATAATAATACAGGAAGAGAATCATAAGCTGGTGCACCTTTCTTATTTCTCTTTTATCTCTTTTTTCATGTATTCGCTTGCATTTAGTGCATGTAAAACTCGGTTTTTCGGTGAAACGAGTTAAAACGAAACGTTGCACAATCTTATGATTCTTCTCCTGTAATAATAATAAAAACGGAAATGGTTACGGCTGCCATCTGTTGAAGTTTTGTATGAAACATTTCTTACTCTAACCCTGAGTGTATTGTCTCCAAAGTTAACTCAAGAGCTTATTACGTTCATCAAAGCCTATGCGATCTTACAGCGGCAGATGCCAACATATTGCAGCTATGTATTATAACATTAACCAATATTTCGCGAAACGTTCTTCACAAACGTTGATCTACGTAAAATTATTTGCCAGAATAGCTACTCCTCAAGATGAAAAAAAGAAGTTGATCTGACGAGAATTTAGCTATTGCTCACGTACTGATCATATAGAAAAGTGTCGCTTTTTTCGTATAATTTCACTCGATTTTATCACTCTTCGATTTAATTCGTTAGTATCTAAAAAAACTCCTCAAACAAAATACGAATAACGAGAACAATTTTCAGAACGAGAACACTTTTCACCATTCATTCAATGAACTGTCTATCCTAAATGATGTATTTAGCTCGAGTAGAAACCATTCACGAAAACAAAACAAGAAAGCATAGAACTGATGACTGGATATTCGATTAAATAAACTTATAATTAGTTTAACGATCGTCTCATAACATAAATTGCACAACTTGAGCGTTTATAACTTCTTTAAGAAAATGAACAATCCCCCGTCTCCATCGAAACAGAAAATCTGCATGAAAATTCCCGATTTTAGATTTATTTTTATCATTGAGCTTAAGGCGAATAAAATTGTCGTATATCTTCATGTCTTATTCCAGTCAAAGTGCAGCAACAAATTAAATGTAAAATTATTCAGAGTCTTATTCACTAACCTTACCTTGATTATTAAGTGGATAATTGTTGGTTGAGATTTATTTCGCTAGCTAAGCATCCAATTATATTTGTTCGTAAATTGTTAAACATAAAGAAAGTGAAGATTTCCATAATTGGCAACTTGTCTGATTTTAATCAATTACGAACGGCATTGTGAAGTTATATAAAAATAAATAAACTGAATACATTTCTGTGTATTCAGAGCTAGGGAGAGAAAATATTTCTGAAGTTAGGTAGAACAAACTTCAAATTCGAATTTATTAACTTTTCTTCGTTCACGCTCCGATGATAGTATTTTATACTACAAGAGCTGTAATAGTAGATTATGCACCGCTGTCCAGGATACTCTATTTTGACGATTTGTAGGTCCAAATCGTTAAAATAAACCATCCTGGACAGCGGTGCATATGCTATTTTATCTGCCGAGGGAGAAAAATGCGAGATTATCGTTCTAGGCAGATAAAGGGTATTTTATGTTCAAGAAATTTACCATTTCAAGAACATCAAATACACACAAAAAACACACATTCTGTTTGCATATAAACGTGTCACCTATGTAACTTTATAGTTGTACTGTAAAGCTTACATACTTTTACAGTTCGAGTGTAAAGCTTATATATTGGTGTATGTATACTTTAGGCGGTGATGTTAATACACGAATTGCAAAGCCTTCTTTATATCGAGTTTTTTGCTCAAATAAAGTGCGTTTTATATGCGGAAAACATATAAAATATTTTACTTGAGATTCGCTTAAGGTTGTTATACCGTACGGAAGTGTGGGTGATTAGAGGGCAGTAGCTACAAAATATTGTGTCAATATAACTGAGTTTTTTCATTGTTCTTCAGTCGAAAAACTAAATAAGTGCAAAATATATAGCACGGATGGTCTAAGATGACAAAGTACTTTCGGTTCTTTTAGCAAGCATGAAAAATTCAATACATCACGCGAAAACGAGTAGGCCTTGTGATGTAAATGACTATTTTTGAAAAAAAAGTAGGTGGCACTTGGAAATCAAAGCACTTGAGGTGTTTTTGCACTTCAAGAATGATAAGCTGTGCCATAAGTCAGTCTGGTATGAGCTAGGGCGAAATACATTAGTTTAAGAATTCCTATAATTCCATGACACTGAGCCTTTTGATGATGCCTATCTGACCAGAAATCGTGCCACACAGTTTAGTGACATGAGCATTCTAGTTAAGACATTCGTCTAAGATCACACCCAGAAACTTAACTGAGCTAACCCTTGGTACAACAACGCCATCAAAGACAAACTCAGGTAGCGGAACGCTCCTATTTCCGAAAGACCTAAAGTGTATAACCTTGCATTTTCCAACATTTAGGGTCAGTTCATTGAAATACGCCGTAACAACTTTCAAGTCTCGCTTCATATTGTCAATTTTGGAAGATATACACAATGAAGCGGTAAAGAAGCTGGTATCGTCAGCAAACAGTGTAGGCTTAGAGTTAAGAGAGAGGCAATGGAGGTCATTAATGAAGATCAGGAATAGTAGAGGGCCCAAGGTACTACCCTGAGGTACTCCATAAGTCATATCAGCCATATCACTGTCGACCCCATTCACACACACGTACTGCTTCCGAGACGTCAGATAACTCCTAAAAAAGTCGTTGCATTTTCCTCTGATGCCCGCATCGTTGAACTTTGCTAGCAGCAGGCAATGGTCGACAAAATTGAAGGCCTTGGCCAAGTCCAGAAATATTCCAGACACAATTTTCCCTGAGTCAACCTCCGCACTAGTATCGTCGCACGTTACATTGTCATGAGACAAGTACAATCTACATACATGCTGTGTGTATGCACATTATACATTACAGATGGTACGGTCCAAGGTTTGGTAAGCTTATTCTTTAGGGTCAGTTTATGTGAAAGCATACAAAATTTCGTAATAAAATTCATAATGTCAAGCGACGAAAAATGGTTTGCATGTAAGCTTAATGATTTTCGTATACTTTGACATAAGCCAACGTCATATTAATCGCCCAAAAGCAAGCGAAAATTTGACGGGATATCCCCAGATACGCTATTTTCAAATGTTTTATGATTAACCAAAAAAATGAAGTGGCAATTACAAATTATCATTAATTTACGAAATAAAATAAAACGCTCAAATGGAACCTTTTTTTTAATATTTTAAAATTAAATGTTATATCCGGTGTGTTATCGATAGTCGGTAATACACTCACTATCAGCGAAATTAAAAATGCCAATGATGACAGCAGTTCTTACTTTCAACTAACATTTTAAAGTATTTGGTGAAATGTGCGGTTCAAATATTTTTATGTCTTCCTATTAATAAACTCACGTTTTTATGGAAGACTTTTAGAGAAATACGAGAAATTTATTTTATTGACTCGAGTTTGTAAAGCATTTTTGGTTGTATGTAAATTTCTGTAGGAAACCAGTAACGTGAATAATTCCATTGCAATGAAAGGCATTTTTCGGATCTGTTTGATCATCACAAAATTCATCAAAATTTCTGTGATGCGACATAAATTTAAGTGTTTTGCGAATGTTGAGGTATAATCATGGGGAAAAAGACATGGAAATAAGTAATTTGATAACTTCTTGGTTTCTTTGAATTCCCTGGTTTTCTATCACAAAAAATACTCATGAAATAAAAGAAAGTTTTACTGTAACGGTCTAAGGTACGATGATGAAAACTTTGATCCATCAAACAGCATCTACTGAATCTTATGTTATCGCGAAAATAAGAAAAAAGCGATAGAAGCTGAGCGGCGAAGACTAATAGTATAGTACTCAGTATTCAAATAGTATATTATTAACCAAGATATAATGGCGCGATTATAGTCGATGTAAAGTGAATATTCACGTACCGAGACTATAATCGAGCATTTACCCCTTGGTTAATACGATACGGACCGGGTTAGCTCAGTGTGGTAACTACTTACTTACTAACCAAAAATATCCGGGTTCAATCCTTGTGGCGACAAATTCTGTATGAAAGTAGCCTTCCTAGGTACAGTGAGGCTTCATAATTTTGTGCCTCAACGAATCGTACATAGAAGAAAAACAAATGTGACGTCAACCATATTCGAGGAATTCTATGTACAAATATCTGAGTCTAACTTTAGACGGAGATGTAATTAGCACCAGTAGAAATCCTAAAAATATGACGAATCAGCAATAAAAAATGTCCATCTGTTCGTCCGTCGGTCTGTCCTTCTCCACTTTCTCCCCCAAACGGCTCAACCGATCACCCTAAGCTTTTTTCCCCTGAAAGTTTTCCATGATTCAAATTTGAATATGAGCAAAATCGGCCAAGTAGTTCCGGAGATATGGTCGAAAAAGTGTCCAAAAACATGAATTTTCGAGGGTCGGTGAAATTTTTTTGGTGTCAATTGAAAGAATTAGATCTCACAAAACTGGGAAAACTTTTTTGTAGAAATCGGGTCAGGGGTCTGGGCACTGGGACCAGTAAAATGGAGGAAATTGAGTTTCGTTGATATACGAAAGCCAATGGTTTTTCGTCTATATTTGCTTGGGTCTGTTCATAAATGACGTCACGCTTGCTATAAAAAATTAGTATCCATAAAACGGTTATAACTTAGTCAGGACAGCCAATTCTGTTTATAGGACTCCGGCTACCTCCCCAAACAGGGGGTGTGTTTGGGGGGGGGGGGTAGCCGGAGTACCATAAGCAAAATGTCCGACCAGTTTGGAGTTATGAACTTTGTGGATTTGGACGACCCATATCTCTAGAACAATGAGAGGTAGAAAGTTGCTTCCAAAGGCAAAGTTGTAGAGAATACAATTTCAGATTGCTCGTGTTTCAGGGCTTTAGAAAAAAATGGCCCAATCTTGGGATATGACGAATTCTAGAATTAAAATGGATGATCCATATCTCTTGAGCTATGAGAGGTAGAAAGTTGCTTCCAAAGGCAAAGTTGTAGAAAATATAATTTTAGAGAACACTTGTCTCAGGGCTTTGGGTAAAAAATGCCCCAATCTTGAGAGTAAAAAATAGCTTCCAAAGGCAAAATTGTAGAGTATAAAATTTTAGAGAAAACGTGTTTCAGGGGTTTAAGGAAAATTGGCAAAACCCTTGGATATAGTTATTTGGCTGAAGTAGCCATTTTTCTTGATTATAGCGGTCTAGTCATAGTAACAGAATGAAGAATTTTTGAGTTAATGAGATTACTTTGTCATTGTAATGACGCTCAGGTTGAACTCAACTAGGATCGCCGAGTTCTTGAACATTTTTAGAAGCATCAATATTTCGGCATCTAGTGCCAATCATCAGCCAAGTCATGCAACTTGATATATTGAAGGGGGTTGATTACCGACATTTTGATGTTTCATTATGAACAATACTCGGTACAACCGGGGTCTAGCAATTTCTAACTGAAATGAACACATGTAGTGCCATCTCGTCATTACTCCAAAGGTAATTCGTCTCAAACTTTCTTCAAAGCTCTGTGTCATATCTGATTGGTGGAGAACCACCATTTTGTTATGATGAGGTAACCATTTTATTTACAATGTTAGGTTTTCAAACAAAAAACCCTTGGATATGACCACTTCTAGAATTGGGAGGGATGACACATGTCTCTAGAACTACGAGAGTAAGAAAGTTGCTTCCAAAGGCAAAATTGCAAAGAATAAAATTTTAGAGAACACGTGTTTGAGGGTTTTATGGAAAAAGGGCCGAATCCTTGGATATGCCCATTTCTAGATTTGAATGGTCCGAGACGCACTTCGGTAGGGCCTTTGAAATTCTTATAGCTATAAAAAAACTTAAAACATTGGATTGTTTGCTTTATTCTATATTTAGATACGTTCGAGTCTTTTTGCAACATCTATTCTATTCTATTGTTTATGTCTTTTTAAATTTTTATTGATATTTGACGTCATAATATTATAGTAGAACTTTAATGAAAATCATAGTCGAATCGAAAATTATAGTCGAGTCAGTCGACCGCAATATGCCTATTATATACCTTCCAGTTTGTATGAAACTCGACTAAAATATGGTCATTATACCCCTACTTTCAGGTATATAAATGGCTAATTTGATAGTTTTTAAAAAATAATTTCTTAAAAATTACTTTCGGAGAGTTTCCAAGGATAGCTCGTAGTATGATAAAGTTGCCTCCCTTCCGTGTAACACCTGTGTCACACGAGCTTTGGGGGTTCTTTCCACGGCTGCTCAAGACTTTTGAGTACTCGATGGTGGCGTGAACGGTATCCTAAACGAACGCATTTTTTAGGCGAGCCCAACTCGATCTCGTGCTACTCATAGTTAATTTAGCAAAGAAGAGATTTCACTTCCTGCCTGCCCTATGCTGCTACCATGATTCTCTTAAAAAGAAACAGAAAAATAAAAATCTTAAACTTCTTAAACCACATTTTTATGAAAACTTTTCAAAGTTGCTTATCATTGAAAACTTTAGCATCAAAAAACTGTTTACAAAAGGAACGCCGCAAAATCAAATCAAATATTTATCGATAAATTGAGCCAAAGTACTGCAATCTGTGCATAAGAAGTGTTGTAGTGAATAAAATTTTTATTTATTTTTTGTTTTTGCAAAAAAAAAGTGAGAAAATTGCCCTTAGATATAACAAGTTGTGTAAGTATTTTGAATTGTGCTTTTTATTTACTTTGTGATTTTTTCGTATTAATAAAAAAAAAAGAAATATGAAATCAATAACAAAATTTACAATTTGGATATCTAATGGCGATTTCCATTCATTAAAATAAATGTAATTTATTCCGAACGGGTGTTATTACGTCATTGTTCCGACAACCGACCGAAATTATTCACCGATAAAATATTCATGGAACTCGTCTATTAGACATTCAAATCTAACTATGAAATCATGATACACACAATATCCTTCCACTTATTTGATCATAAATTCAAGATTAATTATTTACTTTTGCAATTTTCAGCTATATTGAACATACAAAATGTCGCATACCGTGAAAATAACAACAACAACAACATCCAATTCCAATGCCGTCATCTTAAATTCGGGTTACTTAAAAACCGTTCCGGGGCTGTTGAAACTTGGTGAATTGGTACAAAGCCCTTATTTCACCTAAAAAATTCAATTCTTATGTTCCATTTTGTTTGTCTTTTATCAGATACTGGGCATTGTCTGCGTTGGCATCATTTCCTACTATTACACGAATTTTTACAATGTTAACGTCTACTTTACGGGAGACCTATTTTTCTTCCTGATGGCTACAACATTTATGATATGTACATTTTGTTTGCTGTTGTCGTGTATTGTATCCTGGAGCACTGGTGGTCTTATTTCAAAAACCATGTTTGTACGTTTGGCAGAAACGAAAATAAAGAAGAAACAAATTTGAAAATTAAAAATGTTCTCCATAAATATTTTCTAGGAACTTATTTATCACGCCGTTGCGACCATTTTGTTATTAGCGGCGTCAGTAAATTTGCTAATCAAAGTTAACAATCACGTATTGAAGAAAAATATGTTCGACGCTTATATGGCTGCTTCCGTAATAACCATTTTGTGTTTATGAGAAATATCAATTCTTTGATGGAAATTCTTTGCAGATAATTGGAATCGTCAACAGCATACTGTATTTGTTGAGCGCAATATTTGCACAGCGCCAGTATCGTGGTATTTAAAGACGAAAAGAGTATCCAGATGCTATAAATGACACTTTTTTGGTCAGAATATGTTTAATCAACAAGCTTATGAACACAAAACAATATTTTATAATCGAATCTTTAAAAATTAATTTAAGGTTTATTTACATCACATCCTCTTGGAATGTGTTTTTATTTTTCTACAATGTTTCATCGAAAACATATTTTTAAAAATTAATGCTGCCAATCTTATCTTAAGTGGATTGAAGTTCTGTAATACACAACTTCATCGCCTTTTCCCACCACTCTTTTATTTATCGATTTTTCTATTTCCGCAAATCATACTCTGTAGGTTACAATATAATTTATATTTCCGTACCTAGAGAGGGAAAACATATTTTCCTGCCATGATAATGGGATTTTCCATATCTTTGGTATAAAAGGGAGTATTTCTGTACATCGCGTGTCAGATCCGATGATGAGGGTAATTGCGAGGCGATTTTCGCCACAAGTTATACATCCCGAAAATCTCTATGGTCAGCATTGGCATCTATTTATTTTTCATTGCTGAATTCCAGTTTAATAACGACTTAATAACCTCATAAACAGTGGCGCCATCCCAAACTAAAATTTTAATCGTCGTAGTGGTGTTTGCTAAACGAGTCTAAAAGTTTTCAGATTACGAAAGGCTTAACGTAAATGTGCTCGAATATTGAACGCCGCGTCTCTATTTTATTATCTGGTGTTGCCTAAGTGTGGTGTTAGTATTTTCCTGGTTGGTCGGTCAGACAGGAATTTCCGGTCGTGAAACTATTGCCCACATGACTTTGCCCATGTTCCATTTTATTAAAAAAAAATCCAGTCGGGTGATCATTTTCCGTAATATAAATCACTGTGTAGAAACTGCCGTCTGGGTGATAATTCCACTGGAGCGAAAGTTCCGGGCATTGTTTTAGTTTGAAAACTTCATATTATTTTTGTTTATTTGATCTTCTACGCGCCTTGTCGAGCACTAGCCATCGTTACACCTTTACAGCTACAACTTCAATCACTCCAGCCTCTCATTCTTAGATAACAGCTTAAAAGCACGCACGTCGCAAAAATGTGAACTGTCAAATTTGCGATGTTTTTTTAGAACGGAGTACTGCGTGAATAACAAATTTTTCAAAATTATATATCATGTACTTAAACGAATCAGAATTCAAAAAGTTTAGATATTAAGGTACAAGTTTGCTCTGAAAAAACATCGCAAACGAACTTGGAATGCGATGACTTTTCAGAGCAGCTTTCTACTTTCATACTCAAACCTTTTGAATTCGGATTCATCTATTACTCGTGTGAGATCTCATCCTTTCACAGTACATGATCTATAATTTTGAATAATTAGTCATTTACACAGGATTCTGATCTAAAAAAACATCGCAAATTTGACAGTTCACATTTTTGCGACGTGATCTTTTGAACTCTTACCAGATGTATTTTGTATGGAAATTTGTCCTTTGGGTACTAACGTTTCAATTTCGCTTAATTTTGTCAATTAACTTCGCCATTTTCGCTCTGAAAGCCTCCATTATGTACAAAATTTTACAATGAAGTATATGTATCACGAAACACGTATTATATACCAGACTCCCGCATAATTATCACGCGGGATGCAGCCTTTTAAATTAAGAGTACATCGCACAAATTAGAACTGTCAAATTTGCGATGTTTTTTAAGAACAGGATTCTGCGTAAATAACATACTATGAGAGGATGACTCTTAAACGAATAATGGATGAATTAGAATTCAAAACGTTTAAGTATGAAGGTACAAATTTGCTCTGAAATAACATCGCAAACGAACTTGGAATGCGATGATTTTTTAGAGCAATCATACTCATATTCATGTGAATTCTTATTCATCTATTATCCGTGTAAGAGTCATCCTCTCACAGTACATCAGCTATAATTTTGAATAATTTTATTATTTACCCAGGATTCTGTTCTAAACAAACATCGCAAGTTTGACAATTCACGTATTTGCAGCGTGCTTTTAACGTTCCCTAAAACACAAGCTACTATTACCTCTAACAGAATCTTTCCAATTTCTTATTCTAGTCATTTGTGCCTGTCAAAAAGTTAATCAAATTAATATAAATTTTTTATCTTAAGAATTTTACAGCTTTGTTACATTTGTATATTTAATCAATTTGTTTTTACAAATAAAATTAACAAAAAAAAAGTAATTTCTTTTAATTGACTTGCTTCGTTCCGAATGTACAATGGAAACATTGGATCGTTGGATAAAACTCCCTTCGATTCGTGAGAAAACGGTTTTTCATGTTTCAGTAAAACCAGTTTCTGTTTTCACCTTGACATATCGCTGTTTTGTTTATGTTTTGTGATAAGCGAGATAGGATTTTGCTTGCTAAACTAAATACACAAAAGGTGTCACACGTTGTCAACGTTTTAATGCTAGCAACCAGGTTTTCACAAAAAATCATCAAATGAATTTAAAAATAAAGTTTATGAAGAAGGCGTAATAAATCTGCCGAATAAAGCATGTCCTTGAAATTCGCTTGAATTTTACTGAAAATATTTACTTTGGAATAAGCTACGTTCACAGATCATTTGGAAAGAAAACTAAAGGTCACGAGGAAGCGATGGTCTCAGGAATTAGAAAATGTGGAAACAGTAAAAAGATTATTAATAAGAAAAAACAAATTTCATTGCAGGCATAATTGACGAATAAAATGTCTCATTCAGTAACTATCACACGAACCGTTACCACATCCAACACAACATCTACACTGGTTCTGAACACCGGATACCTTAAGACCGTTCCTGGTCTTCTTAAGCTCGCACAATTGGTAATGACTGTGCCATCATCACAAACGTTTCATAATCACTTTAACTTGATTTCTCTAGATATTAGGTGCCGTCTGTGTGGGATTAGTGGCATGGTATTACAACAACAGATACGATTACACGCCAACACTTTTCTTCCTGCTAATGGCCACGACATTTTTGATTGGAACATTTTGTTTACTTGTCTCATGCCTGTTCTCATTAAGCACAGGTGGAATCATCTCCAAAACCATTTATGTGAGTTGACAAAAAAGAAATCAAATTCTGATCATCAGAAAAAAAGTTAACGAAACGGAAATATTGCGTCACTCTTGCATGTTTCGTGGTTCGGCATTATTGGACAGAGGTCCTATACGTTTATTACAAAAAATTTTATTCTAAACATTGGGTAGGGCGAGGCGGGAGTGAGGGGGATGCATTTAATATCGTCTAGAGATGACAAATCAGAAAAAAAATGTCCGTTTATCCGTTCCATCATTTTTTTCTAAACGGCTGCACCGATCACCCCCGATCACTTTTTTTCCCTGAAAGGTACATATATCCCATGATTCAAGTTCAAAGATGAGCAAAACTGGTCCTGATATATGGTCGAAAAAGAGATTTTTCGAGTGTCGGTGAAACTTTTTCGCAAATATCTCAGTAAGTATAGCACGGAAATTGTTGATTTTGCTGTCAAATGATCTCACAAAACTGGGAAAATTTTGTTTGTGGAAATTTGGTCAGTGAGACGAATGTGATGGACGAAATTGAGTTTGTTGGCCATATGCGAATGCAGATGGTTTTTCGCTGTATTTGCTCAACTATGCAATCTAGAATTAGGAGGAATGACTCATATCTCTTGAGAGGTAGAAAGTTGCTTCCAAAGGCGAAGTTGTAGAAAATAAAATTTTAGAGAACATGTGTTTCAGGGCTTCGAGTAAAAATGCTCCAATCCTGGGATACGACCACTTCTAGAATTGGGAGGGATGCCACATATCTCTAGAACTACGAGAGTAAGAAAGTTGCTACCAAATGCAAAGTTGTAGAGAATAAATTTTAGAGAATACGTGTTTCAGGGTTTTAAGAAAAAACGGCCCAATCCTGGGATATGACCACTTCTAGAATTAGGAGGGATGACCCCATATCTCTTGAACTGTGAGAGGTAGAAAGTTGCTTCTAAAGGCGAAGTGTTTCGTGGTTTTAGGGAAAAATGATCGAATCCTCGGATATAACCAATGGTCTGAGACGTACTTCGGTAGGGCCTTTGACATTACCTTGAGTAATTTCTATGGATCTTTGAAATTCTTATTGTTATAAAAGAACATAAAACATTGGATTGTTTCTTTATTTCTATATTTAGATACGTTCGAGTCTTTTTGCAAGATCTTTTTTGTTTGCCACATCTGTTCTGATACGTATGGGTCTTTGATTATGTTATTAACACATTGACACCCAGACGAAAGAGTAGATCCAAGTTTTACTTTCAAACGCTGTCAAACTATTCGTACAAAATGTTGACAGTTCCTACATGAAGACCAGGGAAAGAAACTGGTCCATTGTATTTTTTGTTCAACAATGTTGAACAATGAAGGGTTAAGTGTCAGTTAGTTTAATAAGTGAGAAACAAAAGAAAATTGGTTTCCGAACAGATTAGTTCTGTTGTTTTGCATTTAAGAGACCAGTTAATGTAAGTGGTCATTTGAAGCCAATGTCAAAATTTTCATACGAAAGGTCGACAGTGCCTACAACAAAATCACTTTTGTTGGCCGGCGCTCGAATTCTCTATTATCTGATGACAAATAACCTTAACGATGAGTGCAAGAGTGTCACAAAAAAAGCTTAAATGAATTTTCTACATTAAAATAATTAAAATCAAATGTTTGCAATGTCGATGTAGGAATTGATCTACCACTCAATTGGAGCTATTTTGTTGATAGCAGCGTCAGCCACACTATTGATTCATGTTAACAAGCAAAATAGCTATTACAACGAAAAGTACATGATAGCTGCGGTAATTAATTGATTAAACTAATGAAAAGAGCGTTTTCAATTTATTTTGTGGTCATTTACAGATCATCGGCTTAATTAATGGCATACTTTATGTGGTCAGTGCCGTACTTGCTCGTCGATCTTATCGTGGTATTTAAGAATTTATTGCAATTTTTCTTTACAAACTATTTCATGTCTAATTGTCTAAACTGATTCAGTTATAATAAGCGCCATTTTTCATGTCTAATGCTTCATATTAGGTACTTAAGAATTTACCATAAATGATTACATTTAAATTTTATATTTTATGGAAATTTATATTCACCAATTTGTGTTTTCTTTTATTGAATGAAAATTGAAACATAAAATTTTTATTTTGAGGTTCTAGTCACTTAAAGAACTCACTGAGCTATTTACTTAATTTAATTTTTAAAAAATATTTTCACATATATTTTCTCAATTTGTTTACATCGTTAAAAATGACGTTATATTTTTTATGAAATCTCCTCAATGTAAATGGAACAAATATTTAAATAAATAAAACACTGCCTCAGCAGAGCTGTACTCGTCATGATTTATTTGTCGTCGGCAACATTAAGGTCACATCAAATTTTCATTATCAACGTGAGCAATATTGGGTAATGAAGTTTCACTCGATGTTATTATCTGTAGCCTCGGAAAAATTTGTATGCCCAATACGCATCGACTCCATGGATTAGTCCTATTAGTCCTCCAATGTACTGTTAAAATGGAAAAAAGTTATCTATTACGCAAGTTAATTAATTTTTACAATAAATAAGTTGAATTAAACATTCAAAATGTAGGGCATTATTGGCTGGTAAACCTTCCTCCTTGCGACATAAAAAATATCACACGGAAAGGTAATTAATGGTCTGTAAAGTTTGATGATGATGTTGTTGTTTCGTACACAGAATTTTCAAGAATGTCAAAGAGTCATTGACTTTTCAAAGATAAAGTCAAAAATCTTCTAAGAGCGGGAACATGCCATAAGTCGGGCGGATATTTTGTCCTCAGCTGATTTCCAGTGATTTTCTTAGATCTTCTAATTTTCTATATCATGTTCGAAGAATCTTCTAAGGTTTTCTATTGAGTTTGAAAGGATTTTCTTTGATTTTATGAATTTTCTGAGAGTTTGTCATATTCGTCTCGATTTTAGCGATGTGTGCCGGCGCGCGCCGACATTTTTATTATTGGTCAGTATCAAATAAAAAACTGTTTATGCTACTGAAACATTTGATACTGAACAATGAAAAAAATGTCGGCTCCCGGCGCGCCGGCTATACCTTTACACACCAAGCGGGGACGCCCTATAATGGTTTGTAAATAACAAGTTATTCAAAATTATAGCTTATGTATTTACAACAACTCGACAGCGTAGTGGTTAACACGTCTGCTTGCTACTATGAGATCGAGTTGCCAGTGCGTTGGTTCGAAACTCAGCCGCAGACGGATTTGTTCCGATTGTTAGATTTGTAAACAAAACAAAGCTAATTGAATCAGTTCAAGTCATGTGAAGTTGAGTGTAGCGCCATCGTACGTCTTACCGGTGAAAGGCATTGTTGGGAGGTGCCGGTATTCTACTCCTACTAGTTTCGTTCCTAGTACATCTCAGGGATGGCACTGGGTTTGTCGCACAGCTTACCACTGGCACAGTAAAAACTTTCCGGTAATGAAAGGATCTCAAATAGTAGAACCACAAAAAGTAGCGAAACTAGTAAATAATGATCTAGCCTCTAACCCTTCATGGGTTGTTAAGGCAGATTATTATTATTATTATTATTTACTGTGAGAGGATGACGCAAATAATAGATGAATCAGAATTAAAAAAGTTTAAGTATGAAGGTACAAATTTGCTCTGAAATAACATTGACAGTTCACATTTTAGCAACGTTCTCTTAATAAAGTCTTTCAGATGCGACCAGCTTTCTCTTCGACAGGACCGTAAATAGGAAATTTATAGCTGCAACGATATATCTATGTCTAAAAACAAATATTTTGAAAAAAAGCGGGTGGCGCAAGGAAAGCCGTGAAGGAAAAACACCTTGTTAACTGCTGTGAGCCGTTCGAATAATTTCGTTGTTGATTTTTCAGAACAGCTTACAACAGTTGAGGGGAGTTTTTGCCTCATAAAAGTGCCCACCCAATTTTTTTTTACTTTAAAATATTTTCTACGACCCTGTTGTTAGTGAATTGTGGAAAATTTGGGGATTTTAAAACGTTCGAGCTCAGCTAAAACAACTTGAGACATAAGCTTCGTAGAACCAAACGATTCCCTAAGTTTAAGCTAGCGTAGAATGGAATATCGATTATTGTAATGAAATTCGGAAATTGCTAAGAGGGCGATATTGAAAATGAAAATGAAAATTTGAAAGATGGAACAATGTAAGAAGAAAAAAATAAAATAAGTTTGTCTAATCCACTGCATAATCTCCTTCCTAAACACCTACTAATCCCCCCACAACACCAACCTAATCCTCATTCCATCGCTCCACCTAATCTACCTCCCATCCCTCCACCTTATTTCTTCTAAACATCACATCATAACTTCTAGACCTGTGCGCTGGTAACTATTTATCGGCGACGGCGGAAGTAGTTTTTTCACATGTCGGCCTTTAAAAGGTCATGAACGTTTTCATGAAACTTTATAAAACTTGTGGTTGTGTTTCCTTGCCGCTACGGATAAACGTTTAGTTGGTTTTTTCGGGTTATAGCGGCATCAAATAAGCGTTAATTTTCTATTATTTCATCTAAATTTCGAGCGTTGTTCGGCTCATCTGAGGCTTTGAAATGATATTTTTGACGGAAAATCATGGACGCGCGGTA
>CM055406.1:36659551-36714573 GCA_029228625.1 Pseudolycoriella hygida | reverse complement strand
TTAAAGGGGACACATGACGCAAATCCTCATCTTTTCTTCCAAAACAACTGATATCGATTGAGGTGACGCTTAAACCTTCGGAAGGCAAAAAATTTTTTAAAAAAATTTGTCACAAATGCCCTTTTTTTAAATCTCATATGGCGTAGAACGCACAGACGAAGGTCTCTGCGAAATTCCGAGACGTTTTCGAGCAACGAGGCATTTTTTTAACTTTTTATGAAAATGCACTTCTTTTTGTATTGAAAATTATGATTTGCTAAAGGTCATATCTCCGGATCCATTGAAACGATTTTAATGAGTGAAAAGGGTGGCCGTCAAAAATCCCGAAAATCCAAAATAATAACAAAAGAATAACAAAAATCCCGAAAATCAATAATCCCGAATGTACAAAAATCCCGAATAACAAAAATCCAGAAAATCTGCAATTCAGCTGAGTCTCAGCGATAGTGATATTAAAAAAAAGCGTGGTCGAGGGGCGGCAGCCCCCGCTGTAAGGGGTCAAGGGGGGTATAGCCCCCCTTGCGGGGTCTAAGGGGCAGAGAACCTAGCGTGGTTTGGGGCAGAGGCCCATGCACGTAAGGCCGCCTGCAAGGTGTAAAAAAAGCCAGACGCAGGAGGAGGGGTGAGGGGGCAGAGTCCCCAAACTCAAATTCACTCGTATCAATTAGAATTTTTAAATATTTCACAATTTTTGTCAATATCATTCCGAATTATGGTTATTCGGGATTATTGTACATTCGGGATTATTGATTTTCGGGAAGTTTGCTATTCTGGATTTTGGATTTTTGCATTCGGGATTTTAATTTTCGAGATTTTTGACAGGAGCCGTGAAAAGACACTTCGCTTTAGAATTTTCCATACAATCAGTGTTGGCTCCCAGCACATCGGTATGCACACACGAAATGAATGTTTTCCGCCGGAGTTAAACATGCATGACATGCATGTAGTGCGAAACTTCCGGATGGTTAAAAAATAGTATATTTCATAGACCCCAATTCACACGAGATGTGTGCGTAGGCGAAGGCGCAACACAAGCGAAAGTACACATCGAGGGTGTATTGTGGTATAACACAGTTCTCAACGAAAATAGATGGCAGCACATTCTATAAACTTGACATTTGAAGTAGTCTAACTTAATTGAGAATTCTGACATTTGGAGCAGATTATCTATAGTTCATGGGGGATTGGCTAGTTAGATAGGGTAGCGCCTGATTGCATATGGGTGGAGTGTGGTAGTCCGTTTCATGTGCCAGGCCTGCAACTGTCTAACTATCAAATGCTCCTTTTACGTCGACGTCGCAGTCCCCGGGACCTCAATTCTTTTCGGAGTTTTGTGCTAAACTTAAGAGGGCTACCTGGTGATCTCCCTACGGGTCATCGGAGAAACGGAACTAGGTTGGGCGTTTGGTTAACCTCCAAACACCGCGTTACCGGTTATGAACTCAACACAGCCTCACAGTTTATTCTGGCAACAACTCAAGCAACGGAAAAAGGACAATGATTTAAAAATAGGAACATGGAATGTAAGTTCTTTGTTGAGATCTCTCATAAGTGCGTTAAGAGCGGCAAAAATTGACATTACAGGAGTGCAAGAAACGAGATGGCCTGGAAAGGACACCATGATCAGTGGGACTACAGTGGGAAGAATAATGACAGTCCAAGAGAGTATCGACTACAGTTCCAGATTGGGCGAAGAAACTTTGGAACAAATCATGATTATAATGCTAAATGATAAATTTAATAAAATTCGTTAAGAATACCATCAGATTCGAGTTCAAATTTGTAGAAAATAGCCAAATAACCGAATTCATTTAAATTTGTGATTAACGTTATTCGAGTAACCGAATTCATTTCAGTTATCGAATAACTTGAATCAAATAACCGAATTGAATTCCTGGATGCCTGGAAATTTTTCTATAATGTGTTCACGTATGTGTATAATCACGTACTCATTGACATAAAGCAGATTCTCTACCATAATCAAAGCCAATAGCATCGTGAATAAATTAATCCGCAAATCGCAAAGATTGTATACTGCACAAATTTGAATTTTTGTGTGTGAAAATTGAAAACGTTGAAAAATTATTACGCTGTTGGGTCTGGCATTTGTGACGCAATTTTTTAAAAACACAACGTAACTTTGCTTTAATTTTTGTTTGCGTATCGAAGTTTAATGCGTCACCCACCTCTGATTACAGAACTTTTGTAACTGGAAGCAAACCGTTTTGATTAAGATGCTTTATGCGTCGCCCTTTTCTTTCACACCTCCTCTCTTTTGGGGATATCAGTACTTTTGTAAGTTTGTAAGTAACTTTCAAACTGCCATAGTTCTAGAGATATTAATCATCCCTCTGAATTCTGGAAGTGGCGTTATCTCGGGATTAGGCCATATTTTCCCATATTTCGGGAATTGTATACGGTTTTGCGTTGCTTCTGTTTTCACTTCTCAAAATATCCAGTTCCAATAAATAGAAACAGAAATTTTATGGATGAAATTACAACTTTTTATTTATCATCTTTGAGGAATAATTTAACACGAGCGGCTCGCAAGCTTTTCGATATTAACTTTTTAGTATATGACGGCGCAACGAAATGCATAAATTGTACAAGGAACTGCTGCATTATTGAATGCGGAAGATATCCGGTTGTGTATCCAGCGTAGCCAACAAAGCGAAGAGCTGATTCAACGTATTGACGTGGTGTCGGAGTCGCTAAGGTACCTCCCTTTAGTCGTGTCATCTTAGTACCTTACAAATTTAGTTGAAATCAAATGCAGTTTTCGTTAAATGAAATAAAAACACGTACCAACACTTCCGGTTATGAGAGCTTGAATAGTAATTCCTTGATGTTCGTATTCTGCAGCAAGATCGTTAGAAAACTTACCGACGAAAGCTTTCGATGCTGAATAGAGAGCCCCATTCGGATAAGGAATAACCGATGTCACGGATGAAATATTGATGATAAGACCGCGTTTGCGTTCAACCATTTGCGGTAGAACTAGGCTACACATCATTGGAACGGAAGTTACATTACATCTAATGATCTCCTGAATCGATTTGTCTAGATCGGATAAATCAAGAAAATATTGAGGAGCTCCATAGAACATTCCAACATTGTTAACCAGAACCCCAATTTCTATTCCAGCAATTTGTTTCTTAATTTGATCGTAGATTTCAGGACCGGATGTGAAATCCACAGCAATGACTTTCGTTTCAACATTGAAAGACTGTGAGATTTCGTTGGCTACTTCCTGAAGTTTCGGCAATGTCCTTGAGACGAGAATAATATTAAAGCCTCGTTCTGCTAACTGAAAAAAAAACAATCATCATAATGCGAACTATTTTGGAGACGTCATTCTGGTACTTCATATTACTGCAACGTAGGAGTTAATTAATTTTTAAAACCAATTTGAAAAAATAGGTCGTGTTAAAGCTTACTAGCCTATTACATTCAGCAGAATGAATTGTTCATTTATCTTATGTGTGAAATGAATCATCTTCTTTCTATTCAATAAATTTAACCACTTCCTTTTGTACAACCTAACATACTGGACGTGTTTTTATTTCGGCCTCTTTAGGTTATGAGCCCAGTTAGACGTTTCGGTTGTAACAAATAGACATTTTTCGTGAAGCTAAAATTGTAGTTAGCAAAGGCATTCGTTGCTAAAAGTTTTCGATTAAATTGTGTATTAAAGTTTTAATGAGTAATTCTGACACAAGCGAAAACAAGATGGTGAAAAATGATTTCGATATCGATCGATTAAAGGGAAGTGAAAATTATCACAACTGGCAATTTGCCATGTTAAACTATTTAGAATTAAATAATTTATCGAAGTGCATTGAAATTGATGATAACGGGACGGTCGTTGAAACAAAAGCTGAGAAATTGTCTCAAGCAAAATCGCGTTTAGCATTAAGCGTCGATCCATCATTGTTCGTTCACATTCGAAGAACGCAGTCAGCACGAGAAATATGGACCACGTTCCAGAAAATGTACGAAGACAAAGGATTGCTGAGAAAAATTGGTTTGTTACGTAACCTCATATCCGTTCGATTGGACAGTTCAGCAAGCAGGCAGACATATGTCAGTGAAATCATTGAGACTGCTAACAAATTAAGTGGTATTGGTTTTGACATAAAAGATGAATGGCTAGCGGCCATTTTGCTTGCCAGATTGACACCTGAATATCAACCGTTCATTATGAGCATCGAAGCCAGAGGTGATGACATCAAGTCGGATGAAATCAAACAAAAGTTACTGGACACACAAGTGAACAAAAGTGCGCCAGCCGTTAGTGAAGCTTTGTTTAGTAAGGAGAAGCAGAGTAAAGCAAAATACACACAAAAAAGCTTCAAGTGTTATTCATGTGGCGGAAAAAATCACAAAAGTTTCGAGTGCAAGAAGAAAGTGGACACGAGTGAGGCGAAATTCCCCGGGAAACCTCAGGAAACGGCAAAGAAGGCAATTGTCGTGAATAACAACAAATCATCGGTGATGTGTGGTACGAATTGTGCATCAAAAAGTCAACAGAAACAATCGGAGTACGCGTTCCCAGCTGTGTTTATGTCGACGAGCAACAAAAAGTCGGTGGATGAATGGTACATTGACAGTGGAATTGATGAATTGATGCACAGTCAAGTCCGAAGCCAAGAAATGCAAATTGTTACTGCGAATAATGCAAAAATGAATGTCGCAGCCACTGGTTCGGTAAGTTTATTAATTTCTAATAACAAAATTAATGCTTTCGATGTGCTGCACGTACCGTCGTTGAGTGCAAATCTGCTATCAGTCTCGAAAATAGTCGGCAAAGGCAACACTGTTTTGTTTGATAAAAAGGGATGTACGATTTTGAACAAAGACGATGACATTATTGGATTTTGTAAAGAGGAATGTGGTGTGTATAAAATCAAAGCGAATTCGATTGATTCTATTCCTCGCGAGAAAACTTTGATCGCTGCATCGGACAATGATAGTGTTGTGACATGGCACCGACGGTTAGGACACCTGAACTATAAAAGTATGTGCAACATGAAAAACGGTGCGGTAAATGGCATAAATTTTTCGAACGATGCCACTGTGCTAAAATCGTGCGTCGCGTGTGCGAAAGGGAAACAATCGCGTCTTCCATTTAAACGTAGCAAAAATCGATCGAAAAACATTTTGGATTTAGTTCATTCGGATCTGTGCGGTGATATGGAAGAATGTTCGATCGGCGGTGGTAAATATTTTTTGACATTTATTGACGATTATTCGAAAAAAGTGTTTGTGTACATTTTGAAATCGAAATCGGAAGTGCTATCGAAATTCGCCGAATTTACGGCGTGGGCTGAAGGGCTTTTTATACATTCTGCGATTGCGAATATTCGCAGATATTTTAGCGCTACAACTGTATGGGTTTTCATATAACGTTTGACATTGTAGCGCAAATAATCGCGCGAATAAAATGCAATTTCTGTTATATTTCTGTAAATATGTTCCAAGTGAATAATGTTTTTATTGAAATTGAAAGATCGTGTTATTCGTCAGTGTTAAAATACAATGGGACATCAGTGAAAGGATAGGATGTTGTTTAATTTTTCGGTTTTATGTAACCAAAAAATCGCAATCGCAGATTGTATAAAAAGCCCTTGAGAACAGGGTTCGGAAATCAAAATCAAATCATTTTTTGAAAATCAAAATCAATTTGAGCATCAACAAAAAAAGCGTGATGCTCACGATTTTTGAGTAAAAATGATTAAAAAATCATGATTTTCGAAAAAAATGATTTTCTGTAAAAGTCAATGTAATGAACTTAGTTTCATCTGAAACGAAAAATAAACCAATAAAAAAAAATCATTTTTTTGAAATTTTGTGATACTCAATTTTTTATGAGCATCATTTTTTATTAAAATCATGATTTTTCGAAAATCAATCAAAAAAATCCGAACTCTGCTTGAGAATCAATTTCCGAGGAAAATAAAAATTTTCCGAACCGACAACGGAACTGAATTTTGTTGCGACGGAATAAAAAACATTTGCCGCTCGAAAGGAATTTGGCATCAACGGACAGTCGTTTACACCCCGCAGCAAAATGGAGTCGCTGAGCGAATGAATCGCACAATTGTTGAACGGGCCAAATGTATGCTGTTTTATGCGGGACTGGACAAATCATACTGGGGGAAGCTGTATACATGGCAGTGTACCTAATAAATCGTTCCTGTTGTTCATCATTTGTTGACCGAACACCCGAAGAAATCTGGACAGGGGAGAAAGTCGATTTGAGCGATTTGAAAATTTTTGGATCTCCAGTCATGGTGCATGTACCGAAGCAGAAACGGCGAAAATGGGACCCGAAATCCGAAAAAATGATTTTCGTGGGATACGATTGGGACAAAAAAGGCTACCGATGCATCGATACGACTTCAAAGAAATTGAACGTGAGCAGAGACGTCATTTTTCTTGAAGATTTTTCCGGCACCATCGAACCTGAGCAAGAATCACAGCGACCATTACATTCCGAATCAGTGAGGTTATGGCACAGTTCAGAAAGCGAAGGCGAAAATTCGGCTGTCGCCGTGAATGAATCAACTGACTCTGAACAATATTTCACCGACGATTCATTTTCCGAACTGGATGACACTTCACGCGACCCTGACTACGTGCCATCGGAGGAATCTGTAAATCAAACATTTTCAGCGTGTACTGAGTCAATCGATGAAGAGCCGACATCGGTGGAAGATGCAATGTCGGGAAGCAATGCCAACAAATGGAAATCAGCGATGCAAGAAGAAATCGACTCATTGGATGAGAACCAGACGTGGACATTGGTCGATTTGCCTCCTGGAAGAAAAGCAGTCAAATCAATGTGGATCTTCAAAGTGAAGCGTGACAGCGAAGGGCAAATTGTTCGGCACAAGGCAAGATTAGTGGCGAAAGGCTATTCGCAGCGCTACGGATTGGATTATGAAGAAACATTTTCACCTGTTGTGCGGCGTGAATCTCTTCGTTTTTTGGTTGCATTGGCTGCAAAAAATGGAATGAAAATCGATCAAATGGACGCCGTGACCGCTTTCATGCAAGGCGAATTGTCAGAGGAAATATTTCTTCAGCAGCCTGAGGGTTTCAGTGACGGAACCAGCCGAGTATGCAGATTGAAGCGAGCAATAAATGGATTGAAACAAGCCGGACGAGTGTGGAACATCAAGTTGGTGAAAGCATTGAAATCGTTCGGACTGAAGCAATCGAAATTGGATCCATGTGTGTTCTTTACGGAAAAACTCGATCTCTTACTGGCGGTTTGGGTCGACGATATCTTCATCTTTTGGAAAAACGAAGTCGTACTGAAGAAATTGAAAAGTTCGCTGAGTGGATCGTTCAAAATGAAAGACATGGGATCCGCAACCAGTTGTGTTGGCATAAGAATTTCACATTCCGAGGATTCAATTTGTTTGGATCAGTCAGTCTACATCAAGGAAATTCTTAATCGTTTTGGAATGGAACACTGCAAGCCGATATCGACGCCGAGCGATACAAATAAAAAATTGTCAATCAACATGGAACCAAGCAAGGTGGAGTATGCTGGAGAGAAAATTCCATACCAGGAAGCTGTTGGTTGCCTGTTGTATTTGGTGACGGGCACCAGACCTGACATAGCGTTCGCTGTTCACGACGTCAGCCGGTTCAACAATAACCATTGTCACGCACATTGGCAAGCAGTCAAAAGAATTTTTCGTTATCTTCAAGGCACAATTGACTACAAGCTCCGTTACACATCAGTTGGAAATACAACGCTCATTGGTTACACCGACTCGGATTGGGCGTCAGATATAGACAGACGTCGTTCATGTTCTGGACATTTTTTTAAATTGGCAAATGGAGCGATCACATGGTCAAGCAAGCGTCAGTCAACGATTGCCTTATCCAGTACTGAGGCAGAGTACATGTCATTATCGTCAGCGGTTCGAGAGGCAATTTGGCTGAAGCAATTTGGTCTCGAATTGTACAAAGATTTGAATGTTGCCTGTAAATTGCTATGTGACAATCAAGGGGCAATAGACTTGTCAAATTCCGATCAATTCAGACAACGAACGAAACATATTGACATTCGTCACCATCACATTCGTGAACGAGTCGAGGATCAAACTGTGGTCATCAATAACGTAACAACCGAGGCAATGGCTGCTGATAATTTGACGAAGGCAGTCACTAAGGACAAACACGAGTTTTGTTGCAGAGAAATGGGATTATTTTGAAAAATTTGATTTAATTTTCTTTTTCTTTCAAGTTTATTTTTCTTATCGGTTTGGTATGTTCATTGATTTTATTTTTGAATATTTGAATTTTTTGAATTTGTTTTTGGAAGTTAGTTTAAACATAAAATTTGAAAGAGTGAGGGTGTTAAAGCTTACTAGCCTATTGCATTCAGCGGAATGAATTGTTCATTTATCTTGTGTGTGAAATGAATCATCTTCTTTCTATTCAATAAATTTAACCACTTCCTTTTGTACAACCTAACATACTGGACGTGTTTTTATTTCGGCCTCTTTAGGTCGCGTAATTGTTTTCGTTTTCAATTAATTTGTCCTCAGAAAATAGAGTGCTATACAAAAACATAACCAAAGACCCGTACGTATCAGAATAGATGTGACAAACAGAATAGATGTGACAAAGTGACTCGAACCTACCTGAATATACAAATAAGCAAACAATCCAACGTTGTCTGTTCTTTTATAACTGTAAGAATTTCAAAGATCCCAAGATTTCAAATTACCCAAGGTAATGTCAAAGGCCCTACCGAAGTACGTCTCAGACCATTCAAATCTAGAAAAGCTTATATCTAAGGACTAAGTCGTTTTTCCCTAAAACCCAGAAGCACGTGTTATCTAAAATTTTATTATCTACAACTTTATCCTTGGAAGCAACTTTCTACCTCTCATAGTTCTGGAGATCTGGGTCATCCTGCCCAATTATGGAAGTGGCCATATACCCGGATTGGACCATATCTCCCCAAAATCCTGAAACACGTGTTCGCTTAAATTTAATTCTCTATAACTTCGCCTTTGGAACCAACTTTCTAACTCTCACAGTTCTGGAGATCTGGGTCATCCTGCCCAATTATGGAAGTGGCCATATACAGGGATTGGACCATATCTCCCCAAAACCCTGAAACACGTGTTCGCTTAAATATATTATCTACAACTTTGCCTTTGAGAGTAAATCTTCATATTGCATAGTTAAGGAAATATAGACGAAAAACTGTTTTCGTATATGGCCAAGAATCTCAATTTCGTCCATTCCAATGGTCCCATTGCCCAGACCCTTGTACCGATTCCCACAAAATTTATTTCCCAGTATTGTGACATCAAATGCTTTCATTTGACACCAAAATGAGGAATTTTCGTGATATACTTGCTGAGATATTTGCGAAAAAGCTTCACCGATAATTTGGAGGGGGAGGGGGACGTGGGGAAAAAAACTCAAAAATTCGCCTATATATGGCTCCTTGTCCCAAAGGTTTTTTTATGGAGTTTTTTGGGTTTGTGGACGTTTTTTTTTTTGGGTGTGGGGACTGCGCTACCGCTCCGGGCATGATAATATCAAAAATAAATTGTGGTATTGTGCACAGAGTTCGGATTTTTTTGATTGATTTTCGAAAAATCATGATTTTAATAAAAAATGATGCTCATAAAAAATTGAGTATCACAAAATTTCAAAAAAATGATTTTTTTTTTATTGGTTTATTTTTCGTTTCAACTAAGTTCATTACATTGACTTTTACAGAAAATCATTTTTTTCGAAAATCATGATTTTTTAATCATTTTTACTCAAAAATCGTGAGCATCACGCTTTTTTTGTTGATGCTCAAATTGATTTTGATTTTCAAAAAATGATTTGATTTTGATTTCCGAACCCTGATTGTGCATACGCTTGAAAAATTGCAAAAAATGCGGGTATATAAAACGATATTAATAAAATGAGTGAACGTCCAAAATTGCAAAGAAATGAGAAGGTGGTTATCTTCTCTTTCTACTTTCTTATTTCATTTCTCTTTGCAATTAACTGACGAAGAGGTATCTGCATAACCTTCTGCAAAACTTTCATATAAATATATATGGATCAAAACACAGCCACATAGAATTTTCTTTCTTTTTCACTCTAACAATTATTGTATATTGTCGTATCACTCAAACTGAGACTGAAACTGACAAATAAAATTTCTTGGTTCATCGCTGTAGAGTACACTGAATTTTGTAAGTGGTAACGGGTAACAATAATTATATTGCAAATTTTGAAAAAACTACAAAAATGTAGTAATGTAACACTCTAAATGAACGTTGATAGCTCTCACTAAGGATTAAATGAACGAAGAAATATGGCTGTAAGCGCTATAGGATTAGAATAGTATTGCTTCTTTTATATCAATAACAATCAAATAATTTAAATTTTGTAAAGAATTTTCGATAAAATTTATTTCATTGACGACAAAACTAACAAAATTGCTTGCCACGAATGCAGATATAAACGGATGTTAACCAGATGTGCAAACAAATTTTTTCGATGCATTGTCAGTTCCACATTGAACTCATCAGGTTGGTTCTATCCTAATATGGTAATGTCACATTCCCAGCTAAATTCCCGTTGAATGCTGTTCACAATGAAGTTAGCTGCAGTTTTGACATTTGTTCACATTCTTTAAAAAAAAACAATAGACGCTTTCACAACCCTCTTAAAAAATAGCATGCTAAATTCTATGCAAAGTTCTGTCAAATTTGCTTGGTGAGTTGCCGTGATTTCAACATAAACGGCAACTCACCGAGCAGTCCAAATGTGACAGAACTTTGAATATTTTAGCATGCTACCTTTTAAGAGGGGTCGTGAAAACGTCTATTAGCACGAATATGGTGTCATTTCAAAAAGTTAATGGTGACATTGAACATTGAAACAATGAATCATCCGATTGCTTCTCACTTTAACTGTAGCTACTTAGTACTCTTAGGAATTTTGAAAAAATTTGGCAATTTTTGGAATTGCCACGATGACCATTCCATATGGATGGTATCGCAACATATGCTTGAAGTTATTACTGGGGTGGTTTCAATTTTATTAATCTCAAGTATCCCTTCATTCCTATTTATGGCAAAGAAATTACAGACATAAAATTTATGTTATACAGTGAGAACATATCAAACATTTCGTCCAATTTTACTTCTAGATACGTTCATTGAAGTATGGTATACTCTGAAGTGAACTATGATATCAATTAGCATAAAAATTGCTAAAAGTAAAAACAAAATGAAAAGGGTCCGTCTACTATCTGTAAATGAATGAAGCACTGAATTTGAGCGGTGAATTTTTTCTTACGGATTTTGCAAATTGTCTGCCGATTCCATCGGTTGCGCCTGTCACCACTGCAAAAATTTATTGTGCAACACTTTGTCATATATCAAAATTCTGAGTACTTACATGCCCAGCTACCGAATTCTCGAAGGTTAATTGGTTTTAAAAATTTTGGTCCAATAACATTTTGATAAATCCATCGGAACACACCGAAAACTAATTGAATACCGAAAACAAACACTGAAAATGTTTTTATTATTTCGAAGCAGCACGCCATTTCTACATCAGTTGCTAATCATATGCCACCGACTGTAAAATTTTCAGGTTTTAACAGTTCACAAAAGCCGAATAAAATATATTGAGCTGTAAGTACATTAGCATTTTTCATTTGAGAGCAACTATTTTTTTCGGATTATATTAAACCGTTTAAACAAAAATTAAAATGTTAGTTAATTTTTAATACGATTTCAGACGAAAATATTAATATTTTAGATAAGTAAACAAATGTGTTAGTTAAAATATTGAATTTCGTCAGATATAAAATAAATGTTTTTGCTTGGTAAAAAATATAAAATGTCAGTTAAAAAATCAAAATCGTCAGATAAAATAAATAAATTTTTAGTTACCGAAATATGAATATTTTAGTTAAAAATAAATATTTTTGTTTGATATTTTGAAAATTTTCAGATAAAATATTAAAACATGTTTGTTAAAGTGTCCATGTTTTCAGGCAATTATTTCAAACTTTTAGTTAAATATTGTCCATGTTAGAGTTGAAAAAATTCAAATATTTATATAAAAATAAATAATTTGTCAGGTAAAACCTCTAAAATTACCGATAGCAGAAAAGTTGAAATCTTAAGTTTTAATCTTAACTTTTAACTGACATTTTGTAATTTTTATCTGACTTTTAGTATATTTTGTCTAAAAGCTTGGATTATTTAACTGACTTTTTCAATATTTTTAACTAAATATTTCTAATTTTAAGCTGAAATTCCGTTTTTTTTAACTGAAATTTTGAATTTTTTATCTAAAATTTTCATTTTTTTATCTGACGTTTAATACGATCCATTTTTTTCTACTTACGGACTCTTTTTTCTGGTAGATAATTTGATGTAGAGCAACGTTTGGGGAGAACGTTTTTCAAAAAAATCGTGTGTAGATCCCCGGCACGCGGCTTTGGTTCTTCTATGCTAAGGCGCTGGTTAGAAAGAGACAGATACAGTTGGTCTTAAGAAAATTACCGCCAACTGTCAAAGTGACGCCATCTTCGATTTTTTGGTATCTTCTGAATTCAACGCCTTTATGCACTAACCAACTTTTACCATTGTTCTTCAATGGAAAAAGGAGATTGCTGCATAAGGTTACCGAATTAGCGTATGTACCTAGACAATTAGTTTCTTCGGGAAAGTTATAGAGATTGTTGAGTAGAATTTTATGAAATACTGAGAAAATGACTGGCAGCTGTCAAAGTGACGCCATTTTGAATTTTTCGCTATATTCTGAATTAAAATACCTAGACAGTTGGTTTCTTCGGCAAAGTTATATAGATCAGTGAGAAGAATTGGTGACACGAAGTGTTTCGAAGGTAGCCGAAGGTGACACAAAGTATTTCGACGGTAGCCGAAGGCGACACGAAGTGTTTCGACAATAGCCGAAGGTGACACGAAGTGTTTCGAAGGTAGCCGAAGGTAACACGAAGTGTTCCAAAGGTAGGCGAAGGTGATACGAAGTGTTTGGAAGGTAGCCGAAGATGACACGAAGTGTTCCAAAGGTAGCGGAAGCTGACAGGAAGTATTCCGAAGGTAGCCGAAGGTGACACGAAGTGTTCTGAAGGTAGTCGAAGGGAACAACTTACTGGTGAAAACTTCTTTTGATGAAATTTTAGGTGTATGTCGTTGGCACCCCCCATTTATGTGCCGGTGGTGGGGAGTTCAGAATAAGTAGTACTATTTATGTGCTCACTGATGGTACCCACACCAATTTTTGTGCTCATAAGGTAGTCGAGCACAAAATTCCTGAACATTGCAAGCATGTTAAAACGGTCATTTTTGTATGGGGACTGCGTCACGCTCACATTTCAACATTGAAATTCTTAGCTCAGAATTTTGTGCTATTTATGTGCTGACAAACGTCTAAGTTTAAATTTTTGTGCTCATCAGGGAGCAGAGCACAAAAATACTGAAATGGTCAAATATGTCAAAATGGTCATTTTTGTATGGGAGCCACCTCACAGAAAACTTTTAGCACTCAGCCTCTTAGCTCAGAATTATGTGCTATTTATGTGCTGACAAACGTGCAAGTTTCAATTTTTGTGCTCATCAGGAGACCGAGCACAAAAGTACTGAAAATTAGAAATATGTCAAAATCGTAATTTTTGTATTGGAGCCACCTCACAGAAGAATTTTAGGACTCAGGTTCCTATCTGATAATTATTTGCTATTTATGTGCTGACAAACGTGCAAGTTTCAATTTTTGTGCATCCCTAATGAGCACAAAAATGTTGAAATATGTCAAAATCGTTATTTTTATATGAGGGGTCCATATAGTACGTCCGCATTTTTTTTTAATTTTTGACCCCTCTCCCCTCCTCTTCTGTCGGACGAAACCTGAACTGAAGGCAGCACTGAAAGATTTGAGCCTGATTTCGAATAATAATTTTTTGTAAAGTTTGAACAAAGTTATATTTTCAAAATATAAAAAAGAAAATTTGTGACGAATTTTTCTGTTCTTTTTATGTTGTATGGTTTTTCCCTGAGGTCATCAAACACCTGCCACGTGTTACTCAATTTAACCGCTGCCACATAGTGTCCGGTATCGCCACTTATCGTTGGCGGTTGGTACAAAGCCACAAAGCATAGGTTTTCTCAAAAAATTCCAGAGAGACAGGCAAATCCTCCAACTTGACTTCGTTAATGACTTCAAAATTATTTTCATGTTGATGACCATACTTCGCAACAGGTATCTACCACAAGTTTTGCTCGTTCAGTATTATGTTTTTTATCGTCAAAGTTGTCAAATTTCCTACCTCAATGAACAAGTGATCACCAAATGTTCTTGTAATGCAGGTACTAGTCTTGCAAAGTGTACATTTAGGTTCATTGTCTGGAAAGTTCATGAATATTGGCAGCTTCAGATTTCCAAAATCATTTTTGAACGTATCGGTATTGACACACAGAAATGGAAGAATTCTAGTGCACGAATATTTGCACCGTTCCCTGGAACACTTATAAATTTCGCTACAGCTAGGAGTATTTTTCAACGCGTTCAACACAACATTGGAAACAACCATGTTGCAATTGTTCTTTTCAAGCAATGTACTCGTCAATGTAGCACGCAATTTGTTGGCCTTTTTGATATTTTCACTAAACGAAGAAAACAAGAAATAACTGATAGCATAAAATAAACATAAATGGAATTACTTTTGGACTAACGAAATTGCAATTGCAATATCTTATCTACGGAACTAAGCGCTACACAACGGTAGGGCTCAAAGTAAGCGTAGGCAGCAGCCAGAATCTGAAAATGAAATTTTGATGTAAAAGTGATCAAAACAAAAATTCTTTAAAAAAGGAAGGGTGACGTAAGTTCTTGTTTCTTCTTCTACTGATGTCAATTAGGGTGACGCTTAACGGTTTGATACGCAAACAAACAAACCTCTATCTCGAACACACAACCATTGCCTCATACAAAATGTACTATCATACACACTACACACACAAACACATTCGTATGGGCCGTATATGGCGCCTTCTAAGAGACCTGGCGCCCAAACGAGGCCGGTACACCCCCTTTTTTAAAATCTCAAATGACGCAGAATGCCCACCCGAAGGTCCCTGCAAAATTTCAAGAAAAGTTATCGAGCCCTTTTCGAGCACGAGCCAAAAAAGTGGTTTTTCACGGTTTTTCATACAAATGGCCCTGGAACTAACCCACTAACTAACTAACCCACTAACTAACGTAAGATGTTTGCATTAACTTTGGCTGCTATGAAACAGAACTTTTTGTATAGGAAATTATCATTTTCTAAAGGTCGTATCTTCGGATCCATCGAACCGATTTTAATGAGTGAAAGAACACTTCACTTTAGAATTTTCCGTAGAATTCAGGAAAAGTATTTTCCGGGGGGTACGTTGCGAGGCGGGGGGGGGGGGGAAGTCAAAACTTAGCTGTCCTGTATATATGGTTCCGAAGTCTACGAAAAAATTTTTTCCGAATTTTTTGTTCGTATGGGGACTTGCGTCACGGGCGCATCGCTACCGCGCGCCCATGATAGGACCTTTGTACTTCGTACGGTTCAAAAAGTGTGTGAATAATTTGAAGTTTTCTACGTTGAGTTTTATTGTCATTTATTTAAAAATTGTATTTATTTAATGACTTATCACATTCGCTTCCATATTCAAAAACAAGTTGCACTGTGCGTCGCACATTTTTAATATACCGCAAAAGAACATCACATCGAAAAAGTGTGATTGTGTTGAGTGGGTATACATACTTCATCACTCATTTCAAATTATAATATTATGATTGTAGAATGCGAGGTTTTGTAAATACTGCCAGTTGTATTGAAGTAAATAAATTAGTCTTGTCATATTCGATTCGAAAAGAACAGCTGGTGAAACAATTATTATTATTTTTAACATTTTAAAGACTGTGTGTGCCTGTTTGTGAATCTTTGGTATCAGTCGGCCAAGAACAAAAGTGTTTTTGCATTCTTGCCCTACTGATAAGCGAAACGTTAGTAATTAGAAACATTTTTGTTTGTTTACGATTCTTGTAATTTGAAATTTACGTAAATAATCTCTCAATATACTTTTCCTTCTGTGGAATAATCATACTTACGTGTTATTCTCAGATGTTGATGTTAAACAAAATTCGGTTGTAGTTGTCAATGTCTATTGCGCACACCATTATGTTGGTAAAACGTTTTCTAACATTTTGTACATAATGGAAATATAGGTCGTAAGTCGATTGCTGTCAAAAAGTACCATTCAAATACATCAAAGGCAAAACAATGTACAAAACGACTTACGTTCTTTTTAGAAAAACGACTTACGACCTATTGCCATTTTCCCATCCTATCATTGTTTGTCGCTCACCATACTTGATTACCGAAGAAATACATCGACCGGTTTAATGTAGCACCAGCTATTTGAACGATTCAATAAATCTTTGCAAGCTTTCTGGGCGACAGAGAACTAACTTGACAACTGGAATATTAGATTAAGTTTTCTTCATACACTTCCCATTTATCAATATTCCACATTATGACATCTTCATTAATCAGCAACCCAAGGCATAGTCTGCCGTGCAAATCATAAAAACCTTGAGACGAAAGAGAGAGAAGATTTCGTTTGAAAAAATCCATACAGAATCTTTTCTCTCTTTCATCGCAAGGTTTTTATGATTTGTTCGGCAGTAGTCCATGATGCACGTACGCCAATAAAGAGTGATTTTTAACCCTTAATCCTCCCCCAATATGTAAAAGTTTATGAAAATTCAACCCAAAATATATGTAGCGAACGCTTTCACCTACCACCCCCCCCCCTTACCCAAAAGCGTACGTACTTTATGGATGGCCCTCAATGATAATGAAATATTGGAAAACGCACATAATGACGTTCCAAGGAATTGCTATCAGTTAAATATTCTTTGTCGACAATCTGACTCAGGTAACATTAAGCAATATAACGGAAATGGTCTGAAATTTGACGATTTGTAAATATTGAATTTTGAAGCGGGCAAAACGAACGAAAATGTCTTATTGTTACGATACATTCCAAACGTTTGCGGTTTTCGTTGTCTTCTTTCAACTTCTTTTCGGAGTCTCCCGATGGATTTACAGCAATATCATTGGTCCGCATTTCTTTTCGTCCAAAAATCTGATCAAATATGGTAGTTGGACGTGTGAGTAGTGTGTATAACTTAGTGACTTTACAAATTTTACAATGACAGTTGCTTTTTCAGTAGTTACAGGCGCAACGGATGGAATTGGCAAACAATATGCACGACTCGTAGGAATAACTGCAAGAGACAAATTTGAATGATTTTCAAATGCAGTTTTTTTTTGTAGTTGGCAGAGCGAGGGTATAATGTGATTCTAGTATCCCGGACACTTACCAAGTTACAGGACGTGGCTAAGGAAATTTCAGAATCATTTAAAGTCGAAACGAAAGTGATTGCTGTGAATTTCACATCCGGTCCTGAAATCTACGACCAAATTAAGGAACAAATTAATGGATTAGAAATTGGGATTCTTGTTAACAATGTCGGAATGTTCTATCCAGCACCCGAGTTATTCCTTGAAATTTCCGAACGAGACAACCTTATTCAGGATATCATTAGATGTAACGTAACTTCCGTTCCAATGATGTGCAGCTTAGTTCTACCGCAAATGATTGAGCGCAGACGTGGGCTAATTATCAACATTTCATCAATGGCTGCTCATATGCCGAGTCCTACAATCACCATTTATTCAGCTTCAAAAGCTTTTGTTACCAAATTTTCTGAAGACTTAGCGGCTGAATATGAATCTCAAGGAATAGACATTCTGGCTATGATACCTGGTGGTGTGGGTAAGTACTATCAAGGGAAGCTGTTTGACATAGTTGAATGAAAGTAAAAATATTCAAGACACCAACATTACTCAAGTGAAAGGCGGTGCATTTGGGATTCCTACAGCGAAACAGTATGTTGAATCAGCTCTCCGTTATGTTGGCTACGGTCGGAAAACCACTGGTTTCCGCATGCATTCCATTATAAATGTCATAGGTGATTTAATGGCGTTTGTAGCTCCGAAGAGTACGGAACTCCTAATAAAGAAAATATTGTCTTCGCATCGTGACAGGCGGATTAAAGAAGGACTCTACAAAAAAGTAGCGTAATATTTGAGCAAGTAATTTTTTTAACCAACAAATATATAAAAAAGTATAGTTTTTCTAGTGCGATTTCAATGAATTCTCCCCTTCGAATCAGAGTTGCTGACTTCTTGAGTTGAAAATAGACTGTGAAAAGAGTTGGGGGGGGGAGGTGGGGGGAGGGAACTTTTGGCGTTTATTTTAGAAATTCCGTGCCCCCAAAGGCACACGACGTTATTAGTTGCTTAAAAGTATAACGTAATTTATTGTCTCTCATCACTAAAAGTGTCGTGGTATATGAAGATTTTCGGTAACGATGACTTTCTTATAACAACAATTTGGATTGGTCTCATTAGCATTACTAATTATAAACCCCTAATGTCCGTCTGTTTATTTATTTATGTGTCTATTCCTCTGTCTGTAACGATCCCGTTATTTTTGCGTTTAATTGCGTTTAAACTGACGAAGAAAAAAAAATACTTTTTGATATGTTGTCAGGTATGGTGCAAAACGTCGAGAAAACATGTTTCGGGGTGGGATATTGTTCTGAAATAAGGGAATTATGGGTCAAGAAAGGTTGAAAATTGAAAATCGGCCAAAAGTCAGTCAATATGTTGTGTTAGAGATTTGTTCGGGGAAAAAAAGTCTTAGAGTTTTTGATGGCCTACAACTTTGTAGAAGAAAACTTTTTGATCCGACTTCATGCGGAGGAGCAAGGCAGCGAAAACTGTTAAAATTTTGGGGTTTCCTCACTTTGTTTTTCAGGAACTTTTGCTCTTGGACAAAGTAGAGATAATTTTTGAGTGCCAATCGATAGTGGAGACTTGGTACAACAAAATTGCTGAACAATGTTGGGTGAAAAAGTTTCATATTCCCGAGCTATAGGTCGTTCTTTGGGGATTTTGTCCAGAGCTGGAGCACTTATTAACCTATATCTCGGCCGGTAGTTGCCGGAATGAGGCCAGTGAGGTGTCAAATGAAAGGTTTTAACACTACAAAAACTTCCGCAGAAGTACAAAATTCTATTTGATGCAAAAATATATTTCCGTAAGTGTACAGTGATCTCTCGTGACTTATTTCGTATAAACGCGAAAGCTGTGGAACTGGAAATCAAATTGAATGGAGAAGTGAAAGAAACTTAACGGCCAATGCGAATTGGTTTATGTGGATCATGTGAAATTTGATTCTGAATTGGCCAAATTGGTTCAACTTTAAGCAAGGCCTGATTAGTCTCAGCTCACGCTGTCTCTGCTCGCGCAGTTCACCGTAACACGTCACAACAAACTAGCCCTGCTTTATTTTTCAGGAAAAGTTGTAGCAGGAGGTAAACTAAAATTAGAAACGTGCAAGTGTGATATTATGAAATTATTACGTCAGGATTACACGCAATTCATGTTAAATGTGATCTAATCGACCAGGATTTCATGTCTGTCGACTCGACTTTAAATTGAAACTTTAAATCAAGCCGACTTGCGCAAGAACAGCTAGTCCAGCCAACTAACTCTCGCTAGCCTTCTTATTTCAGGTGGACCACTGGGAATACGCAATGTTGGTGCTAGATCCGACAAAGTGTTGATTCGCATTTTTGTTAAATTAAGTTTTGTAAATTTTTTTGTCAAATATTAGTCGGCCGTTGATGAATAAATATAATTACTTTCAAAATTCTCGTCTGGTTCCCACGCTTGGATTACGCAGTCTGAGTCTACAAATAGAAATTATTTTTCCCCTTTTTCAAACTAGTTTTGGAAAAACGTCCAATTTACCTTCCAAAGTCAAGAAATAGGGACTCACTGACTGAAAAAGACACTTTCAGTCGCTTGAAGAAAAAAAAATGGGAAACTTCTACTAAATCTTCATTTTATTGGGTTAATATAATTACAAAAAGAAAAATAAATAATTTTTGTAGTAGGAAGACATTTTCATAAAAATTTGCTAAAATAGGAGCTATTTACATAAACAGTGTCGCAGATTTAGTGTTATAACTGATTGAATTTTATGTTTAATTTCGTATAACACTTTACGTCTAAAATTATTTTCATATTTCATTTTTGAATTTGTAACATTTAATTTTCTCTATTGCATTGAATAAAACATCTTTTTCTGTTTACCTTTTACTTATTTGCCTAAACAAATCATGAAATCCATATTTTTTTTTATTTTAATAAAAATATGTTGACGTTCATCTGTCCTGCTTTTGCTTCCATTTAATTGAACGACTCGTACTCAGTACTTCAGTGTTAACAGTGAAAATTTCAGGTTGAGCAACATTTATATAACGAGACACTAGCACATCATAATTTCAGATGACATCTAGTTTTTCGTGGATTTATGACCTCCTCCCATTTGCATTTCTGAACTAATAAGATCATCAACCAGCATAATGTTACAAGCCGTTACCTTAAGACCCTATGACACATCGAGTTCGTAGTTAGACGGTTAAAAGTGAGCGAAAACTTCGACCAACTCATATACATTGCATTTTTGATTTTGATGACTCATTCAATTCTAGGAGACAAATATTTTTCGTTCTTTCTAATTTTCAAAAATTTCGGGGATTTTTTCAATTCTAGGAGACAAATATTTTTCGTTCTTTCTAATTTTCAAAAATTTCGGGGATTTTTTGGAGCTCAAGGGCAGAGTCCATCCCTACCAGTAGCAACAAATAAACTTGTTCTTATTGGTAGGGATGGACTTCTTCTAATTGACGCTGTTTTTATTGTTCGAACTGATTACCGTACAATATTATACGCGAATCGAGGAACAAACATTGTTAGACCTTATTCTGGTCGCTAGGAACCCAAATCCGTTGAAAAAACTAGCGCAAGCAGAGGTGTGCGTGGGTATATAGTTGATCGGAGGCGTCGGCATGAAATTCAGATAAGATTCACTCGAGATTTGCACAAAAACACGTATGGCACTAGCAGAGACTAATTTTTAGGGTTAAAACTCAACATATTTTTTTCCATAAAAAGTTGGGCATTCCTATCCATTCCATAGACCTATCGATTGAAAAAAATATCGGAATCGGAAAAGATTTACTTGAGTTATGTACAAAAGACCCAAAACTCTTTAAGCGGCCCAAGCTCGACGGTTCTCAGCCCAAAAATCCCCATCTTAGAAAAATCACCATTTCGATGGTTTCAACAAAATCGAGTTATAGTGTTGACGGACAAACAGACAGACACGCGGACAATTTTTTTAGATTTGTTTTATTTGAACCCGAAAAGGAAATGCTCACCAACTGCTGGGTCCAAATTCGACTCGTTACAAACGTCGGGGTAAGCCCATAAAATTTAGAAAGCAACTGAAAGAAAAAACAGAGTGGACCGAAAAGCCAGACTATCTACCTCTCGCTCTTGAAAGTTCTAAATTTCATCTTTTGCTTCCACTAATGTCTAGTGTCGAACCAAAATATATCACTGATCTCAGTGAGAACATTTTTGTATGAAAAATCTCATTGTAAGTCTTTTCTTCAATAGATTCAGACATTATGAGATGGATCATTGCAAAAATGTTTTTAATAGGGAACGCGCATTGCGAATTCTAGACTAATTTAACTTTCAATAACTGTAAATACAATTTTTATAGAACTCTTTGCAAACTTTTAATCAAATAGAAATGTCGCCAACATAAAGAAACTTTTAACAATATATTATTACGTCAGGTCATACCGGACGAATTCAGAAGGCAGCATGGTGCCGAAAAGTTAATATGACAATGTTGGATGTGTGATAGTGATATGCACTCGGTTCCGACTCGGTACCAGGCTGCCTACTTAATATGTATTAATAACCTCATAGGAGGCAGCCTTGTGCCGAAAATCTGTTGATGTCATCGATACGGCAGTAACGAATACTATACGTTGTATAAATTTCAACTCGGCACCAGGCTGCTACTGCCCTCTATCTAATAGAAAATCTCAAGTACGCAGCCTGGTGCTGAGTTGAAGATGATATGACGCATAGTACTGCCGTTATGATGACATTAACATATTTTTGGCACCAGGTCGCGTTCTTTATGGTTACGTAAACTTTTCAAGTAGACAGCCTGGTGGCGAGTCGGAACCGAGTGCATAGTAATTTATTCGTTTACCTTTCCAACATTGTCATAGAAACTTTTTTGGCACCAGACTGCCCACCTTGAAATGCAGATCTCTGTTAGTTGCAATTTTTCTCCGTGAAAAATGGAAAAAAAAATTGTTACGAACAGAGGTCTCGTTTAGGCAACACCACGTTCCCAAATTTTTAAATGCTAAATGAAAAATTCTTCTAAATATTTTAAAAAAAAACCTTAAGCTAAGTAGAATGTAAAAAATTTATTTTTCACTTTACATGTGCCGACAAAAATTGGCCGGCGGCGGCAACGAGAACAAATTTCTGTCTTCGGCGGCGAGACTTCGACGTGACCCTTTTTTCAGCGGCACGTCGGCGGCGGCGCACATCTCTAAACGCAAGTTAAAAAGTGCTACAGATACCTATAGAGTTTCCAAAATATAGGAACCAACATTGTTAGACCTAATTCAGGTCGGTTATAACTCAAATCCGTTGAAAAAACTGCCGGAAGTTATTTTCTATAAATTTATTATCTATTGAATTGAAGAAAACAAAAAGGTCATTCGTCCATTTTAATGGAAAGTTGATGCGAAATTAGAGTGCCAAGGGACCCTACTTTGACAAAAATAGTTCTCTCCTCCTGCAAAAAAATATATCCAAGGAAGTCTTTGCACGGAATGGTAGTAGGTCCTTTATTATCCCACTGCAACAGTTTTTCAGAGGAGGCCGTTCACTGAGTTAAAGCCAGTCAGAGTTTGACCCATTTTTGACGGATGAAAGGTAGCGATGGTTTAAGGTATTCAAATTGGCACTACAATCCTACCAAAAACCAATATTTTCGCTCACATCTTCATCTACTTACATCACTTACATCAAAAAAACTGTTTCGGGAGCTTTTGGTAGACTCCCACCTTGACCTCCAACCACCCGAAATTTTTGAAAATTAAAAAAAGAAGAAAAATACGTGTCACCTAAAATTGAATGAGCCATCATTTGTCGAAATTAAAAATGCGATGTATACAAAATGCCCAAAATTGGTCGACGTTTTTGCGATATCAACTCTTAAGAGGTCAAGATACCGCTGGAACCATTTGAGAAGCGTGATAGTAGTTTCTTTTGAACGCACAAGACAAACACATAACCTCTTTTTCGTGAATAATAAAAGCGGAGTGCTACGATCTACCAATGCCTTCCCTAATTTTCACTGAGCATAAATTTTCCGCCAATAACATTCAACTTGTTGCCTGTGTTTTTTTCTTAAGAAATTATTCTTAAATTCCTAATGCCTAACACGTAAATTAATGATAACCTCCTGATAACGCCTCCAATTGGACGTTTTTTTTTTTTGTGATCGTCTCAGTGTGGCACAACGTATATTTCAATATCATAGACACACTTCAAGATCAATGTCTTAAAATTATTTTCAGCATTACGCTATCGCATCAATCGAAGATCAGTGAGATAAAGTTGATTCACTTATTTAATTTGAATTGTAGTGTGTTTTTTTGATTGCTTTGTACTTTAAATTAACAACCAAAGGTTTGTGCATATAATTTAATTAATGTTTTTTTCTTGTTTTCAGTTAAACTAATAAACACCGATAAATTGATTTTCCACTATAATGTGTGCGCTAAATTCAAAGTCCACATTCTACAAATACTCAACAATATCACACTTAATTGAAATATTAGGACAACTTGCACCGACTACATTATTTCTACTACGATATCTAGGCTGTTTTTCCGTTAAAAGTTTTCGAAATATCGGCAAAATAGCTGTGTCGCCGTCAAGCAATTCCGATTCGGAACTAGCGCCATACATTGACGATTCGGTTTTCGTTCGATGTTTACGTTGCTTCTCTGGCGCTACATTTGGTGATGAGTGATGATGTGCATGTGCTGATTTGATCAATTTCCTCGTCTGTGTACAATTGTTAACGGTTTCCCGTTCGCGTTCGCTGTCCGTTTCGCTTTGACCCATCAACACTTTCGGTTTGTGGCGATGTTTAGTTCGATTTTTTTCCGAAACGCTTCGTTGAATTGGTGTGGTGTTGTTTTGATCGTACGTAACAATGTGACCGTGTTCTTGGCATCGTTGTGGATTCGGATAGTTACGCGGCGATTGACGTTGTTTCGCATGTGACAATGTTTGTGTGTCCCATAAATCACTTTGCGATACAACGAAATTACTTTTTAACGCCGCACCCATCTGTACGCTAACTCTACGTTGCTGTTCACCATTCAGATCTATTGGAAATATGAAAAGTGTACGGATGGAAAACTTTTGTATTAAAAATCCTGTTACTTTTAGCGCTTCCTTTGTTGTGTGGACAAATGGTGTTGAGTTCACTATTGGAATGTGTCATTGATACTGAATTGAATTGTGTGTTGATCTTCGTTCGAGACGAAGAAAATCCGTCCCCGTCCTGAATGCCATTATTTCAAAAGAAAAAAATGTTAGAAAAATTTTAATGCGAGGAGAAACAATTCTTAACATAATTCGGCTCACCTTTCCTCGGGAGGTGGGCGATTGCATCGACTTATTCTTTATGTAATGATTGCTTTCCCTACTCTCCGAGGATGTAATCACTTTATGGTCGGGTGTGTTCTCAGGAGTTTTACTTTTTCGACGCTGATGTATTTTTTGTTGTGTTTCACTGACTTTCGGCGTTACTTTATTTTCAACATTTGATTGAGCCGGGACCGTGGTTTGTGGAATGGGATCTAGTTGAAATTGCAGATTTTTCGTACTGAAATCAGTCGAATTATTGCATATGTGAACTTAATGTTTGATAGAATAGATTTTACTTTCGACTATCCGTTGTTATAGTTCCATTTTCCTGTTCCGCATGCGTGGAAGTGACACTTCCGATTGATGTCATTTCCGTTATCTCTGTTGTGCTTGGTAAATCTCGGCGAACTGTTGGAACGGACAATTTTGATTGATTCAACAACGGCTCAGATTCGCAACTGACGCCGTCGATCCAATTTCGTGCTTCAGGTCCCAATTTGCGAATCAGTGCCTAGGCAAGTTATTATGTAAAGATATTTAGTCACTCATTGCGCTCCACTCACTTGTAACTCAGCTTCCTTCTCCATTAAAGCTTTTCGAAAGCGACAATTATTCGATTTGACGTCTCTAAGCCTTTGCTCCAATTCACACACCGATGAATCTCTACGATTTTTCGACATCGGACGTAACGTGGCTCTAATTCGCTTGTCAACCGTTCCTTGTGGATTTCGTTTCATTTCAACCAACTGAAAATACACAAGTTCTGGTTATTTGGAATTCTTAACGGCCAACAGGACAAAAAGATTTTGAATTAAGAACAACAACTATACTATAAAATTACTACCAATCTTACTTTCGGAACGAACACCAAACACAAAGTGCCAGTTGTACAAAAAATTATAAATAAAGATATTAAGATAAAGACAGCGTCTTTTCGATCAGACAAAACCAGTGCAATAGCTGCGCCCATGATGCACATGATTAAAACATTGTAAACTGATAAGCCAATGTGTTTGGAGTCGTTTAGAGCTGGTATTGAAACGTGTCGTGTTTCCCATGCCAAAAATGCGCCAAAAATCTGAATTCAAAAAAAATTAATTATAACACTTTGCACTGCGTAGGGATTTCAGCGAATAGAAGCGTGCGCCGGTACACGATTCGTCGACATTTTTCGATAAAGTTGTTGCAGCTGAACCACTACGGAGCACACATCTAATCGCACTCTATGCGTTTAGCGCGTTTTCGGCTTGTGTCAAGTATGAAATCATTGGTAGGCTGAAAGTGGCCATTTTTCTCTTTCATGGCAGTCATTTTGAAGCTGTAACACAGGTTGAGGGTGTCATATGTTGTGTTATGCGTAATATAGTCACGCAGAGAAATCGGCAGAAGAATTGACGAAGGAAATGGTGAATGCATGTGACACGGCGATACCAAGAAGTATGGAGCCGAGGAATGGACGAAAACCGGACTTTTGGTGGGACTTTTGCGAGCGACTTGTTTTAAGACAAAGGATGCAAAGGGCTAGAAACGAAAGTGTCAGAGCGGCGCAAAATTAGCACTGAAGCGAGCAATCCGGGCGAGTAAGAGGGATTTTTGGAAGAAACTGTGCCAGGAGGCGGACGCAAACTCGTGGGGCAAAGTGTTCAGAACAGTAATGACGATGACGAAAGGTACATCAGGGCTAAAAAAAAGTGCCCGAAGAAACTAGGTGTCATAGTGAGAAGGATCTTCCCACAGCACGAATCATGACCATGAAGAGGAAGACAAACATCAACGGTCGATCACCGCAGAAGAGAAGTCAAAGAATAACAAGGCGCCAGGACCATATGGAATCCCCAATGTAGCTCTGAAGACAGCAGCATGCGCGAAGTCTAAAATGCTCAGATTGACAACGAAGATATTGCAGATTAACGTGCGTACCTGGCATAGCCTTAACCGCACGACCCCCATGGACGTGGAATTGGAATACGCCCAATTAATGCGAGTGTGAAAACCCTACCCAATCGAGATCCTCCATGCAAGTGCACTCTGTCACTCTGGGTCGGAGCCAAGACCTATCTTAATCTCTACTGCTTTGATCATCATATAGACCTGTATGTTTCCTGAACGGATTGGGAAAAATGTTGGAAGCCGTGATTCTGAACAGACTACGAAAACACACAGAGAGCAAGCACGGACTGTCAGACGAACAATTCGGATTTCGTAAAGGAAGGAAAGCCATTAAAAAGCTTCTAGAGGTTGTCGACAAGGCGCGGAAGCAAAAAATATGGGGTAACTGCTTCTGAGCCTTAACGACGACAGACGTTGGAAATGCCTTTAATAGCGCAGGCTGGATGGAGATACCAAGGCGTTGCATATCAAGAGAGTCCCCGATTACCTCTGCAGGATGCTGAAAGGCTATTTCGAGCGACGAGTACTAACGTACGATACTACTGAAGGGAAAAAGACAGTAGACATGACAGCTGGAGTACCACAGTGATCCATATTAATGTATGACACAGCGCTGCGGCTGAAACTGCCCAGATGCGCTACGACGATTGCTTTTGCCGTCGACTTGATCCTCGAAGAGCGAGGCGGAGATAGTTACGATGGAGGCGCTAGAAACTGACGAAAACTGGATGACAACGGGAAAACCGAAGCTGGCCCATCAGAAAACCAAGATCATGCTAGTAAGTAACTGCAAAAAACTGAGCGGATCGTAATGAACATTGACGGGGAAGAAATCACATCCACTCGCCAATGAAAGTACCTTGGAGTTATGCTGGACGACCGCAAAAATTTTAATAGTCATGTGGACTACACGTGCGAAAGCGCAATGAAAGACACCGCAGCACTGGCCAGAACAATACCAAACGGCTTTGGACCGCGCAGCAGCAGAAGGAGGTTTCTAGCAAGCGTCACCTTATCGATATGACGCTACGGGGCACTAGCGTGGATACGGGCGCTAGATACGAAGAGGAACCGGAGGAGGCCTAATTGAGCCCAAAGGCTGGCAGGCATAAGAGTAGCAAGCGCATACCGAACGATATCCCTAGAAGCGGTATGTGTCATAACCGGGACGATGCCTATATGCATAACGCTAACAGAAGAAGAATGTCATAGAAAGAAGAGAAGGGAGGGTCAAAGGGACTGTCTCTGTTCACCTACTCTTATATCATATCCTAAACGGATAAAGGTTTTGAGAATTGGATGGAATGCTAGATGTCAGACTCACAGCATAGGAGGATTAACAAAACTTACAAATGAACTGAAGAAAGCCAAAATCTACTTTGAAACACGGCAAGGGATAGAAAGGGTTGGATCAGAATCCTCGAGCAGGTTAAGGCCCACAATTGGCTGCAGCGCCGAAAAAGTAAAGCAAACTGACACAGGTTGAGATATCGAGAAACAAATTTGTATGAAATTTCATTATGAAATACACAAGCGCACCATGAAATTCGAACGTGAGTAATTTCGTATACATTGACATAAGCCGACACCGTACCAAAAGCGTGGTGGTGGCAGCACTTACCAGAAGCACTCCTTTGTAAGCATAAATTATTCCAATGAAAATTGTAATGCTCTTCGACTGACAATACTCGTTTTCCTGTACAATTAGAACATCTTCTAGGGATGGATGATGCTGCAAAAAAAATGCATCGTGAACGAAGAAAAAGTCAGGAAGCTTTGTACACCAACCAGCGGTTCAATTTGTTTAGTGTCTCTATAGAATGGGTCAGCAATTTGCCAAGTTGTCATTATAACCAAATCAATAGCCAGCAAAATTCCAACGACCATAAACAGTTGATAGTCTTTGATTACTTTTTTGTTCAATTTAACATCCGTAAAAATGGAATGAACTCTCCAAGTCTATAAAAACTTCAATTGTAAATTTTTATAGAAAATAATGTGTGGTCAGTACCTTCGAAAACATGGCGCCAAAAGCTAAACTGAATCCAGCCATTAAAAGCCAGGCTCTCGCGGTGCAGATGTATGGGAACGCAGATATGCTGCTCAAGCCACTGTCTAGTCCCAGAAATATGACACTCAAATACGTGAGCATACATCCCACGATGATCAAACTGTTGAACCAAATCATTAGAGGAGTTTCTTCTCATGTCAATAGAGAATACCTACTTGTTCAAATGAGGACTCGACATCTTAATGTATCTAAGACGAGAAAAACTAAATGTCAGAAATACCTGAAAATTGTTTGTCTTACCGTTGGTTGCGATATTTAATGTTGAACACCAAGAAAACTGTCGCCATTAAAATTCCCAGCGCTGAACAACTTGCTAAAATGGCGTAAATCGTTAAGTTTACTTGACTGTGTTCGATAATTCTCAACGTTCGATCCTTCGGTGGTGAACGGCCAATCTAGAAATGCATCGCTTCGTTATGTCGTTCGGCAGACTATGAGAACTTTTCGAAATTACCCATTTCAGTGGCTTTCCCGGAGAGAAATCTAATCGATTGTGGATGGAATTATATTCGCCGATTTTTTCCTCGTTGCCGAATTGGAATTGTTTCAGTAAAATATTTGCACGTCGCTCGTTGTTGTAAAATCTTACAGGACCCTACAATCAACGAATAATTTTAGAACGCAACGGAAAATCGCTTCCTTCTACCATATGACACTCTTCACATAGAAGTCTCATTTTAAGAAGAGAGGCGCTTTAATTATAGGCAATTGTAATGCTCGGACCAGACTTCATTTACCTCATTCACACTTTCCGTTAAAAATCTCAATGGACAGCTCTCATAAATGCCTCCCACAGAAGCATATTTCGCCCATGTTGCTCAGAAACCTTGGACTACAAAAAAAAAGTGGGAACCATCTTGACTTACCGTTACTCCTTCGAAACTTGTGTTTTTCAATGCTTCGAGGAATATATTTTCCCAGTCTTTAACCCGGTATTCAAAACGTGACAAAAACTGATCCTTTCTATGAGCGACATATTGAATTGCCAAAGCTGCTGCCCAAATACCGTCGTACGTATACCCATGGAATCTGGAATACTCTCCACCACGCCTACTGTCATATTCAGCCAAATATTCTTCTGCCGTCTAGGTAAAAATGTCAGACAAAAAGTTCAAACATATGAAATGTTATACTTACAATTCCTGAGACGGTAATATCACCGGTGGTGGATAATGGCAGCAGATCTGTCATAATAGTTGACTCTAAAGCCGTTACCAACTCTTCCTGCGAACATTCACTGGTGACATTCCACCATTCCGTTGAATATGTTCCCATAATGATCCATTGATATGATCGTCCATACATTTCCAATCGATAAGCTTCACAAAATACTTTTCTCGCCCAATTTTCATTGAAATTACCCAAAATTATTCTCACATCTTTCTCAGCCAACTTCTTCAACGGTTCGCTAACATCATTCACAAAACTTTGCGTTTCGACCACTTCAAATCCCATCGCATCCAAATCAGCGACCATGTGATTATGTGGAAGTGAGTATCTCGGTTCGTTTTGATAAATTGTCCCGATTCTTGTCCAATTGAATTCCTTTAGTAGTGCCAGACGTGGTGCGTTAAATGCATTTTCCGATGGAACGACTCGAAAAAAATTCGGAAACGCATCTTTGGTGAACATGGGATGGGTATCGGCGTAAGATAATTGTGTTAGATGCCAATGTTTGCTCGCCTTGGCTATGGGATCCGTAACGTGAGTGCATGCCGCTCCGAATAACATCAGTTTGTGCGGCCCCGAATGCATCATATCAAAAAATGATTTCACTCCAACCGCAGCATTACACTGCAATGGAGATTTCAATTTTTTTTTTAATTCAGAGAAAAATTGGGAGAGACTCACTTCTGTGTCGTTCCACCACATGTGCAAGCGGTAGTTTCTTAAAATATTTGAATGTTCGTTGACATGGTCTAGTGCTAGTTTAACGCTGGGCATAACTCCTCTACCTAAATTCATGCAAATGTAAGAATGTGAGACTCATTCATCGATCTCAATAAACCTGTAGCTGCATTTTCTACTCCATCTCCGTACGGAAAGAAACCCGCTATGTACACATCAGAGCGATGACTCGGACTAGGCCGTTGAGCGGATATTATGCCAATCATATATAAAGTCAGAATGATAGCAGTTTGAGTCATGTCTTTCGATGAATTTTTGTTATTTTTACCCTGCAACAGAAGCACTAATTGTTATTATCATGTAACGGTAGGGTTCCCATTTTTGAAAATTGAAAAAGAGGACATTTGACATGAAAACAGAGCACACTTTTTCAACAAATAAGAGGAGTAAGTGATCTATTATTCCACGTATTCGTTACTTTCGAAAGATTTTTCTTGATTTCCTTTCGTACGATGCATAAATTACGCGAGCCAACTTTGACACAGGGTCCTTCGTCGTATTGATTAAAATACTTGTTTTCTGCCGTAATTTGCATAAGAAACTTAGCTCCAAAATTATATTTCGGAGTTTCCATTTGAAATACGCATAACTACGTCAGAAGCTAAGTATCTTATGCAAATTACGGTAGTTGGATCCGTACGAAGTACGAAGGTCCTATACGTTTACTACAAATTCAGGGCTCCCACACATCCAATATTTCCACTCCACTTTTTTTTCGAAACGGTTGCACCGATCACCCTGAACTTTTTTTTCGCTGAAAGGTACATATGTCCCATGGTTCAAGTTCAATGATAAGCAAACTCGATCGGGTAGTTTCGGAAATATGGTCGAAAAGGTGTTCAAAAACATGGTTTTTTGGGGGTAGGTGAGACTTTTTCTTAGATATCTCTAGAATTTAGGCAGTTAGAAAGCTACTTTCTGGGGCAAAGCTGTAAAGAACTAAATTTTAGCGATCACGTGTTTCAGGGTTATCCACAGAAACATCCCGATCCTGAGATCTAGCCACTTCTAGAGTTAGGAGGGATGAGTCATATCTCAAGAACTTTGACAGATGGAAAGTTGCTTCCAATGGCAAAGCTGTAGACAATTAAATTTTAGCGAACACGAGTTTCAGGGTTTTCCCCAGAAACGTCCCAATCCCGAAATTTAGCCACTTCTAGAAATGGTAGGGATGATTCATGTATCAAGAACTATGACCGATAGAAAGTTGCTCCGAAAGGCAAAGTTGTAGAGAATTAAATTTTAGCAAACACGTATTTCAGGGTTTTCCCCAAAACCCTTCCAATCCCGAGATTTAGCCATTTCTAGAATAGGTCGCGATGAGTCATATCTCAAGAACTATGACAGATGGGAAGTTGCTTCCAATGGCAAAGTTGTCGAGAATTAAATTTTAGCGAACACGTGTTTCAGGGTTTTCCCCTGAAACGTCCAAATCCCGAGATCTAGCCACTTCTAGAATTGGTAGGGATGATTCATATATCAAGAACTATGACAGATAGAAAGTTGCTTCCAAAGGCAAAGTTGTAGAGAATTAAATGCTATCGAACACGTGTTTCCGGGGTTCCCGAAAAATGTCCCAATCCTGAGATTCAGCCACTTCTAGAACTCAGAGGGATAAGAACATTAGACAACGCGTGATTGGTGTCAGAGTTATGTTTTTGTATTGTACTTTGCTAGAGTAGCCAAAAGTTCATGAAAATCAATGTTTTAAAGTATTAGGCTACAGTGAGGAAGTGAGTAACAAGAGGTTCTAGGACAAGAATTGCAGAGTTGGTGACTAATCATTTGAAGCTAGGCTTATTTGCCAATATTATAAAAATTGAGAATTAGTCCCAGATAACTGGTAAGATTTGCTAAAAAATTAGAAGTTTTAAGAAAAACGAGGACGTTTTATGAAAAAAGTGATCTTCTAAGAATTTTTGTAAAAAAGAGTAATTAGACCGAAAAAACATAGAGGGTACCTGTACGTATCAGAATAGATGCGGCAAACAGAGTTGATGTTACGAAAAGACTGGAACGTATTTAAGTAAATGTTGCGTTCACATTAGACTGTATTGGAAATTGCCCGTAGGGTAATTTTGAAAAACCCGTCCGAAGTAACGGTGTAAAAAAATTCTCCGAACGCACAAAATTGACCTCCAAATAGAGAAAAATGTTCTCCTCAAAAAAAAGTTTTTGAAAATCGGAAGAGATTTACTCGAGTTATGTACAAAAAAACACGTAGGGCCCTAACAAAGACTCTTTTTTAGTGCCCTAGCTAAGTCCAAAGACTCAAATCGAAAAATGTTTCTTCCACAAATTATAGGTGAACGCAACATTTACTTAAATACGTTCCAGTCTTTTCGTAACATCAACTCTGTTTGCCGCATCTATTCTGATACGTACGGGTCCCTTCTATGTTTACTTTGGGGTCGTGCACATATGTCGCCACACATGCTACGAAATTCAAAAAGTCCATAGCTGCAAACTGGTCAGAGATTTTGCTTATAGTACTCCGGCTACCGCCTATTTAGGGTGGCCTTTTTATGGATACTAATTTTTTATAGCAAGTGTGATGTCATATGTGCGCGACCCCTTTCGGCTCTGAAGCACGTAAAAGATATAAACCGGCAATTCTTACTTAAAAATTGAAGCAAAAGTAAACTGAAGGAAACATTATACATAATAATATAAAAAATTCCTTTACACACTGTTACACAATTCCACTTCACAAAGCTATTAACACACAGTGTTACACACTTTTTTAGCTTCAATATGCATACGAAATCGTTCCAGCTGCCAGTCTTTGTTTCCTATGTCATTGGTAACGGTAGCTAACCTGCGCTACGTGCGACCGAATTTATCAATGAATCAGTTTGTCAAGATATTACTCCGAAGCTACTTTCTTACAGGTATGCATGCAAGGTTTTCAAGGTTGTCACGCGATAGCATTCAAATTTCTGAATTGTTTCTCTTTGAAAAAGTTAAACTTTCATCCTCGAATAAGCGAATGACGTCATGAATTATACGTTTTGCTCCTCATCACATGGATGTTTGAATGAAGAATAGGAGGGAAAATCGCAGAGAGAAAATGGAAATGTGTTAAGCCTCTACCCAATTTCCTACTTCATCAAGTGGTAGCTGAATTTGGAAGCACCTCTATGTGGAAGTACTTCATACCAAAATAAAGCATCGTTGAATGACATAACAGATATAATTTTTTTTATCAAGATGGATTTTGCAACCCTTTCAGACGCTCGATGATTTGGAATTCCTCCTGAATGAGGGATTAGAAGTAAAATGGAAACAACTTCAGTGACAGAATTAGAAGAAGAATCAAAGAAGTAAAAAGCGTCCTGGCGGTCATGTATCAAGCCTTTGCGTGACAAAGGAAGCGGAGTCTGAAAATTCCTATTTTTGAGTTCCATGTTTGACGGTAAGAGATTTAGGTCGCATGCGCTTTTCATATCCCATGTGCTTTACACGTAGATTTGTATTTTTTAATGAAATGTCATGCATAGCTCCTAGTTGGGAGAAATGCGAATGAATATGAACTATACGAGGATCAGCTGTGAACCAATGAAAAATGTAAGTCTCAATCGAATCTCAATCGATCGGTTGCAGTCAATAATGAAAAGTTTTTCAAAAATCGAAATGTATATATTAAGTTCAGTTTTTAGATCCTGCAACCAAAATAGCTTAGTGGGCCGATCGAAAAATTTCGGAGGCGGCACGACTAACAAACCGACGGCTGAAGCCTTCCACACTGAAAGAGAACAATTTTACTATACGTCGGGTATGTAAGTTAATCACTTAACGTCTCATATGTTAGTATACATATGAGACGTAAGTTAACGTGCCACACGTTTAGGTTTTTCATTTTCATCAATATGTATTGTTGTATCAGCATGACGTTAGCATACTTGTGGCACTTTTATTACGCATACTAATCGGGAATGTTTTGTAACCAACACTTCACAAATAGTTCATACAGAAGACATATGCCAGATAGCAATATTTTTAGAATTCGGATGTTCTCTAACTCTCGAGTTGAAAAAAATGTGTCAAAAACATTTTTTTTTTTCAAAATTGATCATTTGATATTCTCAGTACACATTGTGATGGTATCATACATTATCATACATGTAAGAAGATAGTATACGTACCCGCCCGAAGTATGCTCTGATGTACCGACGACGTGGCTTTTATACTTCAGGCACGTTAGTAAACGTCCAGCACGTATGTGTTTTTATCAGAGTAAGGCGTTGTGGCTCAGTTTGGCTGAACTTAAAGTATTTTTCAGTGGCGGCGGCCCACGTTTTATGACTTTTTTTGGCGGGTAGGCACAATTTACTAGAAAATATTAAAAACACAGCGGTGGTGGAGCAGTTTTTAGCGATTTTCTCAGTGGCGCCGGCGCACGGGTATACCAATAACATTCGGTGATTGCATGTTTTCAAAATAAAAAGTCGCAATAACTGGACGAGATACAAGGTCGGGATAACAATTTGAATAATTCGATTGATTGAGCAAAGTATGAATAGAGTACTAGCTATGAAAATGACATATTTCGTAGATGCCAATGAGTTCAGAGAGGACGGAAGGTCCGTAAGCTTTTAATACGCCGACATTGAATTTCGAAAGTGAAAACAATTTGTTGCAAAAACAATTATCCTCTGATTTAACAAAAAAGTCGGTCACGTCAACCAATACTAAGCAAATTACAGAAAACACATACCAACCTCTAACAAGGGAACTAGGTAAAGGGAAAAAAATCTCTTTTTAATTGCGTATGCCAAATCACGTTCTATTTACTGATTGTATATGAAAATGCTATCGTTTACGTCCTTATTCCATGGTTCATTTCAGTTTCCATAATTGTTGATTCGTGAACAAGTCAAACACAGACACTTTTCGATTGATAAAAAATAATTATGAAATCTTTTTAATAATAAAATTGAATGTAAGTTTACAATTGAACCAAGAAAATCCTTCGATAGGAAAAGCTTTGAAAAGCACACCCTTCGTTTTTTAAATCGAAATTATTTTGGATGTCTTTCTTTTTCGTACGATTAACAGCCGAATTTTTGCAACGCTTGCGCATTCATCGCTCATTGCAATGTCAATATATGTTATAAAGCAGAGGGTTTTCTCTAAAATGTTGACAACTACATGCGGAAATGTAAATGGTAAACTGGACCAGCTAATGCTTTCAGCTATTTTGTGTCTTGTACTTTTGACGAAAAAAATGTCTAGGAGGATGCACCACCTACGAAAATATTTTTCCACATTCATCGATCACAGTCGAGAAAAACTCCCAAAGGACATATTTGCTGTAAACAATATAACATTGATAATGGAGATTGACCTCAAATGTCGAATCAGGTATATGATTTCCTTTTATAGAAAAAGAAATCATTCAATTGTGAAAGCCTGGAAATCTCTTACAATTTCCATTGTCTATTTTTCTTTTGTCTGTTAAGAGATAGCAAAGGCGACTTGTTGGTTAATGTAAATAAAGGAGCGTTACTCACCTATACGTATTCTCATTATGACTTCATATTTTTTTCACTTTTACATTTTTTATGCGTTTATCTTTGCATGAATTTGAACTATCTTTTTTGAGGAGTTCAAGGGGATTATGTGCTTAACGCAGTGTTTGCAAGCAGTCGCATTTGGACCTTAAAGGTAGTGGGTTTATGTTTTGAGATCTACATACATACGAAATATCGGCAAAAAAATCTTGTCCATCTTGTCAAAGTAGATATTTTCCCCTGAAAGGTGAATCACACGAACAGCTTGAAGTTAGGTCTGTGTTGAGAGAGGATGGCGATTAGATTTGGAAATAAGAATACTGCCGTCATAAGGAAAAAAAACAAAAGATAGTAGGCGATTGTTTTGTTTAATTTTGTCGCTCGCAGACTTTTTCTATGCTTTCGTGACGGCAGAATAGGATGAGATGAAAAGGGAGGAATTAGGAGGGTTTTGGGAGAAGAACTGGGGTTGGTAAGAGGCTAGGTGGCTGAACAGCTGAAAGCCGACAGCATTTTTGATAAATTTTGTTTTCGAAATATTTTTGTTGAGTTTTTTGCAAGCTTCTAACCGGTGACGATGGAAAAAAACCGCCCAGCTGAATATCATCCGGTACGTTACTTCACGGACAATATCAAAAGCGGAGGATATTATCGTCCGCGTCCACGGACGTTATTATCCCCCACGTTTTTACGGAGAATAATATCATCCGCGGCCACGGACGTTATTATCATCCGTCAGAGACGCCGACTTTTATTTCATCCAACCTAAGCATAAATGTTTCCTGTCTGTTGAAGAAAAACAATTAAGATCTCCGAACGTTCTAACGCACAAGGTAACTCGAAAGTAGTGACAAGTACGACGGGATCAGGCAGCCACAAATCTTTGAGTCCCAGTCCTATAAAGGTCTCTAATTCATATTTGGAGCCAACAAATGTTTTAGAAAAAACGTTTACTTTGAAATATGTACTGAAAATGTTTCTCTAAAGGACGAGCGTCGCGCCGAAAGCAAACAGTTCTTCATATCATGTCTTTTTGTGACAAATCCCCATACGAACAAAAAATGCAGATTTTTTTTTTTTGTAGACTTACAGCTAAGTTTTGATTTTTTTCCCTTGCGCTGTACCCCACTGAGACCTTGTTTATCGGATTCTACGTAAAATTTTGATTGAAATCGATATTTTACTCATTAAAATCGGTGTCAGTGGATCCGAAGATATGACCTTTAGAAAATGGTCATTTTCCATACAAAATGTGCTATTTCACAGAAGCCAAAGTTAATGGAGACATCCTACGTTAGTTAGTGGGTTAGTTAGTTAGTTAGTTCCAGAGCCATTTGTATGAAAACCGACTTTTTTGGCTCGTGCTCGAAAACGGCTCGATAGCTCTTCTTGAAATATTGCAGGGACCTTTGGGTGGGCATTCTACGCCATTTGAGATTTAAAAAAAAAGGGGGGGGGGGGTACCGGCCTGGTTTGGGCGCCAGCGCTCATGGAAGCTCACATACAAATCCCATATAAAAGCATATATTCAAGGTATGGGTCAAACATGAACAAAATTTGTAGAATGTGACTTGAGGAGGCGGTGATCTATGGCCAGCTATGGCAGCCGCGTGAGGTGTCGGGGCGCCAAAAAATGTTTTTGAATGAAGGTTGTAGAGGAAGTAACTGTGACCATTTTCGTAAATGTAAGTGGTGGCCGCCACCGCCAGCTATGGCAGCCGCGCGAGGTGCCTTGACGCCAAAAAAATTTTATGAATGAGCGTTGTAGACGAATTCACTGTGATCATTTTCGTAGATGTAAGTGGTGGCCGCCACCGCCAGCTATTGCAGCCGCGCGAGGTGCCGTGGTGCCAAAAAAATTTTATGAATGAGGTTTGAAATTCGAATAGAATTTTTTTTCTCCGAAAATATTTTTCGCCGAAATTTGTTTCCTTCCAAAACTAGTGATATCACAACAAAAACCCTTTTTAAAAGGGAAACGTGACGCCAGTCCTCGTCCCTTCTTCCAAAACAACTGATATCAATTGGGGTGACACTTACAGCTTTGAAACGAAAAAAATTTGTTTGGAATGTTTTGTTTTTTGATTAAAAAATGCGTCACAAATGCCGGACTTCCAGTGTTATAGTTTCTCTGTTCTTTCAGATTTCACAACGCAAAAATTTGACTTTATGGGATGCATGGCGTATTTTTGTACAGGGAGGAATTATCGAAGCAAAAAGTCATAGCCGCATTGAGGGTCTCAACGCTCAGAGTCACTAGCTTTGAGTGTCTAGTAAATCAAACTTTAAGTAACGCTTATTTGAACTGTGAAACTGTGCGCCAGTATTTTCGGCTGAGAGGCATTCAAAATTTCTGCAAGCTCGAGATATCTAGCTTTCTCCTCTTTCACAATGTTCTGCTATATCGTAAGCATATTGTGAGCAGCAGGCTTATTCCTCACATAATTTATATGACAACTACGCAATAACCGTTGCGCAAACTTTTTCAAGCGAATCTGTTGAAGTGTAAAAAACCGGCGCAACTATCATTACGTAGTTGGATTTTATTTTATTTTATTTATATTTTATAATATTTATTTTTAGCTGTAAGGAAGAACTCGGGCTACAATATCTGGGAACCGTTTTTTAGAACACTGTGAGAGAGTAGAAGGCCAGATGTAGCTTGTGAAAGGTTCAAAAGACTCGCTCAGCAAAACACCGGTATACAAATTCAGTTCAAAATTAAAGCGTGAACGGAGCGAGCGAACATTTTTATTGTTTTGAACTTGTAGGTCTTCTTTTTTGACGATTCAAGTTTCGTTTCCTTCTTGAATTATTACAATTTTTGTTTTTCAAATTATATTTTCGGCAACCGGATCTTTGCCCCGGTTGAATCGCCTCAACCGGGGCAAATGCCCCTTTTGCACTGGTGTAGTAGACGCCTCTGTAGTCTGTGTTTTCGCGGAGGATAATAAGATCCGCGTCCACGATACTAACCTCCATCATTTAAACGGACGTTATTATCCTCCGTGTAAACACGGACCATATTATCCTCCGTGTTCAATATTGTCAAATGGTGTGTTAAGCGTAATATAGTACTCCTTTATGTACCTTAGCCTCTGTCCACCTACTCCTACATCCTATCCTACCCGTGGTGACACCTGTTATAGTGAGCAACCCGCATGAACGATCAGGTAACCAACCCTGGTGTAGTAGTGTGGGTCACTTAGCATAAGGATGAGGGGGGGCTGCCTTCGGGTAGTACCTAAACGGCACGTATAGGGAGGGCCGAAGGCAGCTAGGCGCTATCAAGATGGGATGGCGACTTAGTATGGTGGCGGATGATCTCAACAGCAAGAGACAACGGCAGCATACACAGCCCTAGTCAGATGGGCTACCACCACCACCTGGTGACTTCCCTACGGGTCATCGGGAGAAGGAAAGTAGGTTGGGCGCTTGGCTAACTCCCAGACACCGTAAAAACAGTCTTGTTATGAATTCCCCAACACAGCCTCGGATCGGACAGGATAAACGGCAACGACTCAAGCATCGGAAGCATCGGAAAAAGGACAACGATTTACAATTAGGAACATGGAATGTAAGATCTTTGTTGCGGCCAGGAGGATTGAGATCTCTCACAAGTGCGCTAAGAGCGGCAAAAATTGACATAACAGCTGTGCAAGAAACGAGATGGCCTGGAAAGGACACCATGACCAGTAACGACTATAAGTTCTACTATAGTGGGAAGAGTAACGACAGTCCGAGAGAGTATGGAACAGGCTTCATGGTTCTCGGCAGAGCTAGAAACGCGGTGATTGGTTTCAGTCCTGTTGACGAGCGATTGTGCTCTCTACGAATAAGAGGAAAATTTTTCAATTACACTCTTATAAACGTTTATGAGCCTACGGAGGAAAGCGACAACGAGGCGAAGGAGCTATTCTACGAGAAACTGGTGGATGTATTTGATGGAGCGCCGAAACGAGACATTAAAATTGTGCTTGGAGATTTTAATGCTAAAATAGGCCGCGAAGTATTTTATCGTCCCACAATCGGTAAACATAGCCTTCACGAAAACTCGAACGAAAATGGAACGCGGGTGGTTGATTTTGCAGCATCAAGAAACATGGTTGTCAGCAGTACCTATTTCCAACATAAAGACATCCACAAAGCGACATGGGTATCACCGGATAAACGAACCAAAACCAGATTGACCATATTTTGATAGATGCACGTCACTGTTCAAATATGTTGAATGTCAGAAGCTGTAGAGGACCGAATGTAGATTCCGATCACTACCTGGTGAGAGCGGCAGTTAGGTCTCGAATATCGGTTCAACACAATCGACAACCGGCCTTGGAAAGGTGGGACGTGGAAAAACTACAGAACGAAGACATTAAACGTCAATATGTCGACAGGCTGGAGACGAATATTATTGCCGGAATGGTCAGCGAACAACGAAGCGTAGACGATGCGTGGAATCAAATTAGACGGAACGTAGAGAGCGCCGCAGCAGAGACAGTGGGAACGAGAACGGGAAATAAAAGAAATATCTGGTTTGACGATGAATGCCAGAAGGCCATGGACGACAAAAACGCAGCTCGCCTGAAAACTCTAAGTAGATTCACTCGAGCTGGCCCGGAAGAGTACCGTTCTAAAAGAAATTTCGAGAGAAAACTCTTCCGACGGAAAAAGCGACAGCGTGACAAGGAAGTTTTGATCGAAATTGAGAAGTTTGGCAATCGGAAGGAGACTCGGAACTTTTACCGGAAAGTGAACGAATCCAGAAACGGTTACAGTCAACAACCTTTGCTGTGTAAGGACAAGCATGGATTGGTCTTAGCAGATGAGGAAAGGTGTATCGCGAGATGGGCTGAGGACTTTAAGGAACTGCTTAACCCGAACAGACCGCTCAACCGAGACGACGAAAACGACGAATTGCCATTTCAGACTGCGCAACCATACATAGAAGAACCAACGATGCAAGAAGTTGAAGCTGAAATTTTAAAGCTCAAAATTTCAAAGCCCCGGGGACTGACAACCTACCCGGTGAACTTTTCAAGAACGGCGGCAACGCGCTATGTATGGAGATGCACGAGCTCATCATACGCATCTGGAATAACGAGGAGCTACCGGAAGATTGGAAGACCAGCATACTTTGTCCCATATACAAAAAAGGTGACAAATTGGAGTGTGGCAATTTTCGAGGAATCGCTCTGCTGAATATTGCTTACAAGATATTTGCAAATATTCTATATCAGCGCCTTCATCCATACACGGAATCTACGATAGGTGAATACCAAAGTGGTTTTCGTGTAGGTCGTTCAACATCGGACCAGCTGTTTAATATCAGACAGATCTTGGAGAAGTGCAAGGAGTACAACATTGCAACACACCATTTGTTCGTTGACTTCAAGGCAGCCTATGACAGTGTTAGAAGAAGTAAGCTATGGAGAGTCATGGAGGAGTTCGGAATTCCCAACAAACTGATCTCGCTAACGAAGCTAACACTAAACGGAGCTAACAGCCGAGTAAGGATCCGCAATCAAATGTCAGAGACTTTCGACATTGAGGAAGGCCTACGTCAAGGAGATCCTCTTGCAACGCTGCTTTTCACTTTAACACTCGAAGCAGCTGTTCAAACCATGGACATAGACTCCAGCGGCACCATTTTCTCCAAGTCCAGTCAGTTGCTTGGTTTTGCAGATGACCTGGACATTATTGGTCGAACTATGGATGTTGTTAAAGATAAGTTTATGGCCTTGGGTTGAAGGTCAATGACGGAAAAACGGAATACATGATCATCCCACCTACGAATCGATATCGGGAAGATAACGTAACGATCGACACACACACATTCAAAATGGTCAATAAGTTCGTATACCTTGGATCCGAGCTGAACATAAACAACGACATTGCGGACGAAATAAAAAGGCGAGTAACTTTGGGCAACCGGAGTTATTACAGCCTGCTGAAAATTCTAAAGTCCAAGTCAGTAAGCCGAAATTCAAAATGCGCACTTTATAAAATTGTGATCAGACCGGTCGTTACGTACGGTTCGGAGTCGTGGTGCTTGACACAGAAAAATGAACAATCTCTGCATACGTTCGAGCGAAAGGTACTGCGTACAATATTTGGACCAGTATTTGACCGAAAACTGAACCGATGGCGCAGACGATATAATCCCGAGCTCATAGAGCTTTTTGGAGAGCCCGACATAGTCAGAACAACAAAAATAAATAGACTACGTTGGCTCGGTCACGTACAACGAATGAATGAACATCGTATTCCAAAAAAAATTCTGAAGTCCAAACCTGAAGGCAAAAGGAGTGCAGGGCGACCCAAGTCCAGGTGGAGCGACGCTGCTTTTGCCAACTTAAGAACTGTGGGAGTAACCAGCTGGGAGACGTTAGCTGCAGATAGGCCCGGTTGGAGAAGCATGTTGGAGAAGGCCAAGACCCTTAATGGGTTGTAGTGCCGGTAAAGTAAGTAAGTAAGTTCAATATTGTCCGTGAAATAACGTCCCGCGCGATATTCAGCTGGGTGATTTTTCCACTCGCCCTTCTAGCCTTCCACTCGTCAAAGTACCTAAAGAGACAAGAGCGTAGTATAATCTAATTTGCGGGAACAGACGGCACTTGAACGAGAGCCATGAAAAATGATGAACCTTAGAGTGTCATATATTTTTACAAGCATTTTACTTATCAGTGGAGGGCTAACGTACAATTGTATGGATTTAAGGGAGAAATTGATGAGATATTATGCTCTTGAAACCACCTACAGAATCGACTGTGTTATTGTCGGACCGATAAATCCAACTTCTTCATTTCGTTTTCATTGCTCGATTTATTTATCATCAACAACAATTACTAATAAATATTTTACTTCCTAAAAATATGTTGATTTTACTTGATTCACAAATCCATTCAAATTAGAAAACATTATTTTATCATTAAGAACGAAACATTCGAAACATTTAGGTACTTTAATTGTGTTGGCCGTTTCATTAGTTCGCTCAGCACTTATTGTCAGCGAAGTAAATGTGACTTAGTGCCTGAAAATTTGAAATATTTATAGTCTAGTAAAAGATATTTTAGCTCCTACCTCTTTCGCTGACAACCTTTTTTTGGGATCGTATTTTATTAAACTGTCAATTAGACTTATTTCATCCTTTTTGGTACTCGTTGGGAACACCGATTCCCATTTCTTACGTTTAGTCGGTGGAAAACTGCAAGTAGATTGGATTACACCATTTAGTAACATTTTATGCAACTGCAGCGGAAAAGCCAGTCAGTAATTCCAGTGTATTAATTCTTGCGATTTAAATAATATTTATATCATTCTTGCATATAATTAGCCACTTTTATACCTGAAAGTAGGGTATAATGACCATATTATAGCCGAGTTTCATACAAACTGGGAGGTATATAATAGGCATATTATGGTCGACTCAACTATAATTTTTATTATAATCCGACTATAATATCATGACGTCAAATCTCAAAGGAAATAAAAAAAAGCCACGAGTCAAATGGCGAATTATATGCCCAAATGATATAAACTATCGTTTTAACCAATAAATAAATAGCTTGATTCTAGTCTCGGTGCGTAGCCCCCTCGGACATTCACTTCACCTCGACTATAATCGCACCATTAAATCCCTTGGTTAATTATATACTATTTTTCTAACTAACTAACTAACTAACCCTTTTTCTATTCTTACCTAATTTTATTGTAATCGGGCAGTGTTACAACTTCAGGCCACGTATGTATTGTCGGAGAACCAAGTGTTTGTATCACAATGGCTAGTTGTTCAATATCAGTCTTACCCTGTAGAAAGGCGATATACAAAAACGTTCCACGAAGATATAATCGTAAAATACCTTAAACAAGGGTACGCCGCGTAACATTTCTGCGAACACACATCCAGATGCCCAAATATCAATGCCGGGACCGTATTTGGAGCTTCCCCATAACAATTCCGGCGCTCGGTACCATCTGCTCGCTACCTTTAATATTTTTTCCGATAAGCGTTTTTATACGAGTGTAACCAACTATTTACCTGAGGTGAATAGCATTTATCCGCATTGCTCACATCGAACACTCGTGATAGACCGAAATCAGCAATTTTCAATTGATTGTTACAATTGATTAACAGATTCGCTGGTTTGATATCCTGGTTTTAAACAAAATGTCACTCATATTGCGATTTAGTTAAAGAAAGTAATAAATTTCAGTTTGTTTCGATGTATTCTCTGAGATGTTTCCGAATTCTGCAATGTTATTATTATTTAACCTGTCATAGGTCATTATTATTTAACCTGTCATAGGTCGCGTCAGTAGTCTTTATGTCACACATCCATTGTTTTTCTTTTGATTTTTATTAGATTTTTTATAGTTAAAGGATGTGTGACATAAAGACTACTGACGCGACCTATGACAGGTTAAATAATAATGAAAACGATTTTTGACACGAAATCTGGAACAGTCCGAGCTCTTTCTGCTGAAAGTCAGAATTTATTTACTTTGGAAAATTAATATATTTCTGAGATACTGAGGTTCTCAAAATCGTCAAATCAAATTCAAAATTTTTCAAAGGACCTGAGGCGTTAAGGAGAAGCCTTGGGCATATTTTTTCACAGGCAAAATATTCTCCTTAATTGTCTCTGCGAAGTTTTTCGATTACCTTTCAGAATTTTCTTATTTCTCTTATTTGGACCCCAACGAAAAACTTGAGTCCCATATACTTCGTAACATGCTGTCAATATTGTCGAGAATTTTTATTCATTTTCAGCCACAAAAACGATGAAATCTTGATTTGTGAGAGAACAGCCCAATATAAAGTTCACCTGAGGACAGGTCACGATGCTCTCAGAGACCTGAACTAATCTACATCTTTAGGACCTCCTTTTTCACCGTAGTCAGTGTGTTCTTGTTTATTAAGTAGCGATATCTGCTTTATATTTTCACCCATCCTGTCCATCTGTGCGTCTGAGCACCCTGCACCGAGGAATCACAGATGAGTCATTCACCGGTGAATCATTGTGATTCATCGGTGATTCACCGGTGAATCATCGGTGATTCCCCGATGAATCATAGGTGATTCACCAAGGAATCACCGGTGAGTCATCGGTGATTTCCCAGTGAATCATCGGTGATTTTACAGTGAATCATCGGTGATTTTACAGTGAATAATCGGTGATTTCCCAGTGAATCATTGGTGATTCACCGGAGAATCATCGGTGATTCACCGGGGAATCATCGGTGATTCATCGGGGAATCACCATTGAATCATCGGTGATTTCCCAGTGAATCATCGGTGATTTTACAGTGAATCATCGCTGATTTTACAGTGAATAATCGGTGATTTCCCAGTGAATCATCGGTGATTCACCGGGGAATCATCGGTGATTCACCGGGGAATCATCGGTGATTCACCGGGGAATCATCGGTGATTCACCGGGGAATCATCGGTGATTCATCGGGGAATCACCATTGAATCATCGGTGATTTCCCAGCGAATCATCGGTGATTCCCCGATGAATCATCGGTGATTCCCCGAGGAATCATCGGTGATTCACCGGGGAATCACCGGTGAATCATCGGTGATTTCCCAGTGAATCATCGGTGATTTTACAGTGAATAATCGGTGATTTCACAGTGAATAATCGGTGATTTTAATGTTGATAATCGGTGATTTCCCAGTGAATCATCGATGATTTCTCGGTGAATCATTGGTGATTCGTCGGTGAATCATCGGTGTTTCCCCGATGAATCATCGGTGTTTCCCCGATGAATCATCGGTGTTTCCCCGATGAATTATCGGCGGTTCCCTGGTGATTCCCCGGTGAATCACAGATGATTTAGGTACCAAACTAACTTCTTTGACTACACTCTATCGCTACTTTCCATGACAATAGTTTATTGAAGATGGGTACGAAAGTTCATTTACAATGGATCGTGTTCGCCTGCAGCGAGCAAAACTAGTCCCTAACGCTCATAAAATCCCCAATTCCAGTAAAAATGTAACAAATTCGTAGATAGGTCAAATAGTGGGATAGCACTTACTCTATGTAGTATTCCTAAATTATGCATGTAACTGAGCCCTTCAAGTAACATTTTCATATAAGATCGAATACATGAACGACTCAGTCGGTGAAGTGGATCCTTTATTTTGGAATGTAACGTGCAAGGCATGTATTCAAAAACTAGCCCCATCCCCGATGCATCTGGGAATATGTCCAGCAACGATAAAATCTAAAACATTTAATTGTTTTATTCAACAATACAAAGTGCAAAAATGGAAAAAGTTTTACATTTTCATGATCACAATATTGCAGCACTTTTATTTCCCGTATTGCATTTATCGATAAGTCGCCGTGTCTCGTCCGCAGAGATACCTTCTTTATAGCAACATCTTTATTGTTTGTTAGATCAATTGCTCTAATCACAACACCATGAACACCTTCACCAATTCGTTTAATTAACTTATAATTACTTGGTGCATAATCGTCCATTTCTTCGAATGGAATTTGGCTAATTTTTTTCAAACATCGTCAATGTCACAATTTGAATGCACTTTGTTTGAGGGGAAACTTCGTTGATTTGTTTGTTGAAATTATCGCTTAGAAACAGAAATTATGGCGACAAGCGCATGATGTTTCGCTTCGCACACTAAATGCTTGTTTTTTCCGATAACTGATTTTTGTTACGATTCAATTCAATTTGCAGTTGTTACGTACACGAATAGGATAGGAGAAGAATAGGATTTCTACGAACATAGTATTCATTTTTATAGTTTAAATCGAAGGAGATCGTGTTTTTAAGAATTTTTTGTGGAAATTAATCATTAATTATTACTTTTTTGGGAAATAAGTTCCATAAAATAGACCCTAGTGGCGTGGCTGTATAGTATACAAAACAAATTGTTAGACAAAATAATCCGCCCATTTCTATAGATATAAAAAACTTTGTAGGAACATTCTAGTGTGATGAAACGAAATCTCTGTGATGTCATAAGGAAAACATAACATATCGCTACTTGATGGTCTACATCCACTGCATCTCCTTACTCAATTCGTCCTGCATCGTAATAGTATATAATTAACTAAGAGATATAATGAGGCGATTATCATTATAATGGCGCGAGGATAAGTGAATGTCCGAGACGCTCTGCTCCGAGGAATATTCTGTTGAATTATACATTTGTATAATTCTACATAGTGAGCTAAGGCATTTGAATGAAGCTCTAGTAGCCTAAGTTAAGAAGAAAATTGTGTAAAGTCACACAATAAACAGCCGTAAGACAAAGTTGTGTTTTTTGGAGGTGCGGATATAAGTTTTACCCGTAATGTCCTGCAGCCAGTCTACTACTTCCAACATATTCACGCACCGAGACAATAATCAAGCTATTTACCCATTGGTTAATACGATATTTAATATCATTTGGGCATATAATTAGCCATTCGAGTTGTGGCTTTTTTAATTTTCATTGAGATTTTACGTTACGATATTATAGTCGAACTACAATGCAATTTATAGTCGAAACGAAAATTATAGTCGGACTATGATGAAAATTTTATACCTCCCAGTTTGTATGAAACTCGACTATAATAATTATGCCCTACTTTCAGATATATAAATGGCCCGAATGATATAAAGTTTCTTTTAAACAGCCCTTCACAGCTTATCGATTTTTCTGAGACTGATGAAGTATACAAAATTTCATGTCGAAATTCGTACTAGGTAATTCATTTACCGACGTTTTTTCATTTACCGGTAAACGGTAAAGGCGGTAAATTGAACAAAAATTACCAGTAAAACCCGGTAAATTTTATTCGTTTTGAAATGTCTAGTGGGGTGACCGTCACTCTCTCCGCAGACGTGTATATCGTCGAACATATCGCCGCGAGTTAACTCGACGGACGCTGTAACTTTTCGCCGAACGATCTTACAGCCGACATTTATTTCATCATCGATTAAACAAATCAAAAAAATTTGTTCATTTCTTACTTTCAAAGATGTTTGTTCACATAATTGACGTTGTTTGAAGGAACATGGGTTAGGTTATATTCTCAAGAAATATTCAGCATGGAGCATGCAGTGGATTACGAAAATGGTTGTCGAACTTCACGGATGGTATCAGTATTGGACGTAAAGACGATTTCACAGACTGAACACCCATTTTTTACAAATGAAACGGAGCCCTTTACTACTCAACCGGATGACTCCTTTAAGAAAATGACATAAAAACTACCTCAATTATTCCACTGAGTCCTTCCTTATACAAAATAACTTGAAACTGCAAGACATTTCATTGATAGGTTGCATTTTTCTGAGTGTTTAATGTTACTTGAGAAAATGCAAATCTTTATTGGTTTTGTTTGAAGAATTTGTATAAGGCGGTGAAGTGATCGACAGCGAATTAGATGGAAATCGGCCTCCACCGCCTTCAATATACGCAAGCTTATATTTCACAAAAAAAAATCGAAAAATGTCAAAGAAAATTAATGCGGTATCGCTCTACTCTACTGTTTGAACAAATGAAATGTCTTAAGAATTCTCATGCTTCGTTTTCTTTTTGTATAAAAGAGTACTTGAAGTACGTTTTATTTTGATACAGATTATTATCCTGAGCCACAAAATCTCACTAATCGTTATTCATCCACGAACCAGGTACATTAGCCATCGATAGTAAAAAATACGAAGAAACATGACATTTCGAGTCGGATTTTCAAGAATTTTTATTATATGACACATAATAAGGTTTTTCTGTCTCAGGGCAATAATATTATCGAAGAACAGAGAATAGTAGATGGTGTTGATGTCATTTTTCTCATTTTTATGTGCTGTAAATTTGAAATCTTTTACCGTGGTCTCAACCGGTAAAAAATTTCCATTTACCGGTAAACGGTAATTATCTTTACCGGTAATTACCGGTAAAAAATTTACCGGTTGAATTCCCTAATGGAACGTTTGCATTTTCGAAAGTTATTTTTAAGAGCACGTCGCAAAAATGTGAACTGTCAAATTTGCGATGTTTTTTACAACAGAATCTTGCGTAAATAATTTTTTTTTCAAAATTATAGCTCATGTACCGTGAGAGGATGACTCTTACACGAATAATAGATGAATCAAAATTCAAAACGTTTGAGTATGAAGGTCGAAAGTTGCTCTGAAAAATCATCGCATTCCAAATTCATTTGCGATGTTTTTTCAGAGCAAGTTTGTGCCTTCATACTTGAACTTTTTGACTTCTGATTCAACTATTATTCGTGTAAGAGTCATCCCCTCACAGTAAATGAGCTATAATCTTGAATAATTTGTTATTTACGAAAGATACCGTTCTAAAAAAACATCGAAAATTTGACAGTTCACATTTTTGCGACGTACTCTTAAACGATGCAAAAATACAATTAGAACAAAAAATTGTTCTACGAAATGCATCGAAATTTCTTTGCTAATTTTATATTTTAGTTTCAAAAGTGTGTTTTCACTACATTTTCCAATTTTGGATTTTTTATTAAGCAGCACTTGACCAACAAAAATAGTTTTTTTCGTTAGAGAATCGCTAAAAATTACATACGAAGAATAGAGAGAGATATAGTCAAGTATAGTCATTTTCGTGTGTGAAAAATCTTTGCAGTCAGAAAATAATTAATTAAAAATGCAAAACGTCATAATTTCACCATAGCGTGGAACAATTTTTTGCTCAGAATAATATTTCCTACAAAAAATAGGTGAGTTCCTTTCAGAGTTTATCGATGCTGATAAATTTAACTCCCCGATAAACTTGACGTCTAGCTAAATTTGAGAGCAAAATTAAATTTAATTTTCTTATTTGACGGGAGAAAAACCGAATTAACTTCAGTATATTCAAACTTACACAAAAGTGAAACGTGAAATTTTAGTCATAAAATCAATTTTATTTACTAATAAACCATCAAATTATCATATCACAAACTTCCTAAAATCACACTGAGAAGCAAATTTCAAACTTCGTGCGTTGTTTATCTCGATAAACTTACCAAAAAACTAGCTCCGAGGCTACAATAAATTTATCAGCATTTATCCGGTTAAATTTAATTCTGAGTACGTTTGATGCGATTTAGCAGTTTATCGAAAAATAAATTTAACCAACTCGTTAAACTCTGAAAGGAACTCACCTAATGTTTTTATGCAAACGTTCCATTCGTACGGTCGTGTGCCTTTAATTTTAAATGTTGTGCTATTTTCAATGTATTTTGTATTGGGAGAATCGCAAAAGAGTTAAAATTTTACAGCAAGTAAATTTAAAAGCATAGTGTAGCTAGTCTCTTTTTCGCAATCGCGTAAGTAACTATGTAGTGTATTAGCGTACGATGCGAATAAATAGCCTAAGTTTTTTTTTTGAAAGTTCAGCTTGACAGAAATAAATTATTTTTCATGCATGCGGTGGGAAACTCGTGTTTTGTCCCCACAAAAGCGGTGAGAAAGTTAGATATACTTGCCGTTGTGAGAGTAGTTATTTTCTCACCGCTCCCACGTTATACTCAATGAACATTTTGTCGTGGAAACACTCGTTTTCTCACGCGTAAGCCCAAAAAATAGTGTGTTACACTTGGGGAGAATTGAATTCCTACTCGAACGAATTACGGCCCTCGCTCCGCTCTGGCCGCAAACTTTCGCTCTTGTTGGAATTCACTATTTTCTCCTCACGTATAACAAAACACTATTTCTAAGTTGAGCTTTCAAACAAACCTTTTGCAATTTATTCGCATCGCACGCTAATATAACTATCAGATACCGCTTTATAACGATGGTCTAAGCGAGACTTTACATGCAGTTTTGAGAGACGTACGACAAATATATAAAATTAAATTATTGCTTATTAATGTTAATTATGTTAAATTGTTAAACGCTTATTAATTTGAATAAATGGTTTTATTAATTGTAGACATGTAAATAGTAAAAGATTTGTTATACCATACACTCAATTCCGATTGAACAAGGTCTGGTCTTTTTATATCGTAAGGAATGAATGAATTATGTAGCAATTATTTTAGCGTCGTAGCGTCGAAAGTAATTAAAAAAAATTATGGTTAGAGTTGAAAAATTACGTCATAGGTAATTTTAGCCAAAAGGTAATTAAATATTTTACTTAGCAATGTTTACCATAAGCTGAATATTTTATTAAAGTTTCAAGTGTTTATTGTAAAGCAATCAATTGCAAGCCGGTTATATTAAAGGGTGGATCGAAAAAACAACTTGAATTCAAATAAAATATATGTCCCAATCGAAGATAAGACCTCTGAATTCCTTTTTGTAAAAGTCATCCGTAATTTGCGACGCCCGGCCGGCTGGTTGCAAATGCTCGAGTCTACCTCATTATGAAAGTTTCTTTCGTTAGTGGAAAATAAAATTTAAAAATTCGTTCGAGAATATAACTTTCGCACAGGTAATCCGATTAGTCGATGTCTTCGATTTCCCCGACAAAAAAAATAGAACACTCGAAATCAACGCGTTTAGTGTGATGCCGGCTTATATCAAAGTAAAAGACACACCACCAAAACCACACCATTTTATCTCGCTTAACATATTATTTCGTTATAAAATTGTGTATACTTTGACATAAGCCGACGACGCCGCACTAACAGCACAGACTGATCCCAATACTGAAAGAATCAAAATGTGTAAACGTACAACTACACACATAGAAAATGGAAGCAATTATTAATTGTGAGTTGGTTATGAGTAATAACTGATTCGTTTGTTATATACCCACGCGTCCCTATATGCTTCTATTGCGTACATATGTGGGTTTTGAGATAATGTGCTATCTGTAGCATTCAATGCGTAGTTTTAGATGTGTTGACCTCTGTAGTAGAATGTTGCGCGCATTTTCTGCCTGTTGCAAGCTTTCATGTATTTGCTTGGAATAAAATTAATCAAAATTGGTTATGGATTAATTTCATTTATTGAAATGATGGAATTTTTGTGTTACAGTACATTTTCGTCTTGGGATTTTAGCCTATAAAATTTTAAATTTCACAATTGGTGAAATAAAAACCGTTAGATTTCATCAGTTTTTCAACATGTCTCTTTTGTTTTGATGAATTCTTTGTTACATCAGCTAAACCATTCATACCGACAGACACATCAGACAAAGTCGTAAAATCGATGTCATCGTCGTCATCCCTTATGTAAACTAAAAGCAAATCACCATGCTTTTCTACAAGGTCCAGAGTAATTCGTGTATATTCATCGGTTCGTAATGCACCGAAAATACCAAAAATACAGGCCACCTGAATCAAAAAAATAAAAAAATCAAAATTTTACACGCAGCCGTTTTGAAACTAAAACTCCAAAATTCGATTTGCGCAACTTACCTTAACGTCAAGCCATTCAATGTCTGAAGCACACCAAAGAAATTTGGCAATGTCGTCACTCAAAAAAAAAAACTGCTGCCTTTACTGGCTCGTATCCACTTGATTTTCTTTTTAAAAAAGCTTGCACTTTGTAGTAGGTGCCAATATTTATATTGTGCGTCAATTAGATTTTTGTTTTCAACAACAACGCGTCTAAATCTTTGAAGTGTTACCGGACGAACGAAAGTTCGCGCACTCGTCGAAACGTATGTACTGATTGTCGAATAATACTTCGTCCGTTCATCCAAAATTATGTGCCGATCGTTTCCTAGTGGGGGTTTTACACACTTTTACAATTTGCTTCTGGTAGCATTTTTTCAAAAACCCCACTTCGAAACGACCGGTATAATTTTCGGTGAGTGGACGGAGTTTGTATGGAGCTTTCTGAATTAACATGCATTCAAATCGTAGGATGTGTGTAGGAATAATTGATTCGTTTCTTTTTATACCGCGCATGTATACGATAAAATAATGAACAAAACTACTTATGTAGTTCAATACCTCGTTATGTACATGCGAACAAACGAGGAATTTAGTGCGAGTGTCAGTAAATTTTGATTTCTTTTGTATTGTGTTCTTGTGTACATAACTTGGTTATGAACTACATAATTGATCTGTGTTGTTATATACTATTATTTCTGTCAATTTGAGCTTTCAAACGAACCTTACGCGATTTATTCGCATCGCACGCTGCTCTTTAACTACTACTCCTTTAAACATTTGTATTGTAGTGCCAAAGAAAATCACATCGCATCCTATACAATTACTCCTTTGCCTTTTCTATATGTATTTGTTTTCTTAGGTTCTTTGCCTGTTTTTCGAAATGGTTTGTTTTTGATTTTTGGTCCAATGCGGCAACATATAATTGAAAAAACGTTGTTCTATATCCTACTTGCTATATTTCGGACCTGGTTTGGGTCCATCTACGGGCTACAAAAAATAAAATCACATAAAGCTTTCTATGAAATTCAAGGACTCTTTGGAATTGTTTACCTCTTTACTTGACGGAAAAATATCACGATTTAAAAGACTAGGGTGGCTTTGCCACTTAAATTGTTTCTATATGTATGGCAATATTCTTACGTAGTGTATAATTATACTTCATATGGTAAAATATAAAAACAATTCACTAATTTTTTTCGTTTATTTCCCGTGTAAATGTCACAGTAAACTTATCAAACCCAGCTTCACTCAAGTTTCTTGCGAAAACAACCTAAAAAGCTATATCGGTAACGTAGTAGTAAAAACTCTCCGTTCCTTATGGGATCGATTTTACATAAAAATGTGGTTAAAATCATCCATCCTAAGCAATTCTATACAACATCATACACACAAAACCACAAGCTTAGGTTAAGTTACAACACATTTACAAAAAACACAAAACTATGCTTTATTATATTTACCAATGAAAACAAATTTTAATAAAATTAAATTCTGCACAGTTTCGTTGTGATTTTAGTCGGACTAGCACATTTTCGTCTCTCGTATTATTCTTTTTTTATATTTCCATTTAGACGGTCGAGTCAAACAATCAACAAGTTCTGTATCGGATGTAAATCCATTCATAAAAAGTGCAACACTTTTTTATGTTAAAGTTATTGAAAATGCGTTGATAGTGAACAAAAACTGAATAAAAAAAGTTAATAGGTCATCTCGATTATTGAATGTTGTTATGTGATCAAGTTGAAGAGTTGAATGCAAAATCGCCAGGTAAACAAACACAGTGGCACATTTTTTGCCGTTAATCTCTTGTTCGGTAGAAGTTAGTTTTTTTTATTCAAACTTTTGTGCTGATCAATGGAAAAAGTTTCGAGCGCCTCCCGTTTCATTGTAAACTTTATGCATTCTAATTAAGTGAAAAGCAATCGTTGTATTTGATGCACTTTACGAATAAAAAATTCTGTAATGCGCATTCTGAGAAATGATAATTATTTGTCAGACGATATTATCAGTTATTATACTTTTACGAAGACAGGTATCGGTATACCCCTTTTGGCCGTAGCTCAATGGCGACAATAATTCTTGGCTGCGGCGCTAATATAAATGTTAGAAAACTATTGTTGTTCAATATTTTAAATATTAACATCGAATTCCTAGACAATGAAAAAAATCAAATGTTATCGAGATTTCTATTTGTTTATTTCGTTATGTCTCTATAGCTAAATTGTTTACAGTTTTGTATTCATAAAAACTCTCTTAGGCTGCAGTATTTCAATAGATTTTCTAAATTTTTTTTATGTATGCGGTAATGCGGTATGCATATAGAGGTAATGATCGTTAACAGAAATAGTTTGAGAAGATTGTACCAAAAAAAGCTAGTACCGTAAAAGTTTCTAACTTTGACTGAAAGGTGAACCGTTGACCGCCTTTCCCACGATGCTGCGAATCTTCTACAGTTATTATTGCGTAAAATCGAAATCACAACAAAAACCCTTTTAAAAGGGAAATGTGACGCAAGTCCTTCTTCCTCCTTCCAAAACAACTGATATCAATTTGGGGTGACGCTTAAAGCTTTGAAACGC
>CM055406.1:36559663-36659312 GCA_029228625.1 Pseudolycoriella hygida | reverse complement strand
GCTTCCGTACACACACACACAAACACATACATATGGGCTTTATATGGCGCCTTCTAAGAGCCCTGGCGCCCAAACGAGGCCGGTACCCCCCTCCCCCTTTTTTAAAATCTCATATGGCGTAGAATGCCCAGCCGAAGGTCCCCGCAAAATTTCAAGAAAAGATATCGAGCCGTTTTCGAGAAAACTCCAAAAAAGTGGGTTTTCATACAAATGGCTCTGGAACTAAGTAACTAACTAAGTAACTAAGTAACTAACGTAGGATATTTCCATTAACTTTGGTTTCTATGAAAGTGCACATTTTGTATGGAAAATGACGATTTTCTAAAGGTCATATCTCCGGATCCACTGGACCGATTTTAATGAGTGAAAAGACATTTCGCCCTAGAATTTTCCGTTGAATCCTGGAAAAATATTTTCCGGGGGTACGTCGCAAGGGGGGGAAGTCAAAACTTAGCTGTATATATGGTTCCGAAGTCTACGAAAAAAAATTTTCTGAATTTTTTGCTCGTGGGGACTTGCGTCACGGGCGCATTGCTACCGCGCGCCCATGATTATTCGCCAAATACGCATACTCTGCCGTGCAACGCATAAAAACGTTGCGATGAAAGAGAGAAAAGATTTCGTATGAAATATTCTACGCAAAATCTTTTTTCTCTTTCGTTACAAGGTTTTTATGCGTTGCAAGGCAATACTGTAATGGAAAAATCAATATGAGCTTTGTACTGCAAAAGTCAAACTTATCGCTGCCGGTCAAAGTTAGATGCCTCTGCGGTAATTTACAATCGTAGTAGAAGCAAGACGATAAGTAGTAGTTGTTACATTAAAAAAACAAATTTTTTTTGTAGCGAAGACCAAAAATTTGCCCTAAGCAACACCTTCTACAACCCCTTTGAAGTCACAGTGCAGATGTCCGTTTTACCGCCTCTAGAAAACCAACGACTTGTCTTAAAATGTCAACAGAGGCCTCAGATGATTGGTAAAAGACCAAAGCTTTTTTTTTTATAGTTTCAAATTTTGCACTTTCACATGCAGTTAAAAATGTTAAGATAAAATTAAATAAAAAGTTGCTACAGTAGACTTTTTCTCTATTCCAATAGGACTCATGTTCATGACTTCATGCTTTAGATATATGAGCCAAATTTGACACATTTAGCATGACGATGGGAGGGGAAGAAATTCTGAAAAAAGCTTGTCGTCATTTGTGAATAGCATCTTGTCTACAACTTGGAAAAGCCTACCGTACTATACCTCCTAATGATTATTACTTGCATCGCCACGTATCAATTTATGTTACTCTTAAAGCTTTAAAACGCAAAAAATTCTTTTGAAATATTTTCACATTTGATTAAAACTTTTTTCATACGCAAAAATTTGGCTACTCGCACTCCATTTATCGCGCAAAGCTAAATTTTTGTGGTGTGAAATTTGTAAAAGCAGAAAAACTATAACATTGGGGGGTCCGGCATTTGTGAGAAAAAGTGACATTTAGTTATCCGTGTATGAAGCGGATAACTCACCATCATATGAACCGTTATTTTATATAGCATATGAGACAACTCACGGCACCCTACAGTTGGAATAGGCCGGTCTTTGAACTCAACAGGCTCCTCATATTTTATACGAAATGCTCTTCCGATTCAATATTTATTTAACTTTGTCTCCAAAGAATTGAGAATTCGTATACATAGCACCTTATAATAGGCTATGAGATTCAATCTCCTTAGATTAGAAATGTTTTTTTTACCCTCCCTTAACAGTTTTGACTTTGAAATTAATGAAATAATTTTTCAGAAGGCCATTTTCGATCACGGATTGTAAGACTTGTTTAAAATAGTTCATTGCCCTAAGGTATTCAAAAATCAGATGAAAATTAAAGAAGGTAAGCCTCTCATTTCTTTTGCTTAATGTCATAATCGTAATACAACCGTCATGAGGAAAAAAACTTAGAGAAAATCAGCGAAAATTTTCAACAAAATTCGTTCAAAAAAATTAAATTAGCGAAAAAATTAAAAAAAAAATCTCGGCGCTTGGTTTGTTCAATCTTGATTTTTGGATTTTATTTTTTCGGCGAATTTCGCTGATTTTCTATAAGTTTTTTTCCTTGAATACTGAATACTACCACCTTTTTTACCTCTTTTTTATACTTACCACACCAGACGAAAAGAACAATTTTCACGCACTACTGTTTTGGAGCATGTTTCATAGCGAATAAAATCGCTAATAAACAATGCCAAAACAGTAGATATAAGCTATGTGTGAAGGTAGTTAAGTTTAAGGCGAGCTCGGCAACATATCGTGTGCGTTAAACTACCAGCATATCGTGTACTGTACCGTATGTATGTTTTGTCAAAACTTATTTTCTTTTTTCGCACACTAGTGCGTAAAAACCGCTTTTACGCACAAGTGTGATAAAGTTTTATCAGCTTTTACGCACAAGTGCAATAAAATGTTATCACACTTGTGCGTAAAAGCGGTTTTTACGCACTTGTTCAAAAAAATGTATCGCACTATCGTGCTAAAAAAGTTTTGTCGCGCTAGTGCGAAAAATGACCTGATGCGACACCGAAATTAAGCACGAAAAAGCGAGTGAATTGCAAAAAAAAATAATTTTTTTTTCGATTTTTATTTTGAATTAATTCGTTAATAGTCGAAAATAGACATCTTTCAATCCTTTAGTTCGACGAAAAAATCTCTCGTTCTTTTTTCTACAAAAATTCCACGTAGAGTCTGAAGTTAGCAATGAGACAATAATTTTAAATTTTGCTATATTGCGATAAAATCAAATAATGTCAAACGCAAATATGTGTAGAATATTACCGTTTTGAAAATGTATATTTTTTTAGTGTTAACTAATGATAAGCTTTTTGAAAGTGCATCAGTAGTTAAAACACTTTGGCATTGTCTATTCCACACTAGTAATGATAAGAAGTTGTTTTTTGCAGTAGATGTGAGATTTCGGGTATGTATCGAACTGAAGTATTTAGAAATATATAGTTTTTCGCACTACAGTATATAACATTTCAAAGTTTCCACTGATTACACTCTTTATTGCTTTTGCTATTACCAAAAACCCAGACTGGATGCTTTCAAATGTTATTGACGTTAAGTGTCACATTGCCAATACGAAAAGCAAATTTGACGGTATTTTGTCGCGCTCAAACTTTCTAATATGACACCATGACACGGAAAAGAATCATGAAAGAATCACTTTGTGAGTCATCGTCACTTAGTTGTGTAATTAGAGAGTTTGGGCAAAGCTACTTATCGACAAATTGATAACATATATAGCTATAAGTTATAAGTTATATGTTTACACTATAAGTTATAAGTCTACGTTATAAGTTTACGTTTCAAGTTATGAGTTTAATTTTTTTATAAGGTATAAGTTATACGCTGTAAGATTTGAAACTGATCAGTACTGTTCTGTTTCAGATCAGTTTTGAAACTGATCAGTAGTGTTTCAGATTAGTTTTGAAATTGATCAGTACTGATGTGTAAAACTGATCAGTACTGATTCGTATCAGTTTTGACATTTATCAATACTGATACGTTTTACTTTTGATTTCATTACTGATCAGTTTCAAAACTGGTGCGAACCAGTACTGATCACTTTTAAAACTGATACGGACCAGTGCCGATCATTCTCAACACTGATAGTAATCAGTACTGATCAGTTTGAAAACTGATACGCATCAGTACTGATCAGTTTTAAAACTGATCTGAAAAAGTACTGATCAGTTTCAAAACTTATAACTTGTAGCTTATAACTTATAAAAATTTATAACTTACAACGTAGTAGCTTATAGCTTATAAAAATTTATAACTTACAACGTAAACTTATAGCTTATAAAAATTTATAACTCATAACTTACAGCTTATAACTTAAAACGTAAACTTATAACATATATGTTATAAATTTGTGCGATAAGTCGCTTTGCCCAAACTCTCTATAAAACGAATCGATAAAAAAACTTAAATTCTGTCTCTAGAATATGGTGAATGAATGTTTAGAACCAGGTCGCCGAAACATGACTATCTCAGTTACAGTATTAGGAGTGGCGCTGTTAACCGTGCTAATGGCTTATCTAGTATTCGGAGACGACAACGACCGAGAAGGATTAGTTACATTACGTTTGATAGGAGTTGTAAGTACGATTTGTTGACACAGTACGACTAAACGTAATTTGTTCACAATTGGAACAGGTAATTCGACATGGTAACAGATCTCCAACAGAATTATATCCATATGATCCGCACATAAATTACGAGTGGCCTGGAGGTCTCGGGTCTCTCTCGGACGTAAATTTAATTTAAGATAAATATCTTTGAATTCCTTTCTGATAAAATTTCCTTAACTGCAGAAAGGATCTCTTCAAATGTTAAATTTAGGAAAAAATTTAAAAGTACGTTACTACAAACTGATTCCATCAAATGGACGTTACTCAAAAGACAATATGTATGTTGTGAGCAGCGCAGCCGAACGTTGCATTATGAGTGCAGCTAGTTTTGTGGCCGGTTTTTTGCCTCCACTAGAAAATCGAAATGAGCTTCCAATATCATGGCAGCCTGTTCCGATAAATTCGATTCCACGGGATAGAGATCATGTAGGTCTTTTATGTGGCTTCTTTTAAAGTTCTAGAGTAAAAACTGTTTGCCGCAGATTTTGGCCCAAAAAAAACCTTGTCCGAGATATGATGAAGCACTGAAAAAATTGATGAATGCGAACACAACATCAAATGAAATCAAAGCAATTAACGAGAAAAATGAAGCGCTGTACGAGCATTTAAGTAAACATACAGGAAATGTAAAGCATTATCTCAAAGAGCGTCGTTCACTGTTAATAACATTTTCACCGCTCTAGAACATAACTAACATACTCGATGTGGAACTGCTGTATAATACTCTAGAAATCGAACATGAAGCTGGTCTAACTCTACCTGAATGGACCGAAGATGTTTTTCCTGATAAGTAAGATAGCTTTTTTGTAAATCTAGAAGATATTTCTAGAAATGGTTACAGAACCATAGCGTCTACAAGTTTCCATTAATTTTCAGAATGCTTCCGTTAGCTGAAAGAAACTTGGAATTACTTACCGAGACACCATTCATGAAAAAGGTGAAAGGGGGAGCTTTATTAACTGAAATTATGGAGCATATGACGAAAAAGCGCAGTCGCACATTGACGCCAGATCGCTCAATATTTATTTACTCAGGACATGATGTAACTTTGGTAAATTTGATGAGAGCATTAGATATTATCGACCAAACAACTAAGAAACCGGATTTCGCATCTGCTTTAGTATTAGAACTACACCACAGCATCACTTTCAAAGATGATTTTGAAGTGAAGGTATATTCTCGGTACCTTCTTTGTTTGTTTATCTTAGTTTCATTTTTCTTTAGATTGTGTACTACTTTAACAGTGATGATAAATTTCCTAAGGAAATCTCGATACCGGAATGCAACAGTCCGTGTTCATTAACTCAATTTACACGCGTAATGGATAAAGTTACACTACGAAAATACGACATGATTTGTAGTAGTGTATAAAATAATCGCCACCATGACGAATTAGGGCCACCAATACCCTGGAGCATTAAAGGAATATATTTCTTTAAATACAAAACATTGTTTTTTTTTTAAATTTTCACATTCCTATTCCCAAATAAAAGTGGTTCGTAACTGATCTAAAAAGTGAACAGCATCAAACGATCAAGTCATTTTCTGTAAGTGATCCAGGGGTATGACAGTTTTTTGTTTTGATCTTTACAAGTAATACTCAATATGAAGTTAGCTGAACATACGACCGAAGCCAACTTCATTGCAAACAGAATCAGCTGATTTCATTGAAAAGTGAAAAATCAGCTGATTTTTTCACAATGAAGTTACTGTAGATTTACATAGCAATGCGAAAAGGACTCTGTCAATCAAGCAATACAAAGCTGTTCAGAGACTCTGTCACTTTCGCATTGCTATGTGCAGGCATAGTTAGCTTAGGTCCCAACTGCAGGTAACTTCACGTTAAGTATCATTTAAGATACTACTAAAGATCAAAACTAAAGACTGTCACGTCTCTTTTTTTTTTTTTTTTTTTTTTTTTTTTTTTTTTTTTCTCAAGGGTGAGGAAACCTTCAAAAGGCACCTGGTCCTCCTGGACCCAGGTAGTGTTGGATTTTTACCAACTAAAACCTCCTTCCTTGATCGCCACGCTCTCGTCTCCCCGGAACCGCCTCACAGCATTACTTCGGGGAGGGGCTGTGCTTTCGCACCTACTTTCTCAGATCAACTGCCAGTCTTCGTTGATCGTCTCTCCATGCACTTTGTAGCTTCACCATTATCTTCGCAATTGCGTTGTCCGCTACTTTCCACACTTCTTCGTCGCGACACATTTCCGATATTATGTTGTCGGCGTTTACGTCTGGCCTGCTCGCGGCTATCAGCTCACATCGCTCCTGTTCAAAACGGGGACAGACAAACACAACGTGCTCTGCAGTTTCTTCCTCTTCAACGCATGTCACGCAGAAAGGTGATTCCGCGTGTCCAAACCTATGCAGGTACTTCCTGTAGCACCCATGACCCGACAGGAACTGCGTCAGGTGGAAGCTAACCTCTCCGTGTTCCCTATTTACCCATGTGGTTACGTCCGGGATAAGCCTATGAGTCCACCTTCCATTTTCCGCGGAGTCCCACTCTCGCTGCCATTGACTCAGTGATTCGACTCTTACTTGTGCCCTCACTGTTTTGGTGTTTTGGCCCCCCCTTTCCTTCAGTCTGTGGCATTCACTGTCTTCCATCAGCATTATGCATATAGGCATCGTTCCGGCTATCACACATACCGCTTCCGAGGAAATCGTTCTGTATGCGCTTGCTACCCTTATGCTTGACAACCTCTGGGTTTTTATCAACCTCCTACGGTTCCTCTTTGTGTCTAACGCCCTTATCCACGCTGGTGCCCCGTAGCGCAGTATCGATAGGGTAACACTTGCTAGGAGCCTCCTTTTACTGCTGCGCGGTCCAAACCCATTCGGCATTATCATGGCCAGTGCTGCATTGGCTTTCATTGCCTTTTCGCACGTATAATCTACGTGGGCATTAAAGTTTCCACGATCGTCTAACATGACTCCAAGGTGTTTTAGCTGGCGAGTGGATGTGATCTCGTTCCCCTCGATGTTCATTACAATCCGCTCAGTTTTCCGACAATTGCTCACGAGCATGATCTCGGTTTTCTGATGGGCCAGCTTCAGTTTAGCCATTGTCATCCAACTTTCTACAGTTTCCAACGCCTCTTTCGTGACGACTTCCACCTCCAACTTTGACGTTCCGATAACTATGAAAATTAGGTCGTCGGCAAAAGCAATCGTCGTAACCCATCTTGGCAGCTGCAGCCGCAGCGCTGCGTCGTACATCGTATTCCACAGCGTTGGTCCTAATATGGATCCTTGTGGAACACCAGCTGTGATGTCTACCATCTTTTTCCCTTCCCTGGTATCGTACATTAGCACCCGTCGTTCGAAATAGCTTTTCATTACCCTGCAGAGGAAATCGGGGACTCTCATAGCATGCATTGCCTTAGCTATCTCCGTCCAGCTTGCGTTATTAAAGGCATTTTCAACGTCTATCTTCGTTATAACGCAGAAGCGGTTCCCTGTTCTTTTTTTCTTTCGCGCCTTGTCGGCAATCTCCATAACTCTTTCTATTGCTTCGATCGTCGATCTTCCTTTTCGAAATCCGAATTGGTCGTCGGACAGTCCGTGCTCACCCTCTGTGTTTTTGTGTAATCTGTTCCGGATCATGGCCTCCAGCAGTTTTCCCATACCATCCAGCAAACATATAGGTCTATATGATGGTTCACCTTGTGGTTTCCTTGGTTTTGGTAGTAGGACCAGCTTCTGTTTCTTCCATATATCAGGAAAATTTCCGTCGTCGAGGCACTTCTGCAATGTCAATCTGAGCATGTCCGGCTTTATGCATGCCGCCGTCTTCAAAGCTACATTGGGGATCCCATCTGGTCCTGGCGCCTTGTTATTTTTCAGCTTTTTGACAGCCGTCTGAATCTCTTCTATAGTGATCACCCGGTCCTGTCTGTCTTCAATTTCATCGTCGTAAGGAGTTTGCGGCCATGCGACCTGTTCATGTTGCGGGAATAGCCCTCTCACTATGGCTCCTAGCTTCTCAGGACAACTTTCTTTTGGCACTGATGAACCTCTAATTTTTGTCATCGCTATCCTGTACACGTTTCCCCATGGATTTGCGTCAGCTTCCTGGCACAGCTTCTTAAAGCAGTTTCTCTTGCTAGCTCGGATTACCCGCTTTAATGTTAGTTTTGCCGTACGATGTTCGTCTCGCCTCGCGGCTCTGGCACTCTCACTTTTGGCCCGCTGCATCCTCCTTCTTGTCATGAAGCAGTCTGCGCGCAAGAGCCTAATTTCGTCGTTCCACCAAAATGCCGATTTTCGTTTATTCTTCGGTTCTATCCTTCTTGGCATCGCTACGTCGCATGCATGCACCAATACTTTCGTCAATTCTTCTGCCGATTTCTCAACGCCTTCGTCTTCTGATTGGAGGTATTCCTTGAAAGCTTCTTGATCGAAATTTCTCGTCTTCCATCTCCGCTCTCTTACTTGATTCATCTGCCTTGCCGCCACCGTACTCTTTTTCAAAGTGTACCTCAATGCCTGGTGGTCGCTGTATGTGTAGCTTTCATCCACTCGCCAATTCAGACTGGGTACTAGTGTTGGACTACAGAATGTCACGTCAATAATCGACTCTCGTCCATTCTTGCGGAAAGTAGTTGTGTTTCCCACGTTTACCAGAACCACATTCAGTCTAGCTAGCGCTTCTTGTAGAATGAAGCCTCTTTCGTTTGTAAATCTACTGCCCCACTCAACTGCCCATGAGTTAAAGTCGCCTCCAATGTTGACTGGGCTTAATCCCGTTAGCTCTCCTGTGAGTAAGTCTAACATTCGTTCAAACTGTTCAATCGTCCATCTTGGTGGTGCATAACAGCTGACAATATACACTCCGTCAATTTTCGCAATCACGAATCCTTCGTGGGTGCCTGATACAACTTCTTGTATGGGATACTTTCCCGTCGTCAATATTGCGGCCATCCCGGCTCTGTCAACAGCCCAGTTACCGTTGTTTTTATTAATTCGGTACGGTTCTGCAATAATTGCTACGTCACATTTTTGCTCCGCTGTGGCTTGCCAAAGAAGTTGTTGTGCCATGTCACAATGATTAAGGTTTATTTGGATCACTTCCATTCTTGTCCCGTCTTTGATTTAAGCGCCTGTTTATAGACTGGGCATCTCGCTCCACCCGTCACGTGGTCATTTTCTGACGTGCACAGCAGGCATTTTGGTGGTTTCGTGCAATCTCTTGCTAGGTGGTTTTCTTCCCCACATCTCCTGCACAACTTGGATCTATCTTCGTTCTTGCAGTTCCTTGCTTGGTGTCCAAAGTCCATGCACTTAAAACACCTTTCCAACTGCTGGGCTTCCCTCAACGGGCATACGGACCAGCCCACCTTTATCTTGCCGATTTTCAGAATCTTAATCGCTGCGTCCACTGAAAGTTTTATTTCCGCCGTTTGGAGTTCGTCTCTCGTTTTTCTCATACGTATCGTCATGGAATCTATCTCGTCATTTATATTACCTTGCTCTTTCAGGGCTTTTCGAAGGTCTTCGCTTGTCGTGATTTCGTCCATATACCTACATTCAATCGTGGTCATGTGGGACAACGCTCTCACTTTTGCTGCTTCGCCCAGTGACTTCTTGACTAGTTCTTTATAATCTGCACTTTTAATTTCTGGGCCCTTCTTGAGTTCAAACAGCATTTCGCCTTTTTGCGTTCGTCTTATTCTCGAGACATTTTCACCCAGGTCCTTGAGGTCTGGGTCTTCTTTAATTTTTTTGAGGATATCGGCGTACGTCATTCCTGTTTCTGCCGCCACTATTAGAGCATCAGCTTTAGGTCTCAGACTTCTAAGCTTTTGCTTCTCGCTCTTCCCTTTCTTCTTTTTTCTCACCTCTCTCCACTCGCTTATACTGGGCTTCGGTGTTTGTGCATCCAGTCTGTTTGTGGTCCTTTCATTGTTTCTCCTGTCCCTTTTACTCCTTTTTGCCGCGCTTCTTGGAGTGGGCGTAATATCCGGTGTTTGTCTTCTTTTTGTCGAGAGCGGGGTGGCTAGCACCTCGATACCTTCGCCAACTTCAGTAACTTCGCCGACTTCAATGCCTGCTCTCGCCTTCTTGTAATTTGCTTCGAATCTCCGCATCCTCCACGGCTTATCTTCCTGTTCCACTTCGTTTAGGCAGGCTCGAATGCTGATCACCTTCGTCTTAATGTCTTTGTGCACGTTATTTTTATTTTGTATAAATTCGTGTAACTCTTTCACCATCTTTTTAACTAGCTCCAATTTTGTCTGCTTTGGTTCATCGTTGTCGTCGTTGTGGAGAACGTCTGTGTGGATAACCTCTATACTTCTCGCTTCCCTTCCCGGGGGCGACCTCGCCACTTTCGATCGTCTTGCGAACACGTCAAATAGCTGAACCTTCGATTGATCCATCCGCTGATCCTCCGATTTCCTCTGCTGATTAGACTGTCACGTCTCTGAATAATACTCAACGTGAAGTTAGCAGCAGTTGCGACCGAAACTAACTTCATTACAAACACAATCAGCTGATTTCGTTCTTGAATTTGCAAAATTCAACTGAACAAATAGAAAAGTTCAAAAATCGGCTGCTTTTCTTGCAATGAAGTTAGCGTATGTCACAACTGCAGCTAACTTCACGTTTAGTATTGCTCGCAAGGATCAAAACAAAATACTGTCACGTCCCGAAGTGATTCCACAAGTGAACAGCATCAAATGAACAAGTACTATACCCAAAATAGAATAAAAAAACATATGCAAGGGACCCGTACGTAACAGAAGTGACAAACAGAATAGATGTTGCAAAAAGACTCGAACGTATCTAAGTAAATATTGCCTTAACTCTTAAGTGTATGAAATTACGTCCACATTAAATGCCACTTGAAGGGTCGCGTGGTCCTTGGGCTTGGCCCACTCTAAGGACACTACATAACATAAATTACGTAATGCAAAAATTGGCATTTTCTTAACCCAATCTGAAAAGATTTACTCATGCTATGTATCAAAAACCAAAAACCACTTAAGCGACCCTATCTCAACGGCTCTTGGGCCGACAGTGCCCAGATCCAATCCCAAAAAAGATTTTTCTTTTACCTTTCGGGAAAGAAAGGAACTTTCGAGGATTTTTAGGGCTATTGAGATTTTCTATAATGCCTACCTTTCTAAAAATCTGGAGTCAAAGTGAATGACGCAAGTTTAGCTATCTAGCTAAATACAAGGGTGGACTCTGAATCACAGACAGTACGGCAGTTGTTGATGATAATTTACTAAAGAATTTTTTATACTTTGATGAAATACTTATGTTAGCAAGTTAAGACTATAGACAGACCAGATAATTGTAGAAAATCCTGTCGCACTCAAAAGAAAATTCTCAAATTCATAAAAAATATTCAAAAAAAATCATTTGAATTAAAAGGAAATCCTTAACAATCAAATTAAATCCTTGAAAATCAAAGAAAATCCTTAAAATCTAGAGAAAACCCCTAAATGTCGTGTAAAATGTTTGAAAATCCTCAGAAATAAACACAAAAAAATCCTTGAAAATCTAAGAAAACAACAGAAAATCATTGGAAATAAAAAAAAACCGTTGACGATTTTCTTCGAGAAAATCCTTTTGCACTTAAAATACACGTTTATCTACCCCTCAAGACGGAAGCCATTGATTTGCCATAGCTAACGATTTAAATTTCTGTCTATGTCAACGTCAACACCTGATTTACATAATGTTTAAATACGGATGAACAAACCACGAATAGAGCTATTAGACTTTCGCGTTGGTTTTTCAGTGCGAAATAAATCTCTACTGTTGGTGGAGCAAGCAGATGACTTTCCATAACTGGATACGGTTCAATATGAAGCTGCTGATAATTACCGGTCACGCCGACTGGCTGAATTCGGATTTTAAATACTGTTATTAGTCTATTGACCAAAAATGTTAGTTTGTCCCCCCTCACCCTTCCTAAAACGCGTACGCTTCATGCCTACGTAATATGTGGATGGTCCCTAATTTTTACATGCTTCATACTATAACCGAAAGTAAAAAATGTCCCAAACTGATAAATCTAAAAAATCTACATTCAATTGAAGTTTTTCGTGGGGTTAAGTTGATATGTAAGAAGTTTGGTTGAATTCCTCAAGGCATGTTATTTATTATCATCTGTTCTGCAGTCTTTTCACTCTAGTCATAACAGTCTTTTCCTTTACGCAACTCAGCTCACTCTACACATTCACACGTTTTATTACTTTCAGCTGTTTTGTCATTGCAAAACATCTAAACAAGAGAAAAATAGAAAAAGAGTTACGTGCGCAAATTAAAAAATTTCTTCTAATTCTTTACTTTTTTTAGAAAATTGCACCAGTTATCGGCCATGTAGTAGTCTCCGGCCAAACCACAGTTTTTCTAGTTACCGGCCACATTTCGCATTGAAGTAGCATGTTATGTAGATCTGTTGTGGGTTTTAGGGTAGAAATGGAATGCTTTGCATCGAATTGCACCTTACAATTTAACAAAAAGTCGAAAATTACAGATCAAACTAACATCTGAGGCTTCGCTTTGGCGAACGAAATAACTTGCATACCAGTGCAACGTTACTGCTCTAACGTACTTTACTACAAGACATATTATTGTAACATGGGGTAGATCGAGACGGGAGTGAGGGCAATAAAAAACATAACCAAAGACCCGTACGTATCAAAATAGATGTGACAAAGAGACTCGAACGTATCTAAATATACAAATAAGCAAACAATCCAATGTTTTCTGTTCTTTTATAACTGTAAGAATTTCAAAGATCCATAGAAATTACGCAAGGTAATGTCAAAGGCCCTACCGAAGTACGTCTCAGACCATTAAATCTAGAAAAGCTTACATCTAAGGACTAAGTAATTTTCACCTTAAACCCGGAAACATGTGTTCTTCAAAATTTTATCCTCCACAACTTCGCCTTTGGAAGCAACTTTCTACCTGTTTTAGTTCTAGAGATATGGATCATCCCTCCTAATTCTAGAAGTGGTAATATCCCAGGATTATGGCATTTTTACCCAAAACCCTGAAATACAGGTTCTCTAAAATTTTATTCTCTACAGCTTTGCCTTTGGAAGCTCCTTTCTTTTAGTTCTTCTTCAACTTTCTCATAGTTTTGGAGATTCGGGTCATCCTGCCCAATTATGGAAGTGGCCATATACCAGGATTGAGCCATATTTCCCCAAAACCCTGAAACACGTGTTCGGTTAAATTTAATTCTCTACAACTTTGCCTTTGACAGTAAAGGAAATATAGACGAAAAACTGTTTTCGTATATGGCCAAGAATTTGGTCCATTCCATTGGTCCCAGTGCCCAGACACCTGACCCGATTCCCACAAAAAATGTTTCCCAGTTTTGTGACATAAAATGCTTTCATTTGACACCCAAACGAGGAATTTCCGTGCTATACTTGCTGATATATTTGCGAAAAAGTTTCATTGACTCTTGAAAATTTCATGTCCGGCCTCCACTTCTTCGACCATATCTCCGGAACTACTTGATCGTTTTTGCTCATCTTCGAACATGTTTAGGCTGATCGGTTGAGCCGTTTGAAAAAAAAAGTGGAGACGGACAGACGGACATTTTTTTTTATTGTTGATTCGTCATCTCTAAACAATAATAGATGCATCCCCCCCTCCCACCTCGATCTACCCCATGTTACAATAAAATTGTTTGTTGTAAACGTATAAGAACTTTGTACTTCGTACGGGTCCAAAAATGTCTGTCTGTCCCGTCGTCGCACCAAAAGTGGCCCAATCCTAGAATATGACCATTTCTAGAATTGGGCGGGAGCGACACATATCTCTAGAACTATGAAAGTTAGTAAGTTACTTCCAAAGGCAAAGCTGTAGAGAATAAAATTTTAGAGAACACGTGCTTCAGGGGAAAATGACCAATCCCGGAATATACCCACTTCTACAGTTGCAGTACTTCGATATGGTTTTCGACATTACCTTGTGTAATTTCTGTAGGTCCATGGAATTTTGATAGTTTTAAAAACTTTGCAACAATTCGCAATTCTGATAAGTTCGCACCTATTTGCAAAATCTGTTCGGTTTATCACATCTATTCTGATACGTACCGGTCCCTTCATATGTTTTAATTTCATTATTTACACTCAACGAATCAACAGACTTATTTTCTAAAGACCATCTTTTGCACCGAACTCACCGTTTCAAACAGTTCCAATAAAAAAGAATATCGTGAATCGCAGATATTGAATAAATCTACTTAAAAATTGAACAATTTTGCCAACATTTATTACATCTCACACATTTTGCAGTAAATAATTTCATTTTTCTAAATATCAATAGTTTTGTTCCAATGGCACAAGAATTATTTCTATAGTTTGCTTAGGTGTCTGCTTTGTATTAATTTTTTGTATGTAACACTTAAATTGACGTTCAAAACACAAACATTATTTTATTTTTGAATATTTTCTCATTTGTTCAACAAATCTAGTTAGCTATCCATTTATTCCGTTTATTTTTAATAATAAAATTAAGTAAAAACTTAATGGATGATTTATTTTTAAAATAAAAATTCCCTGTAATTTCTTCTAAATTCTATTAAAAATTAACTTGAAAATAAATCTTTCTACTCTGCAACTCATTAAAAATTTGAAATATGTTCACATTTTTTACACCATTTTGTTAAAACTCAATAATATACAAAGATTTCATTTAATTCTTAAATTTATAGGTCACATTTAATTTCACGTAAAACTAATAAAGTTTTAGACACAACCATAATTATATGTCTTTTATGAATTAAATATTTTTTTGTATTTTCCTCCGTAGAGAACCACTAGCTTTCGATTTCTTTAGAGCATTTTTTATTTGAGATTTTTGCGTAAATGAACTTACTGGAAGACGCTACAAAAATGTGCGATTTTCTTCACTTTCAGTTCATGCCTGACAATTTCATGATGAAGCTGACAATGACGTCATTTTTTGCTTAACATATTAGAGTTTTCTGAAGCGTCGATCGAAATTATCAGAAGTCATGATATGAGGAGTGTAATATGTTCACACATTGGGTAAATCTTACTTGCATGTGGTATAAAATACTATATACAAGCATTTTTTCGCGTATATTTCGATTAAAACACAGATAAATAAAGTAGTTTAAGAGAACAAGTATACGTACTTATAGATGGAGGGCAACATTTTTCTTGTTTTTTTAAGGAGAGATCGAGTTCTCTCTTTATTGAAACTGGTCATTTCTGCCCAACCATAAATTTTATTCTGATTTTCTTAACCTAAGCCATATGGAGGGCAACATGAAAAAGAAATTTATTTTTTGTAAGTATTTTACTCACCAGTGGAGGGCAAACGTACGATTGTAGGAATTAGAGAGAGAAACAACTAAATACGCTCTCTGGAAAACTAATGTTTTGTTTTGTTTTTATATCTAAATAAGCTAATGTTCTTGAGTCATTCCAATTACTTAAAACTATTTTCAGTGGCTCTCCTTGAAGGCTGCACTAATAAAAGAGTATGTCGATAAAATAGACAAACTCAAATTTCATAATTCTTGATTAATTGTGCGAATGTTTCATATATTTTAATTTCCGAGTTGTTGTGTCGAAAAATAATTTCCCAAGCGTCTGAGAAAATTTCGATATTTTGATCGAGGGGTCTCACTTCAATTTTCAGTTTCACTATTCCACTTATTTCACTTAGTCTATCTACTCCACTTAGTCTATTTATTCCACTTAGATCATTTATTCCACTTAGTCCATTTATTCCACTTAGCCCATTTATTCCACAAAAATGTTTTGCAGTTTTTACGGCAAATATGAACTCTACGCTTAAAAAACTGAATAATTCATTTCGAAAATAAGATTTTCAGAAATTTCAGTGTTTGAACTCTCCTGAGATTGAAATAAATTTGGAATAAATCTACTTACTTTATTTAATTCCATTTATCCCAAATACTACTGAACACCCTAAAAATGGAGATTTTCGCTTTTTTACAATTACTGTGAATACACATAGCAATGCGAAAGTGACAGATGCGAAATTTTTCTAAGATGGGAACACCAAACTTCGTTGATAACTCTCGATTTATGAATGAATTTTGGTGTTGCCTAATTCGAAAAATGTCGCATTGCTATGTAAATCTACACCCCAAAAATGGAATTGAGCATGTACAACTTTCCAGTACATTTTTACGACCGTTTTACGTCTCGGACGTACTTCATGTACTTCATGTATGTCTGTAAAGTATAATGTACACATAACATGTAGAATGTACTGTACATTGTACTTGTACAACGTACGTTTAGCAAAACCAATGGTTTAAGCGACACTATGTACAAGTGATACGTACAATGTACTTAACATGATTTTTTTACAAGTGACATATACTTTGTACACATCCATTGTATAATGAACAAGTAATATGTACAATGGATGTACTCACATGGTGAACAAGTAATATGATGTATTTACGTGATGTACGTGATATGTACAATGTACGACGAAATGTATTCTATAAATGACAAGTACAATGTACAAATCCATTGTATGACGAACAAGTTAGTTGCACATTGTGCAAGTGAGTCGTACATTGCCGTAACAATGTATCAAAATAAGAGTGTGTATCCAACATGTAAAGTTAGCTCAGTGGAAAAGTCGAGGACTGGAGATGGAGGTGCCGTGGGTTCGAATCCAGCTTATGTGAGGGAATTTTTGTGAACGAAATACGGTGAACTTACATTGAAAGCGTATAAAAAAATTTTTTCGCATTAAAATTTTTTTAAAATACAATGTTCGTTCTAGATGTAGAATATATTTACAGCTAAAGTGTTCAAGAATAGCGTGTACATTGTACAAATGTATAATACAACGTACCAATGATTTAAGCGACACTATGTACGAGGCAAACGTACAAATGTACGAGTCTTACGTTCGTCATTTTTTGGGTGTCTGTACAGTTACAGTATGAGTTTTTGTCTTAAAATGAAGTCGTTTGAAGATTTGGTAACAAAAGATATCTTTCCATTTATTTTCATTTTTAGTCGATTTAATGCCATTTGATGCCATTTTTAGTCGATTTAATACCATTTAGTCAATTTAATCCATAAATCTTAGAAGTGAGTTGAAACTCGATTTTGATCAAAGCTGTGGAACACAATTTAAGTACTAGGAACTCGCATATCCCTTTTTCATTATCTACAGCCCACCTCACGTCAATAAATTATTTATTATTTCGCAGGTTTGGATCGTTTTTCTGATAGCCCTGACTATGTATAGAAGAAACTATATAAAAATAAAAACGCTTAGAGATCCCGCAAGACCATTTAAGTTTTCATAATAATTCATGAAAAGCTGATTGACGTTTACGAATGAACACGTCAATCGGCTGATCGTTTTCCGTGAATTCCGTGACGGAAAACGATCAGAGACCTCTAAACGTTTCATTGTATATAATTTCTTCTATAACATTTCTCTACATAGTCAGGGCTATCAGAATCCACACCTGTGAAATAAGTGACAGTTTTTTGACGTGAGGAATGTCTTCAAAGAAAACATTCCAATTTTGTGTGGAATAGATGTGTGGACGAAATGATTTAACCCGATGTACAGGCTGCATAGGCAATTCTTAACGAAAATAGATGGCACCACATTCTGTACACTTGACATTTGATGCAAAATAACGAGAGAGCCATACTAGTTTTTTATAAAACATAAACTGAAAAGGTTGAGCCGATCGACTAGCTGAGCTCACACTCTTGTCTCCTGATTTTTACTGATAAAATTTAAGGGCTCTTGGTTTTGGTCGTTCCTTACATCCAGTACGAAAGAAGCAGCAATATGGGAGTTCTTTACATTATTTCCCAATTCAAGGGAGTGCTGCGAATGTTTCAGGCATCATTACTTAAAGATGTGTTAAACGCGATAGTGCTACCAAAAAGAAAGTTTCTACAACTTTGATCTATCTACAAAAATAACGAAATTACCTCCAGGCCAGGGCCTTTCTTTGGGGAATTTATTTCCTAAAAATTTCATAAAATTCTTTAAAAATTCTGAAAATTTCCTAAATACTCAAATTTAAGATTTAAGGAAGTTTTAATAATTTTTAGAAATTAAATTCTTAAAAAAAGGCCCTGCTCCAGGCAGAGAGGAACTACACAACGATCCGTACTCTTTTTTTTTCAACGATTTTCCACTTATTTTACAAACATCGATGAATAAAATTGTTCAATGAAAACTCATTCCAATACTTTTTAGAAAAATAAATTATTGTCTTTGTAAAACTAAAATATCTTAATGTTAAATTTTGAGATCTATTCGTTAAAATTGCGTGGCGCGCATGTCAACTAAATGTATAAAAATAGACATTGAACTTATTTGCTAAAATTAATTTTAACGATTCATTTAGTATGTCAATGCAACATCGTCCAAATCACCATCAACTGTTAACGTTGATGTTGGACTGTTCTCTTTCATTGATGCTTTTCCTTTGAATGCCCGATCAAAATTGATGGGACGCGTTTCCAACGATGTAGCTGGCTTAACGATTGAATTCGACGTCAACGAACTCAATTCGTGCGATTCGGATCCAACTAGTTTACCAGCTGCAGAACTAGATGCAGACAGCAACTGTTCGGTAGCAAATCCCTGCGTCGACATTCGACTGTTGCGATTTAAATGATTTTTACCATTTTGTTTATCGCCTCGACTGAAACTAGGATACTTGAATTGACCACATTCGTATTGTGGTCCACAAACTCTTAAAATGCTCATCAAAAAGAACGTTGCATACGTCCAACTAATGGACATTACAATGATAAGAAATTTTCCCAATTGAATGTACGCTAAAACGTTGGATAGCAACATAAAAGCGCCCGCTGAAGCGGTCGTTAAAGCAACCATTAATGTCGGGCCGATCATCTGAGAGAGTGACGATCGAGTCGATGCTTTGCGATCCGATTCATTGGCCATGCGATAGTGAACGCTGTAAATTAAACTGAAATCGATCGACAGTCCAATTGCTGAACAAATCGATATGCACTCGAGTACATTTAGCTTCCAGTTCATCAAGACCAGTACAGCGACTATTGAAAATATTGTAAATGTCACCGTCACTATTGCATACAAACTAAGTAAAAAGTTGAAGGTGACCATAAGAATAACAAGGAAAGAAACTACCATAGCTATTGTGATAGCGACGAGAGTGTCTTTAGATAGCGTCTGTTGTAGGTCAAAGAATTGCAAGTCGCTAATGAAGAAAGCGTGTTGCATTCCGCTGGGTGCGGTTTTCATCACTTCTTTCAACCATGTTTCCACTGTCGAAACAAATTCGTTGACAGCCGTATAGGATAGAGTATACGGATGTGAACTCTCATACTCCACAACCAATGCTTTGACTAACGGAGTCGTTTTGTTCGTTAACGTAGAATGAAATGTACTGTTTCGTCCAAATTTCGGTCCAGCAATTCCTGGTATGAAAATATATCTAGGCGATTCATACAAACTTGACATTATTTGCGGCAGACATTCGTCGAAGACGTGTGGGCTATACGGAAAAGTTGATGTTTCACAGCATGGTGTTCGATCGATTCCACTCATTTCATCCAAACAACTTAAGAAATATTTTTTTTAGAACATTTAATTGTGAAGTCAATGAAAAAACCTACCGCCTTTCCATTGTACGAATGAAATTTTCAATGAAACAATTCGGAAGTATTGTCGACACAGAGCTTGGTTGATAAAATGGCTGTTGTTTAAACTGCTTGCAAAAATTCAGCAGCCAATATTGTGACTCAATGGAAGACAAATTGAAATCATTGTCTAATTGAAGAGTACCTCGAGAAGATGGATCGAAATAGTTACCATTATCGACTGGAATGACTCCCCACACAACTCGAATGTAAAGCCTCAGCGTGTCAGAGTTCTAGAATGACGAATTCGGAAATAAACAAAAAAGTTATGGTGCAGGTGACATTAACGTTACACAAATCATAAAAGAAATAAAGTTTTATGTAAATTCAATTGATTGTGAAAACTTGTGCGGCATCGGCTTGTGTATGCCAAAACTCCTTGCTAGTACGATATCATGGTACTTTGACATAAGTCCACCAAATGCCCACTGAACGGACGTTAAAACCGTGGATAAAATGTTATCGGACTATCAAAAAAAAAAAAAAGTCGGCGGAGGAGAAAATGGCGGCTTACGCTGTCCTAAAATAACGGCTAGAAATGTGTGTAATTTTGCATTGAAACTTAAAAAATCTTGACGCACTAAGAGCGTGGATTATTAACAAAATAGTAGTTTTTGATACAAGTTAGTAGAAGGTAGTTTAACGCACTAGGTGTGAGATTGTCAACACGAGCTGAAGGCAAGTTCGGCAACACATCGTGTCACCGTCATATGTAACTTGTATCAAACAACGTTTTTTGCAGTTCACCGACAAAAAGTGAGCTTTTCCCAACGTGTCCCCACTTGCGAAAATTTGTCGAAATTTTTACGTTCTAGTTCGTAAAAGTTGTTTTTACGTATTAGAGTGTAATATCGCCTGCCGGGTGATAATATTTCTGTCCGGTGGAGAATAGCGCTTCAGAGAATAATCTTCATGAAGAAATGTCATGCCATCTCGTTCACTGCTGGTATCCCCAGCCGGTGGAGAATAACGCTGCGGGCGTTATTTACCTGCGGCTGACGATGTGACGATATTTTACCATTGTTCCTAATTACGTACATTTATCGCCGGTATAGACCTGCCATATAATATAAGCCCCAGCGCCTCGCTTTCTTATTACGTCCTCTAGGCTAGGCGGCCTTCTGTGCATGTGCTCTGTTGGAAGACTTAGCCCCTTCACCCCCGCGCCTGTGGCGGGCTTTTTTCCCCGGGGGATTATTTTGCCCCGGCGGACGTTATTCGTCAGCGAGAGAAGATATTATTGCCAGTCTGGAGAAAATAACCCCCGGTGTGGGATCTTTTTTCATCCCGGATAATATCAGATCGGTGGAAAATAAAATCCAGGACGAATATCCTCTTCAACGGCGGGCGATATTTTTCACCGGAAAGAACGATTATCCACCATCTGGTGGGTGCAGAACGATTAACGCCCGCGGCTCCGGGGAAAAATATCTCACGGTTAGAGTGTAATATCGCCCGCCGGGGGATAATCGTTCTGTCAGAGAGAAAATAACTCTCACCAGGGGAAAATAACACCAAGGGCGATAATTGTCGTGGACTAGACCCGTGCGTCGGTCTAAATTTTTCTGTCGGCGCGGCGTAAAAATGGCTTTTGAATGAAGCGGCGGCGCAAAAACTGTATGAATAGCCGATGTTTTTAGGTCGGCGGTTGGCGCAAACTGACGAAAGATCACATTTTTCGCATCACGCATGGGTCTATCGTGGAGAAATGTCCTGTTACCGGTGAACGATTGGAAACTTTGCAAAACTTGAGAATCTGGTAAGATACGACTTTTGTTGAGTACGAACACATTTCGCTTGCGCAGTTCATGATTGTGCTCGAATTTAGGGAGATCACTAATCAATCAATGTCTCAAAATAAATTCACTGTCACAGTTTCATTTTGACGCCACTTTTATATTACAAAATTGGAAAACTTACCGTGTAAGATTTTTCAAACCAAAACATATTTTTGAATTGACTGTCGTAAATTTCGAATGGATGATCATCGGAAAAAAGCTTAAAATCAGGCGAATCAGGTAATTGAATCTTAGGCCAATAAAATATTACCACTCCACTTGCAATACCAAGAGTTCCTAAATTTGCATTCAGAGTTAATATTCTCTTCCAGGCAAATGGAAAAACTTACCAAACAAAACGATCCAGAGATATGGCATTCGAAGTACTGACGAAATGACGGAAAGTCTAATGTACGATGTGACTTTCTGAATAAACGAAAAAAATTTGTCGGCCGATTTGTTACAAAATTCCTGAGAACAACACGTCAATCGTTCCACAAACGATACAGATGCTGGTATCCAAGTGATCATTAAAACATAATTACAAAGGACAACAGTTCCAGCAAATGTTCTGAAAATGTCATTAACGTTAAAAACACAAAAACATTGCAGTAAGTCAAAGCCTCTTCTTACCCGAAACAACGCACGGCTGTAATAGAATTTAAGAGATTTGTATAAAATGCCACCGATGTGGTTAGTGATGTGACAAACATTGACAGAGCTGAATGCTTCAGTGCTGTAGCAATTAGACCACTTAACGATTCCGAGCATGAGCTATCCGATGATATTGATGTAGTCGAAGCAACGGCTGCATTTAATGATTTCAATCTGGTCCGTTCGGCGATAGTTGAATTCCAAATGGTGACGTAGATGAAAACATCATCGGCACCAATGCCAACGATAACAACAACGGCTAGTAGATTCATAAATGGAAAGAAGGACATCTTGAATACCATCGCATAAATGAAATAGGCCAGTCCCAATGAGAATACAATGGCACACATGGTCATCATTGCGAGAAAAAGTGATTTAGTGTACAGCCAAATACATGCGAGAACGAAGGCGAGACCAAGTGCCATAAGCCAACCATCAAAGCGAAGACAGTCCTCAAAAACAACGTTCTTCAAACCCATGTCCATTGCATTAACAGAAACCAATGTATTGGAAAGCGATCTGAAATTGTAGTGACGTAAAATTTTATTAAATTATATTATCATTGGAATATTTGAAGTCCCTCCACCCCTTCCGTTGACTTGTGCTCAAAACGACTAAGAGATCCTGTTCATTCTGTTTCTGAGACATCTACCATATGCATTTCAGATCCGTCCATCGGTAGAAGGTAGTTATCGGAAGCAAAGTGGTCTGTAATTTCGTATGGTCGAGTTCGTAAGGCGGTGATAGTAGATAGTCGCGAAAATATTTTGTTCCGTAAAATTTATTTTAAAAATGAAATAATTCATTGTAAATACTAATACAAGCGGCTCGAAAGTATGTTGAACGGATAAGTGCATTGTTTAATTGTGAAAATGTCTAGTCAACACCCCAAACATTTTGTTTTATCCATGACTTATAGTTGACCTTGAGCGAGCGCTCAGGCAGTGGGTTCATCTCTCTCATTGCCGGCAGTTTGTTCTCCACCAAACTGTTATCGGGCCTACGAGACCGTAGGCCCAAATGGCGTAGGGTGCATTTGTTTTGTGTGGGAATTGACGCTTTTAGCCCTCGCAAAATTTGAAATTTTTCATAAAGTTTAACTGTTTGCCGTTAGGTGGCAGTATAAAAACCTTTTGTTTGTTTACGTATTTTACGCTCTGATCGCGTGGAAACGTACGTAATTTACGCATATATCGCATGAAAAATTCAAATTAAAACCGTTCTAAAAGCGTCAATTGTCCAAGTCGGCTTGAAATTGTGCCGACGAATTTTTTTTTTCGTTCCGTAAAATTTAATATAAACATATGCAAGGGACCCGTACGTATCAGAGTGTGGCAAGCAGAGTTGATGTTACGAAAATACTCGAACGTATTTAAGTGAATATTGCCTTAACTCTTAAGTGTATGAAATTACGTCCACATTAAATTGCATTCCGAAAGTACAAAATTGTCGCACAAATAGACAAAAATGTTCGTCTCAATTTTTTTTGCAACATAGCAAAAAACCATTTTTTTTTTGTCTAGGACAGACCTTAAGACCGACCTATATGCCTATATAGGATATGCCTCGAACACATACTTCTATTCCATAGACAAAAATGTTTCCCGCAATTTGCTCTGCAACATAGGAAAAAAATTTTTTTTTGGTTAGGGCCGAAAGACTGCCTATGACCGTTTTTCCATTTTTTCGGAGAATGGCAAGTTAGTTAGGGAATTTGAAGAAAGGAGAAGAATGGGGAATGCAGTGGCCAGTCAGTTGAGGTCGTATGTGTTCAACAAAAAGGAGTTAAGTAGTGGCACAAAGCTAGCTATTCACAGGTCAATCTACAGACCAACGATTTTATACGGTAGTGAAAGTTGGGTGGACTGCGGATACCTTGTGCATGACCTGGAGGTTTCTGATATGAGGGTTCTTAGGAGCATAGCAAAAGTAAATCGGAGGGAACAGTGGGACAATCATAGTAGGAACGACGACATCAGGGAAAACTTAGGGGTTACATCAGTGGAAGAGGCGGCAAGGATTAGTCGTCTGCGGTGGTACGGGCACGTTCAGAGGATGGGTAATAGCAGGCTACCAAAGAGGATATTGGATGCTCAAGTCCGGGTGTGCGTCCCAGGGGTAGGCCAAGGAGAAGTTTATAGAACTCAATTAATTCCGAGGTATGAAGTTAGGGGACTTTCGTCTAGCCGAACAAACCATCTCCTTGGCACAGGATAGGGGGGTATGGAGAAGGGTGGTCCATGATCAGTAGTAAAGACCTCACACCGAAAGGTACAAACGGTCTATAAAGTGTGATGATGATGATGATGATGATGCCGAAAGACCTGATACCTATTTCAGCCCTAAGCACACCGGGTCCAAATTTGTTTTTGAATATAATTTGGTACTCGATTACCTCTCAAATAGAAAAAGAATCAACAAAATCAGTTAGGATTTATCTAACTTATGTAAGCGAATACGTTGGGCCCTAGTATAAACTCAGTTTTAGAGTCCTGACTCAGTCCAAGGGTTTCTAAACAAAAATTTTCTTCCATAAAACGGGAGACAGTCCTTTCGATCAAATAAAAAAATTAGAAAATCGGAAAAGATTTATTCGAGTTATGAACAAAAACATGTAGAGCGCTAGCAGAGACTCGTTTTTAGTGCCCTAGCTATATCCCTAGCTATATAGGCCCTCCTAATCTCAAAAAAGTTTCTTCTACCAATTGTTGGAACCTGTCGATTAAAAAAACAATTATGACAATCGGAAAAGATTTACTCGAGTTATGTACCAAAAACAACTTAAACGGCCCTAGCTCGGCGGCCTTTAGTCCGGAATATGTCAATAATGTACGAATAACTGTATAAGACAGTGAGATAGAAATCTTTGTTCTTCAGCAAAGTTATTCAGGATAAAATAAGGAACAACTTTGCTGAAGAAACAATTTGCCGAAAAATTCTATTCCAGAAGTTATGAGGTGTTATGTAAAAAACATTTCTAAAAATGCAGTGTTCTGGTCAGCGGCGCCGAGTATAGGGGGCAGCCGCCCCCCATGAGCAATGCAAAATTCTTCAAATTCCTAGGATTTTTCAAGATTGTTCATCAATTTCTACTCTTCTCTCCCCATGGACGGTAAACAAGTCGGCGCCGCTGGTTCTGGTGGAATGTAACATAACTCTTCAAATGTTTGAGATAGTCTTCAGCAAAGTTGTTAAGCATAAAATAAGGAAGAACTTTGGATATGACACATACAATCGCATTAGGAAGACTGACACAAATCAATCTCTCTATTTGCGAAACTTGAGAGCCAAAAGGAGATCCAAGTGGGACCCGTCAACTGTAAGTGTTCTACGCTCATGCACCGGGTTGTTCACAGGAACCATCTCATTTACGAAAAGGTCAAGGTCAAGGTCGAGTTCGTAAGACTTCCAATACGTAAGCCGAGTCATCAACACAATTCCACGTAGCATCATCAAAAATTGAAAACTTGTCATTTCGCTGTAAGCATAAACAACAATCATGACTTATACCCTGTGCCTACATGACTTCTTCTTTTTAATGCATTCGCACTCTTAACTTTGGCGCTTACTTCGAAAAGCATGAGTTCCCGTTTCCTCCGGGGATTAGTTTCTTTTGCAATTTTTTTTGGATATTGTGAGTAGGGAATCCATTTATCTCTTTTTTCGAAAACCGACTTACGGTAACACCGAATTTTTTCGAATGAAAACCGGTATTTATTTTTCATATTGTTTCTTATAGTGAAGTCAAAGACTTTAGTTGAGATATTTTGTTCAAATCTTCATTTGGTTTAAAAATATTTGCCCAGAAACGCAACGCTATTAATAGTATCGTCACTCATTTTACCTATAACTCTATAAAAGACATGAAGAAAAAGCCCTTTCCGATTCAATACTCGGTAATACCCATCGTACACGTCAAATGACGCTTTAGGGAACTAGCCATTCTCATAATCTCATTTGAGTGTAAAAGAACACATATCGCTATATTTGGGATTTTGTAGAATGCAAAATCTTTCAATTTTATTCACGATAGGAATCTCTTTATGTTTTAGGTCCGTCTGTGCACTGCACCTAGTTGCAGCTTCCTTGAACTCACTTTATCGCTATTTTACTATATCCATTTCAATGGTTTATTTCCGATTACCGGCCAATTTATTTTTAAAAAAATTTTAGGTGCAGACGGACAAAAAACTTCAGATTTCGTCACAGAATTTAGACTTAGAAATGACTCATTTATGTTCACTTTTGACAGTTATTATGTGCCTACATTATATCCCACCTGTCAAATATTTCCTTACTTTATTTCCTACTTGTCAATTATTTCCCTGCTTTATTTCCCACCTGTCAAATATTTCCCCACTTCATTTACCACCTGTCAATTATTTGCTTAATTTCACACCTGTCAAATATTTCCCTATTTTATTTCCCACCTGTCAAATATTTCATTAAGTGTTTTGTCCGGAATCTGACTTGTTGTACGTCTGGGCATAAAATGTAAAAATAAGACGGTGTTGAAACAGCTGACTTAGACAATGTAGTTGAACAAGTCAGAGAGTGTAGCACAGCGGAACTCCTTGTTATGTAATTTACTATTTTGGGATACTCGTTTTTTCGTTAATTTACTTCATTGGCGAAAGCCAACTGCTCAGCTAAATTCCTATACTGTCGTTTCTCTTTAGCCTCAAGCTCGTAGCTTTCAAGGGGCCATTCAAATAGTGCGCACGCTTTTTTGGCTCCGATTTTTTTATGTGTTTTTGCGTGCAAGTGGGGGGGGGGGGAGAGGAAAGCAGTGGTTGTTGTTAGAAGATTACGGCACACTTGCCGTAATTCGTAAGTCGCGAGTAACTAGATAGCGACCCAGCGCTGTTCATACCCACTGATGCTGTTATTCCCATCCCTCATGGTTGGCCTAACAGCGACACAAGGGATGAACTTGTAGTGCCAAAAAGTGCGGACACGGGCAATGCTAAGGCAACGCCTGGCGTTCAACGTTCATGCACTTCTGGGAATGTGCACAGGCGCCAGTCTAGTTATCCTCAAGTCAAGTCAAGTCAAGCAAAGGGGGAGAATAGAGCGGGTCTAAATCCGTCCTTTCAGGCGTGCGATCTATTTCAATAGTCCCTTAAATTCAATGGCAAATGTGCGATTCTTATAATCGCATGAAAAAATATGTTGAAAAATTAGGTGCCCTGATAGCCATTTTCCCAAATTGAGCTGGAGTAAAATTGCGACGGATTCCCAAGTCACATCTTGAAAATTAGAAGTCTGAACTTGCCACTGAAGGGTATTTGGCCAAAAACGTCAACTTATTATGTTACAATCTAACAGTAAAACGGCGCTTTGTGTACCAAAAAAATTACTGAAAAAAACCGGTAACGAAATTTCTAAAACCGGTGGGATTACCTAATTTTGAGCAGCCGACGACATAATTTTCCCATAAATTTACGTCGCCGTTGAGGTAAAAAAAAAGTGGAATGCGTCGCACAAATTCGAAAGATTCACGGCTCTACCGAGGACTACGACAAGGATGTAAAAGAGCGGGACAGTTGCACGCCAGGTATGTATCAATAAGCTGCAACCAAACCCTTTCTCCGCCGACCCATTACCCACAACACCATTAGGTGTGCAAGTGAGCGTGAGTCAGGTGGCAGTTAGTACAATAGATAATTTTGACATCGACAAATCAAAAAAACAAATTAAAACTAAGGAAATTGAGGAAAAAGGAACCGGAGAGCACAAAATAGATGGAAAGATGGGGAGGGGCAACACCGTACACCTAAATATTTTTACCTTTTTTTCAAGTTGTAGTAAAATGGTAAGGCCTTTGTACTTTTAGCGAACGGTGCAAATATCATCGAAGCGACGACGAACACTTCTGTTGCCTAGAAATCGATTCAATTTCAATATAAATCGGAAAATACATTTTGTTGATGTCACCTACATTCTCTTGAACTGATGCACTATCGATGAGGTAGTGTAGAATGTTGTACACAGCGTTTTTCCGTGCACAATCTGGAGGGACATGGCATTTTCGCTTATCGCAATCGTTGCTTAATTTCATCGTCTCATAATAAGTGTAGCATTTTTGGATCAAATTTTTGGCTTGCTGCACATCTTCTTCCTGTTTCAATTCAAAAGTTTTTATTATTTCTTTATCAAACTTTCATTTGTTTGAGTTGCTGTTGGATTTCCCAACGAAAGAAATATTTTTTTTGTTCAACTTTTCTTTTATCAACAAAAATATCAAAGAAAATTTAAAAACTTTTCCGAATAAATAAAAAACGAAAATTAGGTAACGATTTTCAATGGATTTTGATTCAGCAGACAGTACAGACAAAGAAATTACGTTCAACCGACAACATGCGCACTGTACAATGACATTTGGAATGACATTCTTCTGGAAGGATCGATGTATATGAAATTTGGGATGGACACAATCCCGCGATGAAGTTTCTAAAAATTTCAGACATAAAGCGTAGATCACTTTTGACATGAAAGCCAGCGATCGCTCGATGTTTTCATATCAAAGAATTGGTTACCGAGGCAGTCAATGCGATTACCTCAATATCAAAGCAGGATGTTTTGTTCGAAATAACTGCAACGTAATTAGGCAACGACCACGGTCTACAGCAATTGCTTGATGTAATTTCTGTTTCGCACAATTCTCGGTACGGTTCGATTTGTTGTAATTGGTATTCTAGGTCACAAATAGCTGTAACGAATGAATTATAAAAAAACCAATGAAGTGATTCAAACGGCGAACTTTTACCTAAAAGAGCATTCAATTCGAACATCGATTCGGTAAGATTGTAGTTGACGCGCTGGACGACAAAATGTGCGTATTCGACATCTAGTGTAAAGTGTTGAATTTATAAAATTGTACGATGAATGAAATTTAGAAAACTTACTAGGAGCCCCACAAAAAAAGCCATTCGTTCTCACGTGCATCCCCGGTTCCGTTCTTGGAGGATTTTGTTCCCGTAATAATTTCCATTCCTTAGTCCTCTGTTCTATCTTCTTGTTGTATTCCTCTTCGCTGGTGAATGAAAGATTTTTGCCATAGTTCCAGTGTCTATTGTTCGTGTCTTTGACATTCGATTCATCAAAACCGTCGACTTCTAATAAACCACTACCATTCAGCAGCAGCTCATCCCTGACGACTTTAATTCGGTTTTTCGATTTTTTCGTTTTCTTGTTTTTCTTTTTGGAGTTGTTTTCCTTTCTCTGATCAATTTTGATAGCATTAGAGCTGACGAAGAATCCTCGCAGAAGAAATTACCTTTTTGAAAAAGTCCTCCTGTTGCATTTCGTTTGGGTTTGCAATTAAAATTCCGGATGGACGGGTTTCGTCGATTAAATTTAGCCATGCGGTCATTCGTTTACCAATTTCAGTTCCTCTAGCTTCGAAGCCCTGAAAATAGAAAACGTAAAGTCAGACTGACGAAAGAAAAAGAGGAGAGATGTGGACTTACTGATGTCGGATCCGAAAAATCGGGAAGGGTTTTCACTGTTATTGATACTAAGATGCAAGCCAAACAAAAGACCGCAATAGCGATGAGTATGAGCCATGGTCGATTTGCTAGTAACTTAAAGTACCAATTCATTTTTTAACATAAGCGAATGTTAGGGTTCGGAATGGATGTGCTTGTAAATGTTTCATTTTACTGACGGTAAGTTTGTGCTGACCGACACTTTTTCATCTTAGAAATTCTCGAAAACTACAAAATGTTTCCTATTGATTTACGGTTCAATCGAAAAATCATTTTATGATTGCGACGTTAAAAATTTGCACTTCATTTGGTAAAAATGTTTAATGGAAATCACGCGACTAGCACGTTGTTTGAGAAACGTGTTGTTGGGGGATTAAGTTATGTTATGGATGTTCTAAGAGGGTAATTTTTAAGTAAACAAGAGTCAAAATAAGTCAAAATCTATATATTTTCTTTTTCTTATGTTGATACAATTTCTTCTATTCGGACCGTTTCGGACTCGATTCATCGGATTCATCGTAAGATCAGAGACATGACTTAAGAACTTATATGTAAGTTCTTTACTTTTTGAAAAGGTTGGCACAACCAGCTGGAGTTGCGAAGAGTTCTTATCGTTTTTATTTTCTCAAAATTGAGTTTAAAAAACATTTCAAATGAAATCTTTTTAAAAAAAAGTTCGGGTTCGGTACCTGACGAAACTGACTGGGATTTTGATGTTAATTATATGCCGTTGAGTGGTGCGACGGATATCTACCTGACTCTATTCGACATCGAAGCAGCATTTCATAAGATCGATTGGAAAAGTGGGGCTGGACCGGATGAAATCAAGCCGGCAGTATTAAAAGCGTGCGCACCAAGGGTTGCATGGCCTATATGGCTACTTTATCAAAAGACTTTTAAGGTTGGGAAGATACCGGCTGCATCCAAGAAGTCACGTATTGTGGCTGTTTACAAACAAAAGGGGATCAAAACTTACGTGAAAAATTACAGAATTGTAGCCATACAAACCGTTGTCATGAAAATCCATGACATTGCAGTAAGACGAAAAATCAGTGAAAAGATTCAACCTCAATTGAATAGTGCTCAACATGGATTTAGAGAGAAAAGATCAGTTGTGACAAATTTATTGGGCTTATCGATTTTAGCACACAAAGCGTTTGAGCGCTCTTCTCAGCTAGATTTGTTCTATGGAGATTATAAAACGGCCTTTGACAAGGTGGTGATTCGATTATTGACTATCAAATTCGCAAGATTCGGAATCGGAAAGAAAACAGTGGTGGCAATTTCTCGTTGGAATTTGGCATATGTAAGTCAAGAAATTTAATTCCCCATCTGGAGTGCCCCCCGCAAGTTCACTTGGATCCGTACTGTTCACCATTTTCATTAATGATGTTGTCGAGGCTGTGTGAATGCATATATACTGATGTTTGCTGACGACACAAAACTAGCAGCCATTATTCATGACCGAAACGAGACTGGAACACGGCAAATTGTCTTCATTTTAACAATGAAAAGTGTAACGTTTTCAGCATATATCGAAACGAATCATGCGACATCATACAGGCTAGCTCCGTATGTTGACCGGTGCAAACAATTGAAATTGCAAAGTTTGGAAGCTCGACGAATGATTGCTGATGCCGTTTTTGCATTCAATATCTACGAATGAAATATAGTTGACGATTTGATAACACGAAAATTTGTACGCATAGAAAGCATCTACGATCTAAGAAATTCTACACTTCAATTGTTGGTCAAACCGCGAACGACTAGTATGTATCTGACGAATCAACCAATCAATTTATTAATCAGACTGATAAATCAGTACAAAATGTTGGTGAGACGGGCAAGCAGCAGAACAGTTTTTAAGAACGAGATTTTCGAGTTTTTTTTTTTTGACTCGTGAGGACTTTGTCTTGCACGTGTAAATTTGTAAATTGTATTTGTAATTTATTCAGCTAGTGTTGGTGGTGACAATAAATCATCATCAAAAAAACATTTCAAATGAAATCTTTTTAAAAAAAGTTCGGGCTCGGGTAAGGACTTCGGGTTCGGTTCGGGTCGGGTTTGAATTTTTGGGCCTGTACGAAGTATGCAAAGGTCCTACACGCTTACTACAAATAATTTTATTGTAACATCGAAGCTGGAGTGAGGGGGATGCATTTAATATCGTCATCTCGAATCAGCAAAAAAAATGTCCATTTGTCCATCTATCCGTCCCGTCATTTTTTTTCTAAACGGCACCAGCGATCACTCTAATTTCCCTGAAAGGTACATATGTCCCATGATTCAAGTTTAAAGGTGAGCAAAATCGGTCAAGTGGTTCCGGAGATATGATCGAAAAAGTGACCAAAAACATGGTTCTTCGAGGGTCGGTGAAACTTTTTCGCAAATATCTCAGCAAGTACAGCACAGAAATTCTTGGTGTCAAATGCTTCCGTTTAATCTCACAAAACTAAGAACTTGAGTTTCTTGGCTATGGTTTTTCGTCTATATTTGCTCAATTGCGACTGTCAAAGGCAAAGTTGTAGAGAATAAAATTTTAGAGAACACGTTTTTCAGGGTTTTACGTAAAAAAGACCCAATCCTGGAATGTGACTACTTCTTCAGAACTAGGAAAGTTAGAAAGTTGCTTCCAAAGGCAAAGTTGTAGAGAATACAATTTTAAAAAACACGTGTTTCAGGGCTAAAGGGAAAAATCTGAAAGCGCAGAAAAATTATTACTTTGGGAGAGTCTGGCATTTGTGACGCATTTATATATAGAATTTTATTCCAGTCGGCGCCGGCGGCTACTACTCACATGGCGACTACTACTACTCCCATCTCCACAAATTACTCTACAACATACAGGGGCATGACAGTCTTTTGTTTTGATCATTGCAAGTAATATTCAGCATGAAGTTAGCTGCAGTTGCAACCGGAGCTAACTTCATTGCAAAAAAAATCAGCTGATTTTTGAACAATTCAATGAAGTCAGCTGATTTTGGTAAATTTATGAATGAAATCAGCTGACTTCGTTTGGAATGAAGTTAGCTTCGGTCAGAACTGCAGGTAGCTTCACGTTGAATACTACTTGCAAAAATCGGAACAAAAGACTGTCACGCCCCCGACAAAATATCAAAAGTTCTTTTTAGCCGCCGCAGCTGCCGCCAAACCGAAGCGGGGCTGCTACTACTTATATGGGCGAAAATGATCCCCACAACTTACTCTACAACATATCAAAAGTTTTTTTTTGAGCCGCCGCCGATCAACCGAAACCTGGCGGCTACTTCTTCCATGGGTGAAAATCATCCCTTCAACTTCCTCTACAACATATCACAAGCTTTCTTTGAGCCGTCGCCAAACCGAAGCGCGGCGGCTACTAGTTCAATGGACGCAAGGGGGGGAAGTCAAAACTTAGCTGTATGTGGGCTCAGGGTATCGTATAATCGATATTTGACGCTTTATTACTATTAAACGTGTATTGAATGGTTTGTATATTGAATTGTATTTACTTGTAGGCGAAACGTGAAAGGAAATACACTTGAATTTAAATGAAATTCGAAATAAATTGAAGTTGTACGTTTCATGGGAAATGGATTGGTCGTTTATTTTGTATAATTAAGATCTCTTATTTCCTACATTTCCGCAGTCTACGAACAAAATTTTTCTTAATTTTTTATTCGTCGCATTGTTACCGCGCGCCCATGATACTTTGGATGTTTCACACTATCTCTCTGTATTTCGATTGTCTGTGTTGGTACAGCTGCGTTTGAATTCCTTTCTATTCAATAATTCATTTTTGGTTCATCTGATTCATCCATATGTCAGTGAGTCCCGTGACTTTTATAAACTTGGAATAGTGAGATTGGGTATAGTAGGTGTCATTTTTACTGAGGAAAATCATATGATCTGTTGAGCTCAAAGATGTTGAAAACTTTTTTAATAATTTCGACACTTTTCGTCGCAAGTAAGTAGTTTTTCATAAGTCGTTTAACAAAAGTGAAGAAATATCTGTGCATAATGTTGTAATAACGATTACATCTGTGAAAATGCGGTAATTCGAACTCAGGGTTGTTGAAATGACACAAATCGATTAATCACACACCTCGCGAGCTTATCAAGCCAAGTCACAAGTATCAGAAAAAAGTGAATCTATCAAAACATCATGCACTTTGTTCTCATTCTTTGTTGTTATATTTATAAACAAATTGATTTATTAAAATAATTTTCTTTTTGCACAGCTCTTGCTTCGAGCCATCTTCAGATTCTACAATCTCCTAAATCGTTGAGCTTTAAAGGCAATGATCGCTTAGATTCCGAATCACTTGCTGATGTACTAGCTGCATCATTGGGCTTTTCTGTCACTCATCCATGCGACTGGAAAGGATTGTATATCAATGATCCCTTCAGTCCAGCGAAAGGAGTGGTAGCAATTGTTGTTGACGGTGTAAACGAGTTCGATCATCTTAATAGTGCGAAAACTAACTCCTACGAACTTATTGGAACTGGAGCTCAGGAATCATTGGATTCATTAGTTTTTCGTGTTCAGGAACATAATGCTGAAGCCATCGATTTGGATTTAACCCAAGGATTTGATGTGGTAAGACATTTACTTATAGAATCGTCTACAGTTTATTTCACAATCTCTGAATGTAGGCATTGACATAGGACTTATCACAGGTCATGTGGACATATGAATCGATTAAAGTGACTAAAATCTAACACAATTTTCAAGTAGTGCAAATCGTTAGTTGTTAAAGTCACGAGTTCTCTTTTTTGCATAAGGCATCCAATTATTCAATTTGAATTGATCTCGATTAACATCGGATATTTGACTAATAGTCTGAATCTCTCTTACGTAAAACTCCCAATTAGTATCTTAAGAAAAAAACGACATCGTTTTCTATCATCGAATTTTTGACGTTACATCTCCTCACAAATGAATCGAGGATTGAAACTAATTTTACGGTCGTCTGGAACGGAATTGAGGGGAATTTTAGAACATTTCTCGAATTTTGTCGTCTCTCTGTACGCACCTGTTTCAGACTGTACGATGGGCTGTGATGGAAATATGGGGAATTTTAGAAAATTTCTCGGATTTTTCGCCTGTTTCTGCGCACCTGTTTGAATTGCTTTAAGTCGATTTCGGTTGTAGCCTTCGCGCCGCGACATCAATGCGATCTACATTGTCTAAAATTCAAAACTGGTACGTAAATAACTATTTGTCGCTTCCCTTTCGTCAGCACGCAAAACTAGTCAAATGTCAATATGAAAATACCGCCGCTTGCACCGTGAAGCTTTGTCAATTTCCTTATCCACATAGTTAGGGCGACGTCGTCTAAGTATACGAAATTTCATGACGAAATTATTTGATCCACGACTTCGGTTTACGTCAAAGTATACGACATTTCGTGCTGAAGTGCATCAGCCGACAACCACATCAATTTTTCGTCGCTTGACATCGAATAAATTGCTTCATGAAATTGTGTATACTTTAACGTAAGCCGAAGTCACGTCAGTCCTTCCATTTTTCAATTTTGTAAACGCTCTCGTGTCAATGAAATCACTAAAAACATTGTCATGAATCTGAGCCGTGAGTTCATAAAAATATCCTCAATCTTCGCACCTCTTTTAGTGCGGCATAGGCTCATGTCAAAGTATACCAAATTTCATATCGGATTTCGTAATATATATGCTAAGCGGCGAAAAATGGCGTGCTCGTCAATTTGAGCACTTGATCGTGTAATTTTGCAATTTCAAACGCGTAAAGGAATTCCCTCAAAAGGACAGCCACTGGTCTGGAGCTCTCGGGCTGGTCCATATATTTTTTTGGTGAGTTTGAATTTTTTTGGCGATATCTTTGAAGGCAAGAAAATGTCGTTCAAGTGGCCGCCACTCCACTGGAACGTCCATTTATATCAGCTGGTGCAGTCGTTTTTTTTAAATATTTATTTGACATAAAGTAAAACACAATGAAGGGAGTTTTTCTTCTTAAGTAAGTGTTAGGGGGGATTGAGCTTTTCAATCTGTAAATCAACTGTTGGTTCGGGGTGGAACTAATGGGTATTGGTTATGAAAAAAGATTAATTATTTCAGCAAAAGAAACAATTTTTTGCAAAAAACTTCCTTTGACTTCATTTTTTACTTAACTAAAACTTTAACTAAAAACAAAAACTAAAGCTAATTTTACTTTGAGAAAAAGTAGTAGAGATTGAGAAGAACTGTCATTGCAAGGTAACGATTAACCTATTGACCGAAATCTGCTATCTTAAAGTCGACACATTCGCCAATGGATGGAGTTGCAAGATGCTAAAGGTACGTGGAACTTTCAGTATCAACTTGAGGCAACGGTTCTGGACCATTTGTAACTTCCTCAAATGCACTTCTGCACAGCTATCCTATACCGGGCTAACGTAAAGCAAAATGCTGCGAATCATGGCTTTGTAAACAGTAATCTTGTTGTCAGGGTCTAGTCTGAAGTAATGGCCTAAGGATGGCAAGCCATCTCAACGCTTTGTCAACTGTTAACTCGACGTGCTTATTGACCAAGCAATCTTCCAATTCCCCACCGTCACACCCTCAAAATATCTACAAACGACGCGTAGGAATTGTGTTTATAATATACGCCGCCTACACGTATTACCAACGCCGTGCACGTATCACGTGAGCTCAGAAAACATGTTCGTTACGCATGTCATACGACACAATACTCAAATAAGGTGGATTATACATTCATCGCGTATATAATACCTCGGCAGCGTATATTATAAACACAATTCCTACGTCGCTCGTAGATATTTTCCTCAGTGCAGCTCTTTACTTGCAAGATTGAGGTTCTTCAGAATATTCTAAGGATTCTTCGAGGAATACAGAACGGTGGTATCGTCGGCTCAATGGGGAGGTCGGAAGTAAATATATTGCAAAGAGTCGGTGAGAGACACCAAATCGAATGGTTCCATTAACCGAAACATGGAAGGATCTCCTCGTCAGGAATGACTGAATGAATTTAGTAACGTAAAGCGAGAATTTGAAGCGAAACATCTTGCACACCAGGCCGTTATGCCAAGCACTCCTTTTCAATTTCAAAAGACAACAAACCCATCAGATATCTTTTGCTCGAGAGCTCTCCTAATGAATCTGGGAACGCGAAGTGGTTTGCTGAATGGCCTTGACTGAATTCGAATTGTTCGTCAGGTATAATATCATTGGGAGACAAGTGAATATTTATCCGGGATACAATAATCCTTTTAAAGACTTTACTGAGCGAATTCAGTCACTTCATTCATTCATCCGATCCTACAGCATGCTCTGAATACATATGTCAACAGATAAATGACTTTATGGGGCAAGTTCTTCAGTTCTACGTTGAGGATTCCAGGATGTTTCTTAAACAGTCGTGTGACATGTCAATTTTTCCAATTTCAGCTCGACCAGTACGCATCTCAACTGGGAGATATCAAGCCACATATCGACAAGATTGTATCATCCTTGAAACCATCCAATGTTGAAGACAAACTATTTTTGCAACAAATTTCTACTATCCAAGCTTTGACTGATAACATTAAAACGTTGGACAATTTACCGAAATTCATTACAATTCGTCTATCATTGACGCCATTAATATCCGCTCATACGTTGGCTTCACCAGCTGTTACCGATGCCTTGAAATTACTTTCCAACGCCGTTCAAGATCTCACCGAAGCGACCGTAAAAGCATACAACAACAATGCTGTCGTTGCTGTTGTAACTGTTGTTGAAGATGCCTTCTCAAGAAACAAACGAGCTACTGGAAGTGGAAGACAATCCGATCCCATTGTAAGTACTCCATGATTTAAATAAAGGAATTTGTTTGACATTTTTCTGTTTATGTTACAGCCACCGAACCTCAATCTTGCTCTATCTTACTCAGAAGATTATCCCGTCATCTTCAACATCATTCTATGGTTCAGTGTTGTCTTGACATTCTCCTTGTTGGCTATTAGCTACACCATCGGATACATGGATCCTGGACGCGATTCCATTATCTATCGCATGACTTCCACCCGAATGAAGAAAGATAATTAAAGACGAGTTGTAGATGAATTGTCTGGCTTGGGTATGTTGTTTAGCTCAAGTGTTTGTATGTGAAAATTTTCGGTTTCTATTTACGTGCTAAGAATTTTTCTTTTCTTTTCGTTTCATTTTCTTTCCTAAAATTTAAACAAAAAACCAAAATTTCCATAAATGCGAAAGGCAGGAAGGAGCGAATAAGTATTACTAAATAAAAATTTCATTGAAAATCAGTAGTTTGTCAAATGCATTCAAATTTTAGTTTCTCAAAACGAAAACTGAATTTTTAAACAATTTCATTGTTCATGTACTTACGTTAACGTAAGTCTTGATAATTTTTGTTTTTCTGTGAAAATTGATTGTCTCAGGTCGATTGCCGTTGATGTTTAAAGCAACTAATTAAATTATCAGCTCCATCACGCAGAATGCACAACTTCTTCAGAGACACTTCAATTTTCTTAAAGAATGTTGTATAGTTGAACGCTTGTGATTTATTTCATTCAATAAATTATAAAAACAAAACGAAAACAAACTTCTTTAAACATAAAATTCACTGTAAAAAATTGTACAGTTCGATTTAGAATGTAATTTACATTTAATTTAAAAAATGGTTAATTATAATGTGTATTATTTGTTGAATTAAATAAAAATGAAAAACATTCCAGAATTTCGCTTATTTATTAACGCAGTTCATGCGGTTCATAACTAAAACACAGAGCGGTAGCTAGCATTATAACTTTGCGAGTCTGCCCTCACGAAAATTCAACCGACAATTTTGGATCTACGGACTAAGCACTACTTCACAGGGCCTATTTTTGGAAAATAATTTGGAAATTTTTTGGAAAATTTGGAAATTTTTTAGGAAAATTAATCTGATTTATTTCAAGTTCTGATGAAATAACAACAGCAACTTTCCATATTTTCTTTTTTTCGCACGTGTTTTTGTAATTCGTTTCGGGCAGGAACGTCGCTCTGTACTTTCAGTAGCGATTTTATAATATGTTCCTGCACTTTGGGAAGGAGAAAGCTCTTCCACTTTCTCTTGCTGTCCTTCAGCAAGTTGACTATCAGATCCGGTTGAAGAATTTCCAGGTTCGATTTCTGGTGAGTCCTCTTCCTGACGGCTGTTTCCTTCGCCAGCTATAGTCTTTATATGTGCTTTAATAACATGACTTTGAATGAAGTGAAATGTACCATTTTGGTGGAGTTGATTGTTGTTGGGGAGGTGTGACTTTCTCTTGTTTATAATATATCACGATATCGTTCGAAAATCACCGATCTTAAGAAGAATATTGATATTGAACGATGTGGATTGACTATCGGTCATTGGAGAAATCTACCAAGGTTATATCGAACGCATGGACAATTTTATTAAGCACGATCTGATGCCCGATATGGTGGGTGAAGAAGAAACAAATTTGGCCTATACGTGAGACGTCAGGAACAGTTCAAATTTTCAGAGGGACAAGTTGTTAAGTTGAAGTGTATGGTGCGTTTTTGTAAAGAAATTGTTGACAATCAGCGAAAACAGTCTGATGCTGATGTTATTGTATCCCCAGAAGAAAAAAGCATATGTTTCGGAGAATCAGTGGCACCAGACGAAGACGAACTTTTTCGTCATATTGGTTCTTTAATCATCAGTGTTTTCAATGACGCTAAAAGAATCACTTTGAGTAGATGGTCATAGCCTTCACGTCTAGTTACCGACAAAATAGCGCGAAATTTCAAGAGAGGAACGAAATTTAGAGCAAAATTCGATCTAAGCTACGTCACTCCAAGTTCTCACGCTGCACTGCTAGCGTGCATCGTTGAAAGCGATCGCCCTCGTCTCACGTTAACGGAATCGCTGGCTATGTCTCTACGAGTTGATGGTTCTGTTGATCGGACGGAGAAACACAATCTGTATGTCATGGTTGAAGTCGTCAATAGAAACGCAACAATGGAAACATTGTGTCTTGGATTAGATACGCCAAGAACCAACGGCGTGATCGGCTATTTGAATTGTTTGAAGCGCATCACAACCAATTTGTTGCCGTGGGATGTTTTTATTTCACTTATTACATCGATAATTACCTATGGTGAAAGTTTATAATTTCGGACGTCTCAACGGAATTGTTGCCAAATTGGTGACATTGAAGTCAACATTATTTTCGATATGGTGTGTTCCTCACAGAACAAATTTAGCCTGGAAATCTGTGAGTAAAGTCAACATTATAGCCAAACTAATCACAAGGGCATGGAAACTTTCAAAACATTTTCACACATCTGGAAAGAGCACCCAAAAACTTAATACAATCGCTGCTCAGGAACAACTACGTGCACCATTGAAGTACCCTTCTTTTTTCGAAGTAAGGTGGGTCGAATATGTCTTCAATCTGATGAACGTGGTGTTAAGGAACTGGCGAACGTCGATTAAGTATTTTTAATCAAATCATATGACTGCTCAGCTCATATACAGTTTTGGCCAGATTTCAACACCCTTCATTTTGTAGCGTTTCTAACGGATGTCTTACGCTTAATAAAAAATTTTCAACAAGCTTGTCAAGCAAATGTCGTCACACTAATGGATGTTCAACGACTAAAAAAAGGTATTTTCGATAAGTTGGAGAAATGTAAAACTACACATGTTGAAGAAGGCTGGGAGGAGTTATTTAAGAAACAGATTGTCAGAAATGAAATCACTGCAACATTGAACAATCCATGCAACAGAACCAGTACCATGAGAAATACCAATTCGTTGTCAGCATTTTCTGGTACCACAAGAATATTTGGGTCATTCCACGAAAACTCCGTTCCCACGCTCCAAATTGTCAGTTGTTACGAAAAAATATTAATAGAAAATGGTGCATCAGACGTATTGATCCCTTTACTAGAGGATAGTAACTTTTCTATTGCTTTCATTTTGCAACTACTGAGAATTTCACGCGTGGGAACGAAGCGGACCGTGGAATTGCCCATTTATCATTAAAAAATTCATGAGACATTTGAGTCTGCGATTGGAATTGGATGCCTCTTTATTAAAAGCTCTTATACCACTTTTCTTCATAAGTTCATCAACATCTATTAGAGAACTTAAAGAATGTCATATCGACCAACAAATATTCATTTTCGAATATTACAATGTCGCAGCATTGTTAAATGATGGTCAACCTCGTAGTGCACTCGATTCCTTGAAGAAATTGCACGATGTTAGTCCGAATCACTTAAATTCCTTCAAAACAAGTTTGGCTAAAATCGTCGCTGAGAAACCACATTCGGCTGATGTATTGCGGTTAAATTAGTGAGTATAAATGCAAGCAATTATAAAACGCAAGTATAACAGACATCAAACTTGTAGGGATGTACAACAAGTTCAAAAGTCCAGACCATTCAACAACATCTCAAGACACTTTATCGAACTTTTTACACGTGAACGCTAACATGGGCCCGTTAGAAACGTTTAATCCTACTGATGCAAAATTGCTGGATAGGAAAGAAGAATCGACAAGCAAATTTGAACGGAAAATCACACCAATAAGAATGGTTCAATGGAGTATTTGTACAAAATCGAACAATTCTTAGACCACATTCCAAGCCTATAATTAAATTTTAGGGCAACGTTTCTTATGTTTTATCATTAAAAATCACAACGCTTAAGAATAAAATATCATATTTCAAATGCTCAGGAAATTATTTTGAAAATTTCGAAATTATTTGGAAAATTTGGAAATTATTTTCTGCATGGGGAGCAGTTGGAACAGGTTTCTGAGTTTAAATATTTAGGAGCCATGTTTGCAGAGGATGGCAAGTTAGTTAGGGAATTTGAGGAAAGGAGGAGAATGGGAAATGCGGTGGCCAGTCAGTTGAGGTCTCATGTGTTTAACAGGAAGGAATTAAGTAGTGGCACAAAGTTAGCTATTCACAGATCAATCTTCAGGCCAACAATTTGATATGGTAGTGAAAGTTGGGTGGACTGCGGATACCTTGTGCATGACTTGGAGGTTTCAGATATGAGGGTTCTTAGGAGCATAGCAAAAGTGAATCGGAGGGAACAGTGGGACAATCATATCAGGAACGACGACATCAGAGAAAATTTAGGGGTTAGGTCAGTGGAGGAGGCGGCAAGGGTTATTCGTCTGAGATGGTACGGGCACGTTCAAAGGATGGGTAATAGTAGGCTCCCAAAGAGGATATTGAATGCACAGGTCCCGGGTGTACGTCCTAGGGGTAGGCCAAGGAGAAGGTTCATAGACTCAATTAAATCAGATTTAGAAGTTAGGGGCTTTCACTGGGCGAGCAAACCATCTCCTTGGCAGAGGATAGAAGGGTATGGAGGGGGGTGGTCAATGACCACCGGGTTGCGGCTTAAAGACCCCACACCGGAAGGTATAAACGGTCTATAAAGTTTGATGATGATGATGATGATATTTTCTGCAATTCAATGTCGAAATACGACAATTTTCAATACTGCTTTGAGTGCGGAAAAGGTCAACTTTTCCGCACTCAGATTTGAGTGAGTATGGAAAAGTTTTTCAGCACTCAAATTTGAGTGCGGAAAAGTTTTTCAGCACTCAATTTTAATTGACCAAGGCTGCCACGCTATTGAAAAAAAAATAGCGTCGCTATCGCTATCGCTATTCAAAATTCAATAGCGATAGCGTCGCTATCGCTATAGCGAAATAGTGATAGCGATAGCGAAATTTGCGCTATTTCGCTATTGTATGTTGAGCCAAGGTACCTGAATAAAAATACTTCATTTTATTGACTTAGGACTCGATGTTACACTTTGTTAAGATGGATGTTTGGTTTAAATAATATAATAAGTTGAAATATAGAAATAAAAACAACGTGTCGAGGTTCGTATAAACCAACCAACCAAGAATAATTAAGCTTAACACCACCCAAGTAAGAAAAAAGTCTCAAATGAAACTAAAAAAAGACCTCGCATTGGTCTCAAGTTTATGTATTTCTTGGTCTAAAAAAATCCTTATTTTGATCCATTAAAAAATTAAGTTCAGTTAAAGTACACGTTGAGGACTTCTCATTTTAGATAATTTCGATGCATTGAAAGTGTTGAGACTTTTGAGGTCACCTCTTTTCTTCTCATATTTTTAGATTTTAATTTAAAAAACTATTACTGAGACCGATGAGGACTGTTGAATGGTCTCATTTCACGTTCTTTGGTGATTAAGTGTTCACTTAAAATAGAGAATGCTCACTGTGGAAATCAATTAATGAGACAGATGAGGACCTTCGAAAGGTCTCATTTCGATATAAGCAATATACCTTTGCTTATAAACACGCAGGTAGTGTCTTCCGGGAATGTTTCCTAATGATTTTTCCATAGCAGAACGAAGAAATTTGTAATATTCAACATATGAAAAATAGCGATAGCGATAGCGTGAAACTAACGAAAAAGTCGCTATTCGACAAATGGAAACGCTATCGCTATCGCTATAGCGAATAGCGATAGCGATAGCGAAATTTTGCGCTATTTCGCAATAGCGTGGCAGCCTTGTAATTGACATTAAAAATACAATGAAAAGGAAATTGTGATCGAAATAGAAATTTTATTGTTTGGTATTGAATTGCAGAAAACGTTGTTCCTACCTCGTTTTGTAACTAGATTTTTTCAGCACACGTCCTAAATAGTGTCCACATTCGCCTCTGGCTCGTGTGAATACTATTTAGGACTAATGCTGAAAAAACCTTAGTTAGAAAACTAGATAGGAAAATTACTATAGAAATTTTGGAAATTATTTGGAAAGTTTGGAAATTTTTCGGAAATTATTTGGAAAATTTGGAATTGGAAATATGATTTTCCGAAAATAGGCCCTGGTACTTCATTATATTAGCCGTATCCGCCACACGAGCACAAAGTCAAATTTTTTCTATTACATCACTTTTATTCACTAGTATTCTGTGAGAGTTTGAGTGACGGGTCAGCACGGGAGCGTTAAAAAGTAAACGTAATAGTTATTTGAATCACTAGGACGGAAAGTGAGGATTTTCCATGTGTCACTGTATTGTAACCGAGAAGCTGATTGTAACATGAGTGTGAATGTGCGCCGAGTCGAAGACGACATTTAACACATAATTCATTTGTTTATATTTCTCCAGTAAATTATATACGCAATTTACCACACATAGCACAACATCAGGTACAGATGACACGATTTCCGTTCTAGGAATCACTTTTCCGTACTAGGACACACACATTTCAGAGGTCTTCATTTCGTTGCTTTCCGGGCCAAAACGATCGATGAAAAGCAGTGCTTTCGGTGCATACTGTATGAAAATATATTAAACGACGATCTGGACACCATTTCTTCAAAGAGTGGCGTCTAAAACCGAATGTAGCGAAAACTTCACACTGTGTGTTCCACTTAAATAACCAGCAACCGAACAGGAAGCTAGACCTAAGAATGAACGGCGACGTAGTAGGATATACCCTAATTCTACTTACTTAGGTGTCATACTTGACCGTAATCTCACATATCGTATGAATGCTGAACGGATAAAAACAAAATTGAAGACGCGAATGAATCTACTCCGAAAACTTACCGGAGCACAGCGAAAACTCTACGAATCACCACCAAAGAAATTATGCTTCCCGTAGCCGAGTATTGTGCCCCAGTATGGATGAACAGCTGCCATGCAAATAAAGTCGACACTAATTTAAACCACGCGCTAAGAATCGTTTTCGGCTCAGTAGACCCCACAGAAGTGGAATGGCTTTTCATACTAAGCAGCATAGGACCGCCACATATTTGCAGAGAGGAGGCAGCCCTAAAAGAATGTGTCAGAATCGAAACAGATAACGACCTGCCTTCACGTAGCGATATCTGAAGACGAGATGGAAAGAGTGGTGGCGAAACACAACTGTAGTAAATATGCACTTAATTGAAGACCCAACAGAACCGGTTAACGGCCTCGACCTACCTAGAGTACTCTGCCGAAAAATTAACAGATTTAGAAAAGGAAATGGATGCTGTGCCTTTCTCATGCACAGATGGAATTTTACAGAGTCCCCACTTTGCGATGTGCTGTCAAAGTTGCTTCCTCTAGCTAAATTTTAGAGTTCACTTTAGATACTGACGTTTTATAGGAAGCGCTTATCTGTCTGTAGTGTGTTTACTTTGCTGAGCATTACATGGCAGGAATTAACATCAAGAATGGAATTAACGACCGGAGCGGAATTAACGTCCGGGGAATTATCGCCCGGAAGGACATTTTCCTTATTCAAATTACGTGTTTTCCTTGTACAAATTAACCCGCTTTAAATTGCTGTCACATTTGTCTGGGCAATGATTCCCCGGGCGTTAACTACCTAAAATTCTCTTCCGGACATTAATTCATGTCGCCTACACATTATTGCTGAGTCTCAACTTATTCAGACGGTTGTGACCCCCTTCATCTATTTCGAGGATATCTTGCGTACTCTTGGAATCTTGATTCCATCGACAAGAAGACGAAGAAATCATAGATTCCGTTCGAAACTTGTCTAAATTCGTAACGTATTCGATGTTGTTGTTGTCGCGTTGTCGCTTGAAGAGGAGGGAGTACATAAGAAGTGAGGATCAGCTTTATTCCTTTTTACATAATGGGGGAGGAAGGATCGAAACCTCCGAAGGATCGAAAAGCGTGCCGTAAATAGATTTAGAAAAAAATCGAAAGGAATCTTTTGACAACGGGAATTCTGTGTTTTCTCTACACGCACGCTACCGTGCGCTCATGATTTTTCTCTCATTGCTAGAAACCTACTATATAACTCCATGGAGATAGATGAGTGGCAGTAAAAGGGGTTATCATCGCATTTCTTGGTATCACAATATGCAGGTAGTTTCGTACTGAATTAAACGAAGAAGAAAGAAGGGAGATTACAAGGTGAAGCGAGTTGAGTGAACACATTTTATGAAATATTCCTTACAAATCTAGTAAAAAAGAAAATTGAAGTTGTATTTGTGGTGAAGACTTGCAATTCTCATTAGCCTAACCATTATTGGCCATTAATTACAGATGGTCCTCCACGAATTCCTTTAACTTCAAAAGTGCTTCATCGTTTTTGGGTGTCTGATTCCCAAGCCTGTGCAGTAGAACTCGTTTAAAACGTCTGAAAATGAAAAGTTACGAGTAAAATGAAATGGTAGAGTCGTAGCTTCTAATGTGACTTAATGCTGCATAAAACCAAAGTCAAACATTGATTACACTACGGCAAATAAGCAGCACAAAACACTTACTCAATTTCGACAATTTTACTTTTTACTTCCAGTCGAAATAATTCCACTTGTTTGCGTTGCTCTGAGCTAATTTTCGAATTGACTGCAAGGGTTTCATAGTCGCAAATTTTATCCTTGCATTTGACCAACTGTATTAACTTATCATTGTATTCCGTCAACAGCTGCACTATTTGTTCTCTTACATTTTCCGTTTCAAAAACGTTCAATTTTTCCTCCAATTTCATTTGACGACCTAAATTAATTACATCACTGCATTGATCATTTGCTTTCGCTGTTAAATATTTCATGAGCTTTGCTCTTTGAAGTGAGTCGAGAGCATTGGACGAGAGTTTCGTTCCTGAAACAATGAAACGGTTACAGACTTTCATCCAATTCGTTGTATCACCAAAAGCTCAGAAAAAACGAATAAAAATTACCAAATAATGAGTTAGCTTCTTCTTCGTCTATCGTTAAGTCGTTCGACAAATACGTTAAGTTAATTAAATCGGCGAAATCAATATCATCATGTTCTTCTTTGACTGCCATTAGCGCCTTTATAACGACCTGATGTGACCGATATTTGCTCAACTCCTTCTGGTATTCGTTGTCCAAATCACTTTTAGATATCATTTTTAAAAAAAAGATCAAATGTAAAATGTAGACACAGAGTTTGATTATATCAGTTGAAACGTTTGAAAGTCTGTTTTTAAATTGAAGATAACGCAGACTTCTTTCAATTGATTCTCACGATTCAAAATAATAATATTCTATACTGTCTATACGGTCTACACTCTAAAAAAAAGTCGGTATTTGACATCGTTAACAAACTATATCATATAAAATTCGTAGATAAAGTCGATGAACCCGGCATTTCGAAAAGTCGATAATAAAAATAGCAGGTTGAAATTAAGCCGCACGCATTCAAATAATGGTGGTTGGAAATCGGATTGACGCTCTAACACTGCGAAGCGAAGTGGGAGTCACAGGGGTGGAGTTGGGTCATGGGTTTATTTGGCAAAAGTGGACGATTTCCTGTAATGTAAAATCTTATATGTTCAGCGTTGCAAATTTATTCGTAATTAGCTCATGACTGAAAATTAGGTTCAACTGCTACAATGACCATATGGTTGAGCATTACATGTATGCTTTCCCCCTACGAAAACCATGCATTACACTTGGCATCTTTTTGGGATATTTTTTGTGAAGCAAAACTTTTGTTTTCACTAGTAGGTAAAACTTCGGATGGTGGATGGATAGTCATAAACATTATACATTGGACCCTGCTACATAATTCATGAATTCGGACACAATTTTGAGGAATCGGAAACTCACTCAGGTTGCTTTGAGCAACGTGCTTTGGAAACTATTACTTTGACTCGCCTTCAGATCGGAAATGCAGGTCGAAATAACGTTTTCAAAGCTTGTTGCTCAAAAAAAGACTCGTTAGTTTGGCTTGCATCGCAATATTGTGTCCTCATGTAATGAATTACTTTCGCAGATTCCAATGTAATGTACTATTTTTATTTCAGGTAAGAGAAAACAGTGAGAAAGATGATTTTAGCTTTGTAAATATGCAAAAATTGTTTGAATTTAATGTTAGCTTGTGGTCAAAGTATCATTCTTAAAAAAATTGCACTATAGTATACTCTTTATACAACAAAATTGCATTGTGTTCAAATGCCCACCCACCAGCGTAATAGTTTTTCAACACTTTCTGTTTTCACACGCAGAAAGATTGATTAACCCGAAACAATCTTCGTAAAAATAAACAAAAGTAAAATTTTGTCTACAAAAAATTATTTAAAAAATTTGTCTCAAAAAAATTTTCTCACAAAAAACTTTACTTCGAAGAAACTAACTTTCTATAGGCATTCTAATTCAGAAGATACCAAAAAATACAAGATTGCGTCACTTTGACAGCTGGCAGCAATTTTCTTAAGATCCCGAAAAAAATTCTCCTCACCAATCTCTATAGCTTCCGGCTAACTTCGGAACACTTCGTGTCACCTTCGGAGACATTCAGAACACTAGGCGTCACCTTCGACTACCTTCGGAGCACTTCGTGTCACCTTCCGCTACTTTAGGAACACTTTGTGTCACATTCGGCAACCTTCCGAGCACCTTGTGTCACCGTCGGCTAGCTTCGCAATACTTCGTGTCACCTTATGCTATTTTCGGAACACTTCGTGTCATCTTCGGCTACACTCGGAACACTTCGGATGAGCCTTCGGATCACTTCGCGTCACTTTCAGCTGCTCTTAATACTTCATGTCACCAATTCTCCTCACCGATCTATATAACTTTGCCGAAGAAACCAACTGGTAAGGTATTCTAATTCAGCAATTTTCTCAGTATCTCACAGAATTCTTCTCAATAATCTCTATTACTTTCCCGAAAAAACCCACTGTCTAGGTACTCTAATTCAGAACACAGCAAAAAATCCAAGTTGGCGTCACTTTGACATCTGAATGCCATTTTCTTAAGATGCCGAAAAATTCTACCGACCAAGAAACCAACTCTCTAAGTATTGTCACTCCGAAGCTTAAATTCGAGAACCTATAAAACCCACAAACCACCACTTTTCCACATGCTATTTTTCCACAGCCAATTTCTAACCGATTTTGATGAGTCTGGGCTCGTTGGAAAGCTGCTGCGACGTACTTGTTCTTTAATATTTTTGAGGGGTAGGGGGAAATTTCAAAAGTTCGCCTATATACGGTTACTTGTCCCAAAAGTTTTTGTATGAGGTTTTTTTAGTTTGTGGTTTTGTGAGTTTGGTGGGATTCCACGGACAAGGGAAGGTGGACCCATAGACATAACGACATGGGTAAAAAGAAAACACGGACAGACTAACTTCCAACTGACACAGTTTATGTGAAGAAGAAACTGCGGAACAAGCACTATTTTTCTGTCCCCACTTCGAACTGATGACGGCGAGTAGGTCAGAGGTAAATGCCGGAAACATAATATCGGAAATGTGCCGCGACGAGGAGGTGCAAAGTGCATGGAGAGACGATCAAAGAAGACTGCCAGTTGATCTGAGAGAGTAGGTGCAAAAACACAGTCCCTCCCCGAAGTAATGCTGTGAGGCGGTTCCGGGGAGAAGCATGGAGAGTAAGAAAGGAGGTTTTAGTTGGTAGGTCATTGAAGAATGGAATCCAACACTGCCTTCGCATCCGAACAAAATCAATTTTCAATACAAATAGCTGCCTACGTGCCCCGCGTCCAAATTCGAAATTGTTGAAGTCAAAATTTTCACATAAGTTAAATTGTTGATTTTACAAATTTCAATTGTTGCTTTGATAATGAGGCTTTATGACTTCCTTATTTTTTGGGATATTATATTCGACCGATAAAATAATTCAACTTTACCGATAAAAAATAATAAATGATCGATAACTTTTTACCGATACCTTCATTTCAGTCACTTCTCTTGGGAATTTTTCCTTTTACAAAATGTTATCAGGTGTTTTGGACACTACTCCAAATATTCGCGCTTTAATCATGCTAATAATTATCGGTCATTTATTATCTTTTATCGGTAAAGTTGAATTGTTTTATCGGTCGTTTATTACCATCCTTATTTTTTAAGTGTATAGCGTCGAAACCATTGAAACTCAGTTCTTGGGACGTTCGAAAAACATTGTTGTTTTGATTCATGAGGATGCATTTTTTCGGCTCCACCTGCAAACACACCACACTTGTCAAAATCTCCAAGTCAGTCAATAATGCACTTTAAATACTTTCCCGCCGAAAAGTGAAACAGCAGTGACATCTTTGTTTGTGAACGACAAGTAAACAAAAAGTTCGAAAATGAATGTCAAATGTCACATCTGTGCATCCAGTCGCATACGCAAAAGTGTAACGAAAACGTGTGTGAATCTCCTTGATTTTGTTCGGATCGCGATTTAAAATTAAGATTTTATTGTGGCCGTAAATAGAATCATGTCTGATAAGCTAGATTTAGGTCTTAAAGACTTTTCGCAATTAGTTAACGGTGCGGCTATTCTTCTAGCCTTTTTTGTTGGATACAAATACGGTCTGCGAAATAGCTCAACAATAGAAACCAAACAAGTATCGTCCGAAGGCGAAGCAGACCTGCATCCGCTAGAACGAGTTCAGGTAAAGTAATTGATACATCTGGCTGAAGAGTGAATCATCAACGTTATTATAATTTCAGCAATTTCGAGAGAATGGAGACTGTAAAATGCTACTGATTGTAAGAAATGACCTCAAAATGGGCAAAGGGAAAATAGCAGCTCAATGTGGTTAATACTAAAAGATGAAATTAATTGTCTTTAGACTGATTTTAACTGAAACTTTTACCTACTCAGGACATGCAGCGGTTGGCGCTTACCAAACGGCAATCAAACGATTTCCAAGGCTTGTACGACTTTGGGACTCAAATGGCTGTCCAAAAATAGCTGTCAAATGTGAGAGCAAAGCTGAAATAATTGAATTACGCAATAAAGCCCAGGCAATGAACTTCAATACTTGCATGATTCGTGACGCTGGCCGAACTCAAGTTGAACCAAATACGATTACAGTATTAGCTGTAGGACCTGCCAACAGTCAAGACTTAGATACTATTACACGACATCTGAAGCTGCTATGAGTAGTGTATACCAAAACGTGTTAATAAAGTTGAGCCATCGCCATCACCAACGCATTTTCGTATTCAAGCTGAAAACACCTTTTTAAGTGGAAAGATTTGGTGTCATAAAAGACTTACTCGCTTTAATCAACGTGGTGATTTCTAGTTTTTTTGTTATTATAGCCTTTGTGGACATCGTGTGACTGTATGTCCAACCCGCAACAGTGCATAGCATAGGGCCTGCCGCTCTGGATAGGTTCTTGGTTGGGACTGGGAGGTTTTAGAAATTTACATGATGAACGGATGACGAAACAAAGGGTCTGTGTTTCATGGACCGCCCCTAACTGATAAATCTAAAAAAAAAATCGTTGGATTGGTAATGTTCTCTCCTATCCAACGACACCTCATGTGGACTATGAATTTGGTCGGGCGTAATAAATAATTTAAGTTTCAATGATGTAGGGACTTGACACAAAGAGACGAATAATCGCTGCACACGTTCGAAAGAAAAGTACTGCGGACAATATTTGGACCAGTATTCGATCAAAGACATAACCGATGGCGCAGACGATTCAATCACGAGCTTAATCAGCTTTATGGAGAGCCGGACATAGTCAGAACTACCAAAATAAACCGACTGCGTTGGCTCGGTCATGTACAACGAATGGAAGATCATCGTACTCCGAAAATAATCCTTAAAACCAGACCGGAAGGCAAGAGAGGTACAGGGATTCCAAAATCCAGTTGGTATGATGCAGCTCTTGCCGACTTAAAAACTGTGGGAGTATCCAGCTTGGAGTTGTAGTGCGGGTTAAGTGTAAGTAAGTAAGTGATGTAGGGGCCTTTCTCGAATTGTCGATCATGTATATAGAGAAGTAACAGATAGTAAAAGTAACAGATAGTAAAGGTAGAGGACTTTTATTTTTTGCCATTGTAATTAAACTCAACTAGAGTAGTTGTGGCCGTGAGGCATCAACATTTCATTTTAGTGAAATTCCTCTTCAAAATGTTTTTATGAGAGCCAACCGTGCGTGAGTGTTCCAACGATATGGAGACTACATCGAAAAAAATAAAGATAAGAGAACTAGTGAACAATATGAAAGACCATCTTGAGCGCCTAAATTTTATTCCGGATCATGCAAGCGAGCAAATAGACAGTACGGTAGACTATGGCTCAGTGGCTGAGTTTGTAACTACATTTCCAGCAAAATGATTCAGGACGGATCTCCGTGGTAGAAGATTTGAAGTAAAATTCCCTTTTATTTAGTTCGTGCACTCTAATATTTGGTCAAAAAATCTAAGCGATACAACGCTATCAGAGATTTGAGTACTATGACCAGCAATACAACATAGTCACAAAATTGAATTTGTATAGCGGGTATATCGCATTTGTAGCGTCTACTCAATCTTATAGTAATTTGGGTGACTGAACGATTCGTATGACCTAAACCAAATGGGGGACCCCCATAATCGCCAAGTTGAATAATGTCAGCCCATTCAATAAAATCGTTTTCAATAACTCCCACCGTCCCACCGTTAAGTCCTCTATCTATTTTGGTTGGTTCCACTAACAGTCGGTGTCCAACAAAATCCTTTCCAAAAACTTCCATTTCAATATTATCGAATGTAATAAAATGAAAGGTTCATTAATATCCGATTTAATAAACTAAACCCTGCAATCCAATAAGATTGAAACCGTTAAGACAATTTTCAATATCGTTCAGTTGAATATCAGTCACTGTCTAATATTATCCACTGTACAATATCGTTCAGTCTTACAACATCCACCGTCCATTTTCATCCAGTCCAATAACATCCTATCTAATTTCTTCTAGGAAAATATTCCTGAGATGGGTGGATATTATTGGGCTTAGGAACTATATCTGTCTAACTCGAACCAACGCTTTAGAATAGAACGACAAAAGTCGTGAGCCGGGCATCAAGACCCAATTTCTTCGGAAAACGTTCTTTACAAACGTTGAACTACGTCAAAATATCTGCCAGAAAAACTACTCCCCAAGATGAAAAAGACAATTTGGTCTGAAAAGAATTTGGCTATTGGACAGTGACTGGACGATATTGAATAGGAATTCGGAATAGCAATGCGCTACAATGCAAAAATTTGAGCTTTACTTCTTTTCGCGAAGATTGTACTGTGCAAATTGAAATTAATTTTTGCAAAGCAAAGAGAAATTATTACGCTAGTGGGTCTGGCATTTGTGACGCAATTTTTTAAAAACACAACGTAACTTCGCTGTAATTTTTTTTTTTGTGTATCGAAGCTTAATGCGTCACCCACCTCTGATATCATAACTCTTGCAACTGGAAGGAAATCGTTTTGAATAAGATGCTTAATGTGTCACCCTTCAGAACTTTTGTAAGCAGACATAAAGACTTGCGTCACACCTCCTCTGTAAGAGGTTTTTTTTGTGCGGATATTAGAACTTTTGTAAGTTTATCCCTCTACAAATACACAAAATCTACAAAAAATTTTTGAAGTTGAAAATTGCAAGAGAAAGCCTCCTTCACCACAAAACCCTAATAATCCTTATTGGACGACCTCACTCATGTCGAAAAAAACCGAAAATATCAAAAACAAACTGATGGCAGTTGAAAAGTGCTGGAGAAACCCTCCCAATTCTAGAAGTGGCTTTATACCGGTCATATTTTCTCAAAACCATTTAACATGTGTCCGCTAAAATTTAATTCTGTACACTTTTGTCTTTGGAAGTAACTCTCTAACTGTCATAGTTCTAGAGATATGAATCGTACCTCTGACTTCTGGAAGTAGCGTTATCCCGGGATTAGGCCATATTTTCCCAAAACCCTGAAACACGTGTACGCTTAAATTTAATTCTCCACAACTTCGCCTTCGGAACCAACTTTCTAACTCTCATAGTTCTGGAGATTTGGGTCATCCCGCCACAATTTGCTAACGTGAAATCGAACATTGATGATAGTCAGCACGGGTTTTTTGAGAAAAGTTCAACGCAAACGAATCTTATGGAGTATGTGTCGACAGTAGCAGATGCAATTGACAAAGTGGACCATAATATACTTCTGATCAAATTGAAATCGTTTGGAATTTCTTCGAAGTTAGTGCAATGGTTCTCATCCTATTTGCGGGATAGATCACAATTTGTCGTGATAGGGGGTTCTAAATCTGTTAGATTCACCCCCTCGTCAGGTGTTCCGCAAGGATCAATTCTCGGTCCCCTCCATTTCTTAATTTTCATTAATGATCTGCTGGAGACACTGTCATCCTGTTCTGGCTTTGCGGATGATCTGAAAATCTACAGAAAAGTTAGTTCTAAATACGATTATGAGCTGCTGCAATGAGATCTTCTTAAGATCGTTGAATGGTGCAAAACTAACAACATGGCTCTGAACGTTAAGAAGTGCGCGGTGATGTCCACTTCTCATAGTCCTAACAAACTGATTTTCTCCTATGCCGTCAACAATGAACAACTGGAAAGAGTGTCAAAAAAAAAGGACCTTGGAGTGATTTTTGACGACAAACTCTCGGAGCACGTGCTTTATATAACCCGGAAATCACTTAGAACATTTGGATTCTTTTTCCGATGTGGGAAATATTTGACTTCCCAAGATAGCTTACGCATACTGTACACGTCTCTCGTCAGAAGTCGTCTGGAATATTGTTCGACAGTATGGTCCCCATTTTATGACAATGCTATCAACCAAATTGAACGAGTACCGAAAAAATTCACCAGGATATTCTACTTCAAATTTCGCATATCCTACCCACGGCCACCCTATAATGAACGCCTAACGTACATGAAATTACACGCGCTTGAAACTCGTCGGATCGAAAGTGATGAACTGATGCTGTATAAGCTTATTCATAATCATGTCGACTCATCTCTTCGATGTATCTATTGGCATCATCCGTCTAGGACTACACGTCAGAACAAAGTATTCTATCTACCTAGGACAACTACAAGTTTTCAAAGCAATGCACCCATTTACAGAATCCAACGGAACCACGATGAATACTTTAAAAAAATTAACATAAAAGATTCTAGGCTGGTAAGATTCAAGAAAAATGTGAGGGATTACTTCATGTGGTGATACTCATCTTTAAATCCAATTTTTTACATCTGTATTTTTTGCTCTTTCTTAATTTATTCATAGTTAAATAACCGATTGTAACTTTCTTTTATTTTCTTATAATTTTTTGTAAATGACTGACTTGTCATTGGGCTTCGGCCTGTTAGTTTGGTCAATAAACGATTAAAAAAAAAATAAATTGCCATAAAGAAAGAAAGAAAAGTTTACCAAATTTACTATTTCAAAATTGTCGATTTGGGTCCATTTCCATACAAAATAGCAATCTTGTTTAGCCAATTGGTGCCTGCCGTTCTTTTGATGTCGTTGCCATTTTAGCGACGCTATTCGTGCCATGACATCGGTGACTCTCTTTTGCTGACGGATCCACCCGTTTGTCATCTTGTCTCTGAGTGAGATTCCTAGCATTGCCCTTTTCATGGCCCTTTGTGCAACTCTCAACTTGTTTGCTGATGCTTTGGTTATTGTGAGAGTCTCGGCTCCGTATGTCAGGACCGGCAGCACACACATATCGAACATTTACCTCTTCAGACTGTCGTTCATATTGCTCTTTTTATCCCTCTTTTTATTTCATCCGTTTTGTTGTCGAGACAATTTCATGTCATGGCCGAGATACTTGCACGAATCCACGGTTTCGACTTCCTCGTCTCCGATTTAGATTGCTGCCATCGATGCTTGTCATAACTTTCGCTTTCAACATGTTCATCTTCAAACCGATTTTTTGGGGCATCTCGCTGAGCTGCAACATCATCGCTTCAGAGTCGTTGATGTCAGAGCAATGCCGTCGGCGAATCGAAGGCTGTTCAGAAACTTCCCATTTATGTTGATTTGTTGTTTGTTTTTTACTGGAATGCATTGCCAGTTGACACGGGAAGTCTCGTATGTATATAATGACTTTCGACGGCGGTATATGAGCAGATTCAGTAGGGTAATTACGGTAATTACGTAGACATGGCTGCCTTAAATGTGTTAGCTAATGGCAGGGTTTATGCGGTGAAAGCCCGCCAGAATCTTGTCCAGCGTTCTACCTGAGAATTTGGAAACTTATGAGTGGATGCCAAAGCTTTGTTGTTTTCGAGAGATTTGATTCTATTTTCAGTGTTTGCGAGAGAGTGATGATGACGTTGAGTACAGCACTTATCTTATTTTGACTCTTCTAATATTTATTGCATTTTTTTTATTTTTAGTATTAATTTATCTGCCAAGAACGATAATTTCCCACTTATCCCTGTAGTGCATTTTTACTTATCTTGGTAATTCTTTTCTCTCTTGACGCGTGGGCATAACACGCAATGCCCACACGTCGCAATAACAATTTTGGCAAGAGGTGCGTAATCGGCATAATCTTATGTCATCCTATGTCATGCGCAACTTACTGTTGCATAAGTGTAACCTTGGCTTGACGAAAGTAAATGATGATGATAATTGAGATGTGAGATAAGTGCTCTTGCTGTTAGAAAATAGGGACCCAGGGGGATAATGTCCGATTGGTTACTTTCAGGAAAATCATCCTCCGGGTGGCATTGTCACATACATAAAATGTGTTACGACTAAGTAAATTGTTACACATTTTCTATGTTTTTTTAAGTTTTTTTTTTAATATCTCGTTTGTATGGAAGTGTTATAATCCTGAATCCAGCCCATGCAACCTTATTATCTTGCATTTTTGGAGATCATCGTTTGGTCCAATCGGACAACACTAGAAAATACCTTTTCCCAAAAACTATTGCAAACGAGCGATGTAGCACACAAAATCGCGATTTGATAAATAGTTTACGTGTTTTTTTTTTCTGTTTAGTGTTTCGTCTATTGCAAGTTAATATTTTTAAATCAATTTCTATCCATGGGTAGCTAAACTAATTGTGCAATTATTCATATTTTTATTGGAAAGATTTTACGATTGTAAGTATACATGAATACATGTTAACAGTCTTCATTTTTTTGTCCAACATAACCTCAATATTCGTAAAGAATTGTTTTTGTCCTTTTTGTCTCTGTGCTACCAATTTTAGTTTTGTTATTAATTTTACAAAACACTTTCACGATCGGCTTTTCCAGCTTCTGTGTCCCCTTATTTATTTACCATATACAACATAATAGTACATTACGTATGGTGCTTCCAAATTGGTTGTTTTGAAGGTTGCTGCATGAGCCCAAGGCGAATGCTGTAATCCTACGAGTCAAAACACCTATTTGGAAGCACTTACGTACAATATTTTACATGTTGGTGCTTTGGTAAATGAGTTTTCCGAGTCGCTTGCGACGAGGTAGACGCATTTACCGAGCAGAAACATGTAAAAGCATATACAGCCGTAGTGAGCTGTTACTTTTACTTTTACGATTTGATTGTAATCTGACTTTTAAAAATGTAGTAACCGCGCTTACACCGACTAATATCAATCAAGTAACATGAGAGGAATGGGACAAAAATAATTTTTGCTTTTACATAACAAAGAAAACGCTTTTTCGTATATTTTGTGGTAACCAAAACGAATGATTTTGCATATACGCCAAATTGTTAACACTTTTCTCGTTGAAATTTCAGATTTACAATTTTACAACAATTTTAAACATGCATCGGCAACAAGCAATCAGATCGGAAGAACAATCTAAAGCCTCTTCCTCTCATGTGTTGACTTCATCAAAAAACAATATGTTACAAATGATAAAAACAATGAAAAAACACCCGGTTCCGTACAATTTGCCGCATGAAAAGTCAGACTCGGGGCACTCAAGGTGTAGTTGTAAAAATTATGTGAACTTATCAAATGAAAAGTCATTTTTATTTGATGAAAATATTTGTTATTCATTTGAAGTGCCTCAAACAAACAACGATGCATCTCGCATTTCATTCGAATCAAACGAAAACAATGACTCATTAATGGATACATGTACCTCGCCATTCAACACGAAAATTTTAGGTGAGTACAAATTTACTTAGAGGATAAGCTGTAAATCACATAAACGGAAAATGTAACTTGGCAACATATCATGAGTAACGTCTGTACACTCTGCTATAGAAAGTAGATGAATAGGCGAAGTTGAGGTCTTAATCAGCTAGCCACGGACCGCAACCTATTAATTCTGATATCGCATTAGCGGATATGATATCGCATATGATTAGCGGAATTCTCTTTTCTGAGGGTCAAGAGCCTCATGTGATCAGACCTCTGGAAAGAATCAGTAGATCTGTATTTCATGGCCCCGAAAAAAGTCGACCCAACCTGATAAATCTCAAACTTGGCGGCATAGAATACGTCGTAGAATCCATCTCGGTAGATATTGTCGCGTATTCGTTTGTAGGTCGAACCGAAGCGAGGTTCGCATGCACACGTATCGAGATAACAACCTTCGAGCCTGTACGTTGTAGGTACTTTATTGGACCCTTACGAAGTACGAGCCATATGCGCTTACCTCTACTTTTGTAACCAGTCGATTCATGGGGGGAGCATCGATCATGGTCCTCGGATGCTAAATCAGCAAAAAAAATTTTGTCCGTCCGTAAACCCATTAAGTCGAGTAAAACTTAACCGATTTTCAAAATCTATCTTTCCCCTCACATGGAAGACAAGGCCCAAAAAGCTCTAACGGCTTTCTGGATGTGCAGAAATGCAATGGGAAAGAGCTGGGGCCTATCCTCCAAAGCAATACTGTAGATATATGAGGCGGTAGTGAGGCCCGCGATGAGCCATGGCTGCGTAGTCTGGTGGCCAAGGCTAAATGTAGAGGCGGGAAGGAGAGGCTGAAAGAAGTTCAGCGGCTATTATGTGTGTGTGCCACTGGTGCCATGAAGACGACGGCAACAGCGGCCCTGGAAGTTCTACTAGCGGTGCCACCTGAAGGCGAAAGCTTTCGCTATAGCGGACAGGTTGATGCAAAACGGATTGTGGACTTTAGGATTCTGCACCGGGCATGGGAAGATCAAAAGTAGGACTTCTGATCGCATTTTTGACGTGCCACGGGATTACATGAAGCGAGAATTAAGTTTCGAAAGGAACTTTGAAGCGATCTTCCCAGAGAAGAATGAATGGAAAAATGGGTGGCCAACTACGTTACCTAGTAGCGAATGGGTTGGTTTTACGGATGGGTCGAAGATGAGTGAAGGGACTGGAGCTGGTATATACCACCCAGGAACGGATACCGGAACTTGGATTCATCTAGGGAAGCTCTCTAGTATCTTCCAGGCGCAAACTTCAGCAGCACTTCTAAGTGCTCGCGAACTTCTGCCAGAAGGACTGGGAGACAAATATATGGGTAATATGCACGGATAGTGAGGCAGCGATAAAGGCGCTGATATCACGCGTTGTGACTTCCACGTTGGTGAAAGAATGCAAGGAACACCTAAATCAGTTAGGGCTGAAGAATCGGGTTAAACCGGTTTGGGTGCCCGGAAATTCGGGAGTGGATGGCAATGAGAAAGCTGACGAGCTGGCCAGAACCGGCAGGACGGCTATCACATTCGGACCGGAACCACACATCCCTGTCCCGAACTCTCTTTATACGAAAGTGATAAAGGATTGGGTGAAGGCGGAACACGGTAAGAGCTGGACAGCGTATGAAGGAATAGTGCACACCAAGTGCTTCCTCCCCACTCCGAACGAGAGATGGACAAAAGAGCTCCTGACGATGAGCCGGGACCGAGTGAAGAGGATCGTGGGAGCGGTAACCGGCCATTGCGGACCCAACAAGCACCTAACAAAAATGAAGATTCTAGGTGATCCGCAGCTGAGGCACAGCACACTCGACGACTATGTCGCCCACCCTTCGAGAGTGGCAAAACTAGGACCTATCACATTAGACAAGTTCCTAATCGGCACTCGAAGGTTCTCTTGATTTTTACATGATGAACGGGATTGGGAACAAAGGGTCAAGCGATCTGTGTTCGAGATCGAGAAATCGATCGTCCCAAACTGATAAAATCTAAAAAAAAAATCTTCCCCTGAAAGGTAGTACCAAGTGAGTTTGGTTTTGCAGATGGGCAGTGGTTCGGGCTGTAGAGTCCTCAGTATGTGAGTCCTAAGTACAAAAAAAAATTGCTTTGGATGGGTTTTTGGCAATTTCCAGAAGACCACCACGACCAGCTTGAGCCACTTTTAATTGCAAGGTAGTTGCATATTGGGCGATTTAGCGTAAGAATTCTTAGTAGGCAGGAGTGGCTGGGAACGGGTTAGCTCAGTGGTAACGTACTGGCTTTCCACCAAGAGAATCCGGGTTCAACCCTGGTGGGGAGCATGAAAGTAACGTTCCTAGGCACTCCCAGGCTTCATAATTTGGGTAGTTGTGAATTTGGTGCCGCAACGAATCGTACATAGAAAAATGACAAATATGACGTCACCCATATTCGATGAATTCTGTGTGCAAATATCTGAGTCTGAGTTTGGACGGAGATATGTGTGCAATTTACCACTGACACAGTAAAAACGTTGGTAAAGAAAGGATCTCTAAGAGAATCCATTTGGGCAGAAGCTCACAAAAAATTGCGGAACTAGTAAGAGGCTAGATCATGCCTCTGACCCAGACGGGTTGTAACGGCGGATTATTATTGTACATTAGGAGTGGCTGGCTGACATCTGTACGAACGGGTGCTGGGATGTATACCCTGAACTCGGGGGAAGGAAATCAGTTTCATCTGGGAGTCCTTGCGAGTGTCTTTCAGGGAGAAGTTTTCGCAGTGCTTGCAGGAGCTCGCAAAGCACTGCCGGAGGGCGAGAAGGGAAAGCAGATCCTTATATGTTCAGACACTATGGAGATGATTAGAGTGATTAGAGCACTGGTTTCACCTGTTACCAGGGTCTACTAGGTATGGACAGGGATCGCATTAGAAGAGTGGTCGGAGCGATAACTGGACACTGCGGGTTGAATGGGCACATGAAAAAGATGAGAGTTTCGGCAACTTCTAGATGTGCGTGCGGATCAGAAGAAGAAACGGGTTCACGTTATATTCGAATGCTCCAAGTTCTTTCAACTGAGAGGGAGGCTACGTCGTGCAACCATCAAATGTTGTCCACCTTGGACCTGATATTTTGGACGGGTTCTTAGAGTTAGCAGTGATTTAAATGATGATTGGGTTAGGAACAGGGAATGACCGCCTGAACTGATAAATCTATATGCATATTGAGGATGGGGGTGGGGTTATGACGAAAGCGTAACTTCCGGTTCCATACATTTCATTATTTATCTCCATACAATTTTGCGTACGAGGCAGGAGAGTCTAAAAATAGTTCTTTTTGTATGTATGTAAGGATAGTTCCTAACGTTTCACAGACGTCTGACTGTCATTTTAGTTAAGGGGTGTTTTTCGAGAAACGCCCAGTCAGGAAGTGACTGCGACAATTTCTTTACCGATTTTTTATTCGAAAAAAATTTCTTGAGTGTGTTAGCCCGTCCGATATCAGTAATCAGTACTTTCATAAACTGACAAAAAAAGACTAGTGTTACACTCCCACTTGCTACGATAGTGGGAATTAGACGAAAGATCAGAAAATGTGTGTGATACAGCATTCGTCTTCATGTCGCTGATTAGACTGATACGCTGATAAAGACATTGCGTCACAATAATATTATGAACCTATTGATAGAAAATGTTGCAAATTGTTCGGGTTTGAACTGACACAAAGTAAAAGTGAAATTAATTCAATTCAATAAAAACGGTTTCCCGCTCACGACTTTTCCCGCTTACCTCATAACATAAAACGGTATGAACATATTTACCTTACCCCTAAATCGTACCCATAATAAATGTGCATTTATGTACCTTAAACCATATAAAAATTTGTTGGTCCCCTTTCTTAAAAAAAAAAAAATTCAAATCCATATAGCACCAAAGAACACATCAATTTTGTGACATATGTGATCCTGTCGTCTTATAAGAAGTTTTTCATATAAAATTGTGCACACTGCAGTTTATGATGTTTCTGAGGGACTTTGTTTTTATACCTTCTTTTAGTGTAATAATAACGCATTTTCGCATCTGCTGCTGGTAAATAAAATAAATTTTCACCCAATGCGTGTACGGGATAGTTTAGGGGTATTAGTTTGGATACGGTGCTGTACTTATTTCATTACCTACCTACATACAATTTTCATGAAACATTCCTTTATTCGAACTGTCTGCGGCCGAAAATTAAAAAAAAATTAAGAAAACTAAAAAGACGTTACACATTGAACTATCTTACAATTTTTCTACAGTTTATTCACCCTCTTTGTTGAAGCTACCTGGGCGATTTTGTTGGGGAAAACAGTAGACGGTTTTCCATTTCTTTGCAGAATTATCCGTAAAATAAAAATAAGGACTATAGATGTATGGTATACTCATTATCACCCGTTTTATGCAAGTAAAATATTTCAAGTTTGTCAACTTTTTGACGAGCATCAAGAAATTGATTGCAACAGTCCAACATTCGAACGTTAATACAATGAATTGAAAGGCAGATTGTTAAATTGGTTAATAAATATTCGAATCTATATGGTGGGCGAAAAAAAAACAACAATTCATTTGATTAATGGTTTTTGAAAAAGGGTTCAACACAATTCAATGCAATCAAATTATCGACACATTTCTTTTAAGTAAGAACGAATGCAAAATTAATTTATGATTATCGTCTGTAATTTGATTACATTTTACAGATGGGCTTTTAACTCTTCATATCAGATAATAGGTTGAAAAGGTTCGCTTTGTCCAGAATAATTTCCCATATCTTCAGAAATGTGATCGTAATCTAATTTGGTCTCAAGGAACAATCATGAATAAACGTTTAGCTCTGTTTTCTGTGGCACTAACGCCAAATGTAAAAATCGTTAAATTCGATAATCAATAATGTAACCAAAAAAAAATCTAAATTCACGACATTGAGGGTTGAAAAACCAGAACATCAATAATTTCAAAAAGAGAATGTCTCCTTAGGTAAAATTGAACTTACTCCTTTCTCAGTTCGTGAGAGAAAAACGTTGTTCGCCACGTTTTGGGGCCTAGGTGTAGCTACTAGCAGTTGAGAAATTCTATTTATGAGTAAGATCTCTCAAAACCAGAGACTATTTTTGAGAAATATTTTGGGAACCTCAGAAATTTTTGAGAAACTTTAGAAAAATATTTGAGAAACTTTGAGAAATTTGAGAATATATGAGAAAGTTGAAAACTTCTTGAGAAATTTGAGAATTTTTGGAAAAAAATTGAGAAATTTGAAAATTTTTTGAGAAATTTGAGAAATAATTTTTGAGGAACTTTGAGAAATCGAATTCTCAAAATAGTCCTTGCGCAGAATGCTGGTCACAAATATTGATTAAGGGATTGTCCCTAAATTAAGTAACGCAAAAACATGAGACAAAAGATGATTTTCGTATGCGATTTCGATGTTTTGTCTCATGTTTTTGCGTTACGTAATTTAGGGACGACCCCTAATCCCTCCCACGAAAATGCATCATCAGTAACGAAAAAGTAAACTGCATGGTTTAAAGTCGAGGAATTATCCACTGATCAAAGATTTGTACCAAAAATTCCAATTCCTTAAAAAAATTCCAAAAACTTCAAAAAATCCAAGAAATTCTAAAAATTCCGAAAAATCCGTCGAAATTCCAAAAATTCCACAAAATTTCCGAAATTCAGAAGTTCCGAAAATTCCAGAAATTCCAAAATTTCAAGAAATTCCCAAAAATTCCACAGAAATTCAATCGAAATTCCACAAATTTCATCGAAATTCTAAAAATTTCATCGAAATTCCAAAAATTTCATCGAAATTCCGGAGTTCAGAAATTCTGGAAATTCCGAAAACTCCAAAAATTCCATCGAAATTCCAAAAATGCCATCAGCCTGTACCAAAAAAAATGAAGTGGATAACCCCTCGTTTGAAGTAGACCCTGGCTCCGCGCCGGTCGAAAATGCTCGGCAGAGGTATGACAACCTCTTTCAAAAATCTGTAGTGGCTCGCTTAGCTTTCGTTTAAATGAAAATAATTTCCCGCGAAGGCGGCACATTTCCTTTATTTTTTGGCGGAGATCGGCACGCCTGGCGCCAATGCACAAGTTTTGTTTAAAGGTGTTTATAAGGTTTTCTTAGATTCTTTTCCTAATTCTTCAAATTTTAAGGCATGACTTGAGTGGATTTTATTTTGGAATTTGTTATTTCAACGTATAATCGATTTTGAGAGAAATTCTGATATTCTACTTCGGCATTCAAAGTTCCCATCCCATAACTAAAAAACTGATCTTTTAGCTAGTAAGAAAATATTTTTCTTATTACGTTGTGACAAAAAATATTTTCCCCACTTGGGACGAAAATTTTGTTTCTGCGGTAGGTGCACCAACACCAACAGAAAACAGAAAAATATCTTTCAAAATACCCCAATACACAGTCAATGTGTACTTTTCGCTTGGGCTTCGTCCGCGCGTACATACACATCTCGTGTGTATTGGGGTATGTTGAAATATACTACTTATAAGTGAAAACATTCATAATTGGCAACACTAATCGACTATTGCGATAGGGATTATTTTCGCATGGGATTTTGAAGTATCAATTATCGCACTAGAATTTATAGTGATTTCCATGATGCGATGCTCCATACTTTGCACTGAATGCCTGAATTATGAATTTTGTCATGCTTTGACATAAGCCGCTCTCAAAGCGTGCTTTTAAGTGATACCTTTGTTGACTGAACAAAATGAAACGCTGTTGAAATACATAATCATGTTATAATCGAATATTTTCACACATCAAGTTTATTTTCAATTGATCGTGTCTTATCCCCGGATCCTAAGTGATATGATATTTTCATAACTGAATTTACGCCTCAACGTAGAAATAGTCCCTTTTCTCAAGTGGCGCCATCCATATTTTCATAGCTGAATACGGACTTACATTCAACTAACTCCTTACTGAACTTTTATTTTGACATTTGAAGACATAAAGTCCTGTGTTGGCACAAGAGGTGTTGTGAAACCTACAATTTCACGCCTACTTAAATATCTATTTTAGTTTTCGTCAATAATATACTATCCTTTGCGTTGCTGCTACTTAAAAAGAGTGCCAACGAACCCATGTTTTTCGTAGTCTTTAAATAGAACATCTGTGTTCCTAAATATTAAAGAAAAGTAACCCTTTCGTCGGTACGTCTATAAATCAATAAATAAACAATTAATCATTACATTCTTAACGTAAATAGAACAGATTACAGCTTGACTTACCGTTGCAATCAATGCAACGGGCAACTATATTTTGACCCCTCTTTTCGATTATGACTTTTCTTTGGAAGCACGGATGAATAAAATCATTAACAACAATGTGTACATTTTGGCGCGTGTTTAACAGAGGGTGTTCTGTTCTTTGTACAATTACTATTATTGTTCCGCAACGTATAACGTACGCGCTAAATATAAAGTAACTTTTCGTAGATTTTTTAGTTTTCCTTTAAGAAAAAGGTTTTTGTTTTCTTCATCGGAAGCATAAAATTGTTATATAGTGGCCTTTGCTCAATCTGAGTGTTTGTGTAGTGTATCAATTAGAACTTATGTGATATACACGTATCCTTTTCTTTTCACTGTGAAATGCATATGAACAATAAATTAGCATAAGAATAGGTATCGTGTTTTACCTGTTTTCAATATATCAAGATTTCTTTATGTTTAAATTGCACATCTTACAATACACTCCCATTTCAAATATACCAACCAGACGAACGTTACTTTCCGACTCTTTCGTCTGACAGATAACTTAATAGAATCAATATGCGATTGTTGCTTCATGTACTTTTTTTTGCTAAAATTCGTATAACAAAAGAATGTTGTCCCTTTAAATTGTCAAAGAAAAAATCTTTTATTCAAAATTAATAAAACATGTCCTCGTTGTACGTATAGTTTCGCGGGCTTTAAACTTCCTTGTTTGCCAAAAAAATAACATCAATTTCTTATTGGAAAAGTTTCATCTACTTTCACACTGCTGTGGATTCATTGAAGAATTCAATAATATTCATTATTCCCGCCAGAATTTTCGAGGAAGTGATTAGGGACGGGGTAGGGTGAACAGACTCATCTGTGATTTATTAGAAATGTGTCAATGATTCATTTATGATTTACCACAAACTTTTAGATTGATCAGTTTACGACGATCTTGAAATTATTGTTTCTTTCCCTGTCATCATCTTTCGAAGGTGACACGTTCCAATGCAGAAACTTCTCCTGGAAGCTTGTGCCTCTCTTGCAGAAATTTAAGGTAAAGACATTTCAAATTCTCGATTCCTCTTTCGAACCGTTGTTGTCACAGAAGTAATCGAGAGCCTCAACTGTCAACCTGTTCATACGCATTGTTCATCTCGATCATATCTTTAGTCTCCTTTTAGTTGCACTTTGAGAAGAAGCGCTTCTTGGGATCGTATGTTCTACGTACCTTTGTCACATTTTCCTTATACCTTCCCCCCTCTCTTGTGTCAGGAAATTTTTGCACGACCACCATACCGCAGAAATATTCTTTGCATAGAATAATGTTTTGCGTCGAAGTTCTTGAAATTCCAATGGTCCATTTCTGAGTAAAATACTTACGAATTCTGGAAGTGCTGACAAATTCCGAACAATAACTTGTTGCTGTTTGGGACTAATCAATTACACTCTCCGACAAGAATAACTCTCTAGAGACACGAAGTATTTGATGCATCCTATACTTGATCTTAGTTAGAAACACTAAAGTAAAGTAAAGTAAGCAATAATAATAATTTACTGCAATTAAAAAAATTATCCTCTTTTAATTTGCTTCGTTTAAAACACATAAAAACGCAATTCCGAAAAGACTGAATATTATAATGACCTACCTTTGTGACATACTTTGATTAAGGCACATATCTTCCACGGTCGAATATGTGCATATGGTAAATGGGTGGATTCAAACGAGCTGAAAGAAATTCAATTAATATGCAAATATAAGATGAAAATAAATTTGGCGATTTTTTTTCTGTCGCTGTGTTTTCTTAGTTTTAACACATTTGGTGGTCCTGTTGATTTTTTCTGTATTTTTCTTTGAGTATCTAATGAAGCAGAATACCTTTTTTATGGCGTAAACAGAGTGTTAAGTAATTGCACTGTTTTATGCTGCTCACGTTTTCAAATGAAATTTTGAGTTTTTTTTTAATATCAGCGAGAGGAGCTACCAGTACGATTTTGAATAAATTATGAAGAACTTTTTCTAGCTTCGCGAGAGGTATGTGTGGAAAATTCATCGAAAAGTCAGTTTTTTTTTCTAGATTTGGAAATAAACTATGGTTCCCTGTGCCTAGATCGGCTAAGGCGTCGAAAAATGTTGGCCGTTTTCAGAACAACCCGTCGGAGCGACGAATTCCATAGAATTAGAATAATCGAATCGAATCGAAATATTTTATGGGATTGAATCTGGGCACTGTCGGCCCAAGGACCGCCGAGCTAGGGCCGTTTAAGTGGTTTTTGGCCTTTTGTGCACGAGTAAATCTTTTCCGGTGATCAAAAAAAATTTTTTGTTTGAAAGGTATGGGCATGGCCGACGAATTATGGAAAACATTTTTTTGACTTTTGGCCCTTGGACTTGGCCAGACCACTGAAAACCAGTCTCTGCTAGGGCCCTACGTGTTTTTTGTACAAAACTCGAGTAAATCTTTTCCGATGTTCAGAATTATTCGACAGGTCTATGAAAGCCCAACATTTCGTAGAAGAAACTTTTTTGAGATTGGGCACTAAAAACGAGTCTCTGCTAGGGCCCTACGTGTTTTTTGTACATAACTGGAGTAAATCTTTTCCGATTTTCATAATTACTTTTTTAGTCGACAAATCTACGAGAGCCCAACAATTTGTAAAATAAACTATTTTGAGATTGGGCCCTTGGACTTAGCTAGGGCACTAAAAACGAATCTCTGCTAGGGCTCTACATGTTTTTTGCACATAGCTCGAATAAATCTCTTCCGATTTTCAAAATTCTTTTTATAATCGAAAGGTCTAGGAATGTCTTACATTTTATGGAAGAAAATGGTTTGATTAGAAGTCCTTGGACTCAGCCAGGACCCTAAAACTGAGTTTCTACTAAGGTTCAACATGTTTGCTTACATAAATGGGGTAATCCTTAACCGATTTTGTTGATTCTTTTTCTACCGAATTCGGGGGTGGTGTCTGTGCTTAGGGCTAAAGTGGGCCTCAGGTCGGCCCTAACAAAAAAAATTTTTTTCTCTACTTAGGGCCCTGAGTATGCACAACAGGCCCAATAGAGGCTTAGGTGCAAGGGCCGAGCCCTACCCACTTCAATCTAGGGCCCTGGGTCGGTTCTAAGGTCGGCCCTAGACAAAAAAAATTGGTTTTTGCTATATTGTCGACAAAATTGACGGAAATATTTTGGTCCATGGAAGTATTTGTCCAAGGCCTCTCCTGAGGGTCCTAGGTCGGTACTAAGGTCGGCCCTAGTTCAAAAAATGGTTTTTTGCTATGTTGTAGAGAAAATTGTGGTGAACGTTTTTATCTATTTGGGGGTCAATTTTGTGCTTTCAGAAGGGGTTTTTAACACCGTTGCTTAGGACGGGTTTTGCAGTATTGACCTTTCGGGAATTTCCGGTATAATTTAATGTGGACGTAATTTCATACACGTAAGAGTTGAGGCAATATTTACCTAGAGCATTTTTGTAACATCAAGTCTGTTTGCCACATCTATTCCCTTGCATATATGTTTCAATATTGTCTTTTGCATTGCAATCTTATGAGATCGTAATCAGTAATTTTCCGCCACTTATGATGTCATCGTTTTGCGAGGAAAATTTCGTGATTCACATAGTGAAGATGTAGCAGAACCTATTATTTGAGAATTCATTATCAACATTGCTAACGGTAAAGCAAATGCATTCTTGTGGCGCTAAAAGCACCTAGCTGAGTAGTATTTAATAACGATACATTTTAAAGATAAATATCCTTAATTTTGTGCCGCGAAAACATTTATAATTAAAGCATAATTTCCTCTAGCATTAACATGTTTGTCGCAAGAGACACGACTCTTCATCGCCCATCATTAGTTGGTTCAACGACCTTTCATTATTTGTCCACTGATGACACGAGTCAACCAGTAAAACATGTGTCCAATTTCACCTTTTCTAGTAGTACGTACATATCATCTAAAAAATGAAATGAAAATAAACGCACCACTATTGTCTATTTAGTTCCACCATGTTAATCGTACCGAAACCAAAATATTCTAATTTTATTTACATTCACTTCTTATCAAGAATAAAAATTTTTTAATCTTGAAAGAAATGCAAGAATGTAAATACTCTGTCGTTGTCGGTAGTTTACGTTACAAATGCATGTATCGCCATGAGTGCGTTTGCGACCACACTTAAATATTATCGTTATGCATAGCATAAATAATTCATGGCTATGGTTATTTCGTTTTAACGTAACAATTATGAATTTGCCATTACGAATTGATCCGAGTACTTTATCCCTTAATACATAATCAACAGTCGTGTTAACATTTTTCTACTTTTCGTTCCAAACGTCTTCTCATACTAATAAGTGAGAATTGACAACAAAAAAAGCTATTTAATTTTGTTATGTTAACCACCATATGAACTGAACATTGTCTCGTGCTAAAAGAGCATAATGAGTTCCGAACCGTAGTGTAGTTAAATCCCCATACTTTATTTCATATTCGATCGTGATAGTGAACCCTCAATATTTAGTTAAATTGAACAGTATGCGCGGGAAATTCGCCATATGGTTAAACACAATGTATGTTAGTTTTTATGCAATTTTACTCGCCGTTATGCTCTCCTATTGTCGATGTGTTGTATCTTTGAGACAATTTTCCGTAGACTGTAGAGTGTTCACAGCTACATATCAGTATCGATTGCTCTCGTTTTTAATTCAAATTTTTAAAATTGTGGGATAGTTGTACCATCGACTAGTCGTTGGTACAACAATTCAGAATTCCTAACCAGCAATACAACATCGAATGAAACAGGAATAAAGTGTTCCAGTTCTCGTCCGAATTAGAATTGTGGGAGATTTGACACATATGTAAAACCGACTCGACACAAAAACATGCTACGAGGACCCGCACGAAACCCTACGTCTCTCAGAGATCGGATCGTTTTGAAAATCGTTTCAAAAATGTATGAAACGAACATGAGACAAATTTAAAAACATCAAAAATCACAAAAAATCACAAAAAATTAGATATTTCTTGAAATTTAAAATTTTTGTATAGTTTGAAATTTTTGGAAAATCCCAATTTTAGGAAAATTATGAGTTTTCAAAAATGTTTCAAATTTGCTGACAATTTTTGTTTTTTTGGACACGTACGAAGTACAAAGTTCCTGTTCGTTCACTTTGAACAATTTTATTGCAACATGGGGTAGATCGACGTGGGAGTTAGTGGGATCCACTTAATATTTTCTAGAGATGACAATTCAGAGAAAAAAGTTGTCTGTTTGTCCGTCCCGTCATATTTTTCTAAAAGGCTGCACTGATTACCCTAAACTTTTTTTCCCCTGAAAGGTACATGTTACCCAAGATTCAAGTTCAAAGATGAGCAAAATCGGTCAAGTGGTTAATACAAAAACATCAAAAACATTTTTGGACCCGTACAAAGAACGGGGGTCTTATGCGTTTACCACGACGTTTGTGACCACCCCAATTTCGACCTGGGAGTAGGTGGGGAGCATCGATCCTAGTGCTTAGATGACGAATCAACAATAAAAACGTTGTCCGTCCGTCTGTCACCACGATAACTTCAGTAAAACTAAACCGATTTTCAAAAACTTTTTTTTCCCTGAAAGGAAGGTAATCGAAATCTATTATAGGATTGAATCTGGGCACTGTCGACCCAAGGGCCGCCGAGCTAATGCCGTTAAAGTGGTTTTTGGTCTTTTGTATCTACATAACTCGAGTAAATCTTTTCCGATTGTCATAATTGTTTTTTTAATCGACAGATCCATGAAAGCCCAACAATTTGTAGAAGAAATTTTTTTGAGGTTAGGCTGGGGCACTAAAAATGAGCTTCTGCTAGCGCTCTACATGTTTTTTGTACATAACTCGAGTAAATCTCTTCCGATTTTCAAATTTTTTCTTGATCGAAAGGTCTAGGATTATCTCCCGCTTTATGGAAGAAAATTTTTTGATTAGAAACACTTGGACTCAGTCAGGAACCTAAAACTGAGTTTCTGCTGGGGCCCAACGTGTTTGCTTACATAAATTGGATGAATCCTAACTGATCTCGCTGATTTTTTTTCTACTTGAGAGGCAATCGACTACCGAATCATATTCAAAAACAAATTGAATTTAGAAACAAAATATACATTTTCAAGATGTGTCGTAGAATTTAAATTACTTATTTTATCGAAATAAAATGAAAACTACCGAAATATTTTCATGCTCTAGGTTAATTAGCAGCAAGTCTCCGAAACTATTTTTTTTATTATATGCCAATTCATTATCTTTGAAATGATGCCAAACTCAATGTTTTTCAACAAAAATTCATTTTTTGACGACTTTTAGAGTGAGTGTTGAAGCACAAAAGAGGTGAAAACTTTGTTAAAATTGAAAAACTAAGTAAACTTTGATCAAAATATAGCCGAACGTCACCTCACTGTAAGAGTCCCCAAAATAGTAATTTTTATCGTAAAACATTATTGAGTTTGGCAATCATTTGAAAGATAATGAATTGGCCTATAATAAAAAAGGAAAATATATTCGACCGATGATAAATTAAATCAATACTACCGATAAAAAGTAATAAATGACCGATAACTTATCTGGGCCATTCCACGAAAACTCCGTTCCCACGCTCGAAATGCTCAGTTGTTACGAAAAAATATTAATAGAAAATGGTGCATCAGACGTATTGATCCCTTAACTAGAGGATAGTAATTTTTCTATTGCTTTCATTTTGCAACTACTGAGAATTTCACGCGTGGGAACGAAGCGAACCGTGGAATTGCCCATCTAGGGAATTTTTCCTTTTAAAAAATAATGAGGTCTTTTAGGCATCACCCCAAATTATCGCGCTTTAATTCTTCTTTAAATATGTGTTTCAAAGTTTATCGGTAAATAATTATCGGTCATTTATTATTTTTTATCAGTAAAGCTGCATTATTTTATTTGTCGTTTAATACCATCCAATAAAAAATAGTTTTGGACACGTGTCTTATTGAGGAGAAAACCAAAAATGGCGGAAAAGTGACTTTCTCGATTTTTCCCTAGTACAAGCTTTTCTCAGAAAATTTAAAAAAAATGTTTTTGATGTTGTTGCATCAATACAATATTTTGTGTGAAAGAAGAAGCAATTTCAAGAGATTTTCTGAAAAAGTAAGTTACCTAAATGGTCGAAAAAGTGACCAAAAACATGTTTACTGTTAACTGTTCATTTTGGTGTCAAATGAAATCAGAAAATTTTTTTTGTGGAAATTGACTCAGTGGTCTGGGCACTGGGACCAACGGAATAGACGAAATTGCAAAGCTGTAGATAATAAAATTTTAGAGAACACGTGTTTCAGGGTTTTAAGGAAAAATGACCTAATCTTGGAATATGACCATTTCTAGAATTTGGCGGGATGACCTATATCTCTAGAAATATGAAAGTTAGAAAGTTGCTTCTCAAGGCAAAGTTGTAGAGAATACAATTTTAGAGAACACGAGTTTCTGGGTTTTAGGGAAAAATTATCAAATCTCGGGATAGAGCAACTTCTAGAATTGGGAGACGAGATGACGAGATATGATTGGGAGATGACGCATATTTATTAAACTATGGCAGTTAGAAATTTGCTTCTTAAGGCAAAGTTGGTGAGAATTACATTTTAAAGAAAATAGTTATAGGATTCCTTGAAAAAGCTACGTTGGTCCTCTTTTTGATATGGTGCAGGGAAGAACATTTCGGCCATCAAAATCAATGGTACGTATTTCGTAATGGTACGTAATGTTAGGGATGTTTGAAATTCTTGAAAGAGCATAAAACATTGGATTGTTTGTACGGGTCTTTGCTTATGTTTAAACTTTGAATTTTCCTAAGACTTTGAATTTTTCAAAATTTGCAATTTTTCGAAGCTTTGTGATTTTTCTGGTATTTTCTATTGGGTAGTATTATAATCGATCACCCAAAAATAATTTTTGATCACCTGAAAATACAATTTTGATCACCAATACAAAATAAAACTTAATTAGGGGTAAAATTAGTTACACCTACGCTGAAATAGCCGCTTTAAAGATACATTCCTCCTTTTACGAAACGGTCGGACACACATCTGGCGCTAAAAAAGAGTGTTTTATTTTTCTGGTGATCAGTTAAACATATGACTTTTCTATTTCTATTTTCTATTTTCTAAATAGCGTCAAATTTTCTAAAATAAAATGAATATTATCGGAGGCAAAGTTTACTGAATCACAAAGTAAAAATTAATCTTCTAGTTTTGTAATCGCGTTGACATTCCTTTGTCGTGCGCACTGCCTTTTTAATCGTCGTTTACTTTCGGAATTGCACTCCTTCAGTGGTTTATAATTACATTCGTACCGGCTATGTATTTGGCTGGATACTTTTGACACGTTTTTTTCATCTTGAGAGTTGTATAAGAAAATCGTTGACAATAAACGGTCAATCTAAACAATAGTGTGAGACTACCTAGTTGTTCGTCATTTAGAAAAATTTAACTTCATGACATTATTCATTGTTCGACATAAATTATATGTTTATGAAGTTTGGTTTATTGCTCAGCATTGGTACAAAAATGACTTTGGTCACAGAATTTACAAGAAAAATATATAAATGTTTATTGTATTTAAATGCATACAGTTATTTTATTGGACATAAAGCTAATTTGTTGGACATAGGTATTAAATTAGTGGTTGGCTTTTTACGATCCCATTGCTGTTATGTTTTGAATTGTAATTCAGGTGTTGGAACAGGTCGAATTGAGAACCAACAAAACTTTATATTGACGCACGCACCTCTTTGAATTGCGAAAGCCCTTTTAAAAATTTGTTCGATATTTTATTTATGTTTTTTATATTGTTACATCTAGCCTTGTCTGTGTTTTTACCCGCTCTTATTTAAATCTCTTTCTCAACATATTCTGAAGTTTATTCTTAAACATCGCACAGTTGACTAGAAATAATTTATAAGAAAAAAGTTATGTGAAACTTCGATCAGATATTTCATATTGTCACAGCCTATTATGAAACGCAAAAATTGTAATAAAGGAAATCAATAAAATAGTATTTTTATGTTTAAGATTACAAACAAAAATTACGTATTGACCCTATCAATCACATGTCAGACACAGAAGAAAACACTTTTTGTCGAGGGGAAACGAAACATTAACCAAAAAATATTTAACTTCTCGAAAAATTTGGGACACATTGTGGAAAATGTGGAACTTAAGAAAATATTCTTATAGAAATAGTCCCCGATGGGGAAGCATCATATTTTCATTACATTTTTAAGTTACTCGAAAGTGCTGGTCATTGATCGGTATACATGCATGTGGAAAATTATTTTCATTTCTAACACTAAAGGTCCAAGTTGTTTGATTTTCTCAGCGATATTTATATCCGCAGGGTGAATCCAAATACATCATTTAGTAGATTTGCGATAATGAAGAAAAGAAATAAATTGTGAATGGCCGCAAATGTTTGGTAAACAAATGTGTTGACCATTGCATTGTAACCTCTGGCGGTACATACGATCTGTTAAAAAAATATAAACATGGAATTAGGGAGCATATAAAGATACGAATACAATGTATGCAATTGTATGCCTAACGAACTAACTCAAAATTGAATTAATCATATTTGCTTCGTATACACCACACCGATTGAAGGACATTTTAATGTTTCACCATGTCAGAGATGCATGGATTTATTATGCTATAAATGCAGAATTTTTTTCAATCAAACAGAACTCGATGTAGTGGTTACTCTCCACGTTCAAATTGCATATGTTACTCTCGATAGAAGATACTTTGAAATAAATGTGTTTTATGTTTTTTTTTATACCGTAGAACAACAAAAATATTCTCTATTTCGATAATAAATTAACGAAAATTATAGTCCCGGTTCGATAACCTCACAACGATAGGGGTGCAGAAGTTGTTTGAAAAACAAAATTGAATGGGAGCATAGTTAACTGTTAACGTTTTGTATTAGCGATTAGTTGAGTAGGACTAGGATAATCAGCACCTGGCGCTCATTTTTTTTGTCACACTTTGCAATGTTTTGTTATACATTTGAAATAAACGCGCCAGTGAAAGGTCATTGTATCTTGACTTTCTTTGCAAAGTAGTACTGAATCGATGAAAATCTGAATGATATTTTTGTAAAGTTGCACCTGTCCTATTAATCTGACGAGTTTTAAGCCGTGGAATAGTCACTATATATCTCTTTGTTAGGTGAAATAAGTTTTCCTCTGTTTCGCCCACAATTAACTATTTTAACTTAAAATTTTTAAGTAGCCCTCAAGTGGCATAGAAAATTCTATCTGGAAAATCCAACATCTCTACTGTTGAGATGATTCTATATTAAAAGCCTAAACTTGTTTCTTACCTTGTCTTCTCAATCGGTTGACATAGTTTCCAGTCAACCAACTTCTTCCTTTTGCCTTCCTATGGCTTTCTTTACCTTCTATCTCTTTCCCTCTTATGTATGTTTGACATTTAAAAAAGCAAGAAAACATACGACTTTTCCGAATTTTAAAAAAAGGAAGAATTTGGTTAACTGTTGGCATTTTGTTCGAAAGCAATTGCAACACGACGTTTTACACTCCGTATATACATTTTCAACGAATACGAGATTCCCATAGTCTTGACATTCATAGACTTTGAGAAATTTTAGAATCGTTAAATGAATGCACAGTGGACTCAAGATATTCCAATACGGTAACACATGTATACCAGAATGCTACGTCGTGCATAAAGTTGCATGAGAATACGGCCAAATTCAAAATCGGCAGAGGTGTAAGACAGGGCGACACCACCTCTCCGAAACTATTCACATTGACTCTAGAAAATGTCTAAATGGGAAATACTTGAGTCAACTCCGTTTCGCAGATGACATTGTTTTGATATCAACGGATCTGGACCAAGCACAAGTCGTGATACAACTGCTGAATGATGAGTCAAGTAAAATTGATCTCAAAATGAACTTATCTAAGACAAACATCATATCAAACATTGAAACCGTCATTGAAAAAGTAGACAACTATGTGTATCTTGGCCACAAGTTAAAATTAGGTCTGGACAATCAGACAGCAGAGATTAAAAGAAAAATTACCTTGGAGGGGCAGCATTCGGAAAACTCAGGCTGATTTTCAAAAGCAAGATGAATAACAGGCTGAAGCGAAAAGTGTCTGACTCGTGTGTCCTACAAGTGTTAACGTATGGCGCAGAAACGTTAACATTAACAAAAGCATCTGAAACCAAGCTGAGAGTAGCACAAAGAGCAATGGAACGGACTATCCTTGGCATTTCGCTTAGAGATAAAATGACCAATCAGTGGATTCGTCAACAAACGAAAGTCGTTGACGTAATGGAACGAATAACATCTCTGAAGTGGAACTGGGTAGTACATATTGCGAGGATGACAGACGAACGTTGGACCAGAAACATAATGAATCGGAGAACACCCACGACACGACCAATGGGCAGACCGCCAGAAAGATGGACGAATTCAATCAAGCGAACAGCATGGACAAAACTGGCAGCAAATGGCAATTTATCGTTCAGAATGGAGGAGGAAAGGGGAGGCCTACATCCAACAGTGGATATGAACAGGTTAACGAAAAAGAAGATATACATTTTCATGCAAAAATCAGCCTTGCACCTCAGGAATGGTAGTAGGGGCGGTCATGCAAAAAGCAGGTGATAATCGCACGCGCGAGCGAATAGTCCATCAAACACAATCCGCACGTGCGCACGAATAGTAATTTGACTATTTACATGCGATAAAATTAAACTCAAGAAATTTAATGAAGAAATTGTAATATTTTTGAAGTAAATACCAACTGTACAAGGAAAGACTCATTTTGCATCCGACGTCTTTATGTCACCATTTGTACAAGGAAAATTTCATTTTTTATCCGATGTACACTTACGGAAATATATTTTTGCATCAAATAGAATTTTGCACTTCTACGCAAGTTTTTGCAGTGATAAAAAGCTGCGCAGAAGTACAAAAGTCTATTTGATGCAAAAATATATTTCCGTAAGTGTATGTCACAGAAGTGCCACAGAAAATATGAATTTTTTAACGTTTCAAGAAAAGCCTGAAACTAAGTTCTTTCATCAGGCGGGAAAATTGTTCATTGTTAAAGAAATTATGAATCGCGAGCGAATTTTTTTTTTTTAATAACTTTCCTTTTCATTTAATGTCAAGCTTTAAAATGGCTCATCTCTCGCCAGAATTAGAAAATCTTCGTTCGTAAATTCTCAGTGCCGCCATTCTAGCGAACTGTGGAGTTTTTTTAAGTGCCCCAAATACTGTCCATAGTTACTATGAATTGTTCTGATGGCGCTTAACTTTTCTAATTGATATTAATAAATAAAAGGCAAGCATAGTGAAATTACAGGAACAATTTATTATTTTGATAGTTATTGTGGAAGCATAATGTGAAATTACTAACGTTTGCGTCGGCAAACTTGGTACGCCCCTGACTTCCACACTGTGCTCTGTCTCAAGGAAATGACTTGACTATTTCTGCGTTATAGGGGGGAGGGGGGGGGGTATGAAAAATGCCAATTTTAGCGTTATGTAATTTATAAACGGCCCCTAAGAAAAGAATTTTCTGCTAAAGAATTTCTCCCAAGAGCAATTGGGCTTGTTGGAAAATATTTATCAGTAGTTGATGTTGTAAATGTATCGTTTGAATGCGCCGCAAGTGAAATTCTGAAAGGAGTCTGGCTTATCAAAGTGTGTTAAAAAAATGTTATCTCCACAGTTTCCAGAATCTCAGGGAAAGGCTCAGAGGTTCCCAAGGGGTACTTAGCCCCTTCTGCCCCCCCTAGATACGGGCCTGGCGAATAGTTAAATTAGTATTCGCATGCGCGTGCAAATAGTGTTTAAGGTTCTATTCGCACGCGTGTGCGAATAGCGGTTAACGGACTATTCGCACGCGCGTGAGAATAGTCACTTCGCATGCAAAAATGGTCAATTTTAACTTAATTTTCTAAGAACCATCACGTAAAATCATTACAATCGAATGAATTTCAAAAAAGTGAATGAGTTTGAAAACTTATCTACAAAAAGAAGCGAAATTATGAGAAAAATGGTATTTCTGAAACTAACTCTGAAAGAAAATTTTAATGCCACGACTGGGACCCGAACCCAGAATCTTCACCTTGCCGGAGTGCTGCTCTACCAATTGAGCTACCGTAGACATTTTCAATTCAGATCTAATTTCAAACCGTTGCTTACATACTAACGCATGTATTTGTAGTCTAGGTGGTCTTTTACGTTACGTAATTTATGAATGACCCCTTTCGACTTTCTAAACTCGTAAAAATGTACGGTAATTTGTGTTATCATTGCCTTAATTGACTGAAGGATTTGATTGATTCTATTTTGCATATAATATAAACTTGATATTCTGATGGACGGAGAAGAAAAATTTTGCCTCGCATCGAGAAATTGATTTTGTACAGCAGTTACAAAAAGTGGTATTTTATAGCATCGAATATTGAAGTAACTTTGTAGTACCGATTTTCGATAAGATGTTTAGCTACATTGAAGTTCAACAAATCCAATGCATCAAATATTGATAATTATGTTGAAACAATAACTTTAAAAATCCAAAAGAGCCACAGGCCTTATGCTCATTGTGATTGAGGGAAGGAACCAGTCGGAGGAGGGAAGCGCAGAAGATTTCTCGAAAGGCGCAATCTCCCTTGCCCCCATTTGATCAGAGAAATCGATTTCTTAAAAATTTCTCAAAGTTTCTCAAGAATAATTTCTCAAACTTCTCAAAAAATTCTGAACTTTTGTTCATTGAGTATGAACAATTGAAGATAAGAATTTTATTTGCAACCGGGTGTAAGAGCAATGCGTTGCAGGCCGTGAATCTTGAGGTGATATTTTTCCTAGTACTGCTGAAAACAATATCGCTCATAGTATTGATGCAGCTATCTACATTCCTCATTTTCGTCCGAAAGTTTTAATGACGAAATTTTCTTCGTTCCATTTCGATTAGACACGGTTACTAGAAGTAGTTGTTTCCAGTGAATTAGATATCCGTCAAATGGGAGTAGCGTCCCATCGATCCAACAATGTTGTTTATATGTGTCCTTGCACACAATTCGATTCGGTCATTCATATCAAATAAATTTCAAATATTATTGGAAAAAATTAAATTAATATCCTGTTTTTTTGCCATAGCAAAAATGTAAACTAATTATTTTTTATTCGCTTGAACATAATTTCTTAATTAGTTTGTTAATAAAAATGAATGAAAAAAAAAGAATGCAGATAATTTTTAGCGAAAGAGATTAAACCCATTTTTAAAAAGTATATATGATGATAGTAAAGAAAATGATGTCATTCCACTTCATACAATGTATCAGTTTGAAACCAGTGGATGCGATATGCGAATTTGTTAAATTTTTCTTAAATATTAATCGTACACATGTTTATCCGGAAACATTAAATTTTTGCCCATGTTCACTTAAATAAAAAACTATTTGTACAAAATGAAATTATTTAAAGCATACAGTGTTATGATTATTACGATGGGTCGTTATGGGTCAACAGCATCTCACATAATATGCGTTTTACATTTTTTTCACACATTAAATTTTTTTAGATTCATTCAATAAAACCACCGACTTGGCTGCAGATTATACTTGAGCTATAAGTGTGTTTATAGTAAAGTAGCTAATTTTATTACTTTTTTATCAATGGTTTCATATGTTTGGCACAATTTTTGCATATGAGAATGACATTTAAATTACATTTAAATATGATAATTTTGAGGATTTTGAGATATAAATTAGTGCATATAAAATTCTTAAATTTAGACTCGTGAGAAGTTTTTAAATTAAGGAATGTTTCAAAAGGAAGAATAAATAAAAACTAACAGTAACAAGGGAGTGGGAGAATCAATAAAAATGTTTTTATCCACGTGTCTGTGAAACGCAAATGGGACTGTTAGGATTGTGGAATGGCTTACCGGTCTCGAATTGATTTCATTAAAAAATACCTATGTTTATTGGACTCGTTCGAAGTATAATAATAATAATAATAGCGTATGGTATTGTTCAGCCGGGAGGACACTTTTTAAGTGACAGATTCGGCTATCATTGCTGCTATAGCTAGTGAAAGTACTTTTACATGGTATTGTAATGACCTAGCACTAGGGACCACATGCTTAACGTGAATTCCGAACCACGCCTTCTAAGTATTTTTACACTCTGAAGGATTTTGGAATGTTGCGTCTTAGTACCTATAGCAGTGCTTAGCCCACTAAAGCGCAGTAGGAGTAGAATATCGGCAGCTCCCAACAATGTATTGACCGGTAAGCCGTGTGACAGCTCTTCACACACAACTACACCAGATTTGTACCGATTCAGCCAGCTGTGTATTTGTGCTCACGTCTGACAACCGATTTTTTTCTGTTGCGGGTGAATTTCGAACCATCACACTGGCAACTCAATGGAATATTGGAAACCAAACGAGCTAACCATTACGCCATTGAGTTGTTACCCGTACGAAGTACAAAGGCCCTATACGTCTACCACAAACAACTTTATTGTATCATGGGGTCGAGCTGAGAGGTGGGGGGATACTTTTATTATCGTCTAGTGATGACGAATCCACAATAAAAAAAAATGTCCGTCCGTCTCTCTACATTTTTTTCCCAACGGCTAAGCCAATCACTCCAAACTTTTTTTTCACTGAAAGGTACATTTTTCCCATTATTCAAGTTCGAAGATGAAGAAAATCGGTCAAGTAGTTCCGAAGAAATATTCGCAAATATCTCGCCAAGTACCGCACGGAAATTATTTATTTTGGTGTCAAATGAAAGTATATTTGATTTCACAAAACTGAGAAAATTTTTTTGTGGAAATCGGGTTAGTGGTCTGGGCACAGAGAACAATGGAATGGACGAAATTGAGTTTCTTAACCCTATACGAAAGCAAATGGTTTTTCGTCTATATTTGCTTAACTATGCAATATGGAGATTTACTGTCAAAGGCAAAGTTCTAGAGAATAAAATTTTAGGGAATGAGTGTTTCAGGACTTTAAGGAAAAATGACCCGACGCTGGAATATGACGCTGGTCGGGATAACCCATATCTCTAGAACTATGAAAGTTACAAAGTTGCTTCCAAAGGCAAAACTGCAGAGAATAAAATTTTAGGGAACACTGTTTCAGGGTTTAAAGGAGTAATGACCCAATCCTAGAATATGGTCGCTTCTAGAATTGGTCGAATTAACGCATATCTCTAGAACTATGAAAGTTAGAAAGTTGCTTCCAAAGGCAAAGTTGTAGAGAATAAAATTTTAGAGAACACTGTTTCAGGGCTTAAAGGAATAATGACCCATCCTGGAATATGGTCGCTTCTAGAATTGGTCGGAATAACCCACATCTGTAGAACTATGATAGTTAGAAAGTTGCTTCCAAAGGCAAAGTTGCAGAGAATAAAATTTTAGAGAATACGTGTTTGAAAGTTTGAGGGAAAAGTACCGTAAAATGCGGTGAATAGGCACACTTTTGATCTTAACAAATCACAATAGGAATATATTTTTCAATTTTTTGCTAATTGGCTTCTTTAAAAACATGAGTTCGTGGGTTCATTTGTGATTAGTAAAATTTCCTACTAAATTTTGGGATGTTATATTCTTCGAAATTCTTGGAAAAACTTTGATCCTAAAATTCGGGGTGAATAGAAACACGAAATTCGGACAATGATTAAACGTCAATTTTTGCAATAATAACTACAGTGAACAAGTCGCAGCAAGATTTCCGACTCCTGAACTTCAATAAAAACGGTCTGACCACCGATTTTCTTTACGTATTTTTTTTTGTGTCGAAAAATTATGGAAGGGGTGTTGTTGTGTTTTCGTGCTGCTTTTCTACATGTCATCACTCTCTCAACGTCAGCTGTGGCTGCCTGAAGTATAGCTGGCGTGTTTTTTTTTTTTGTAAAGTTTTCCGTACAGTTTTCTTTTATAGACTCACGGCATTATTTCTTTTGTTTCTAATCACCCCGAAAAAGAAATATTTGTGACAGCGGATCTATTTTCGTATGTTTTAATTTTAATAATATCAACTTACCTTATGTAATTTTTGATTTAAGACTTCCACAAACTAATAAATAAACGAAAAAAAGGTCCTCGATCAACTTGATGTCAAATGTCTATGCTCTGTTAGCAAAGTTTGGCACGGTAATTTATTTTGCTACTTCAACATTAAACAAAGACATGACGAAAAGTCATGGCAAGAGTGTTGACAATCTGAAAATGTTGTCAACCTGACGTAAGAAATGCACATAGTCCCAGTTGAAATATTTTCTGAATATAGAATATTACTTTGCGAGAGTGTAAAATATGAACGACGAACTCTCCGACTTTTCGTTTCAAATCACCCCTGCGTGCCTAGTCACACCATTTTACGGTAATCTTATCCCGTGATTAAGACACTTCTAAAATTGGCAATTATGACTTATACCTCCACAACTACGGCAGTTAAAAAATTGCTTCTAAAGGTCAAATTGTAGAGAATAAAATTTTAGGGAAAATTTTTTCAGGGTTTCAGGGCAACTTCTAGAATTGTAAAAGATGACACATATAAAATTACGGCAGTTTGAAGTTTGCTTCTTAAGGCAAAGTTTTTAAGAACTACATTTTAGAGAAAATAGTTTGAGGATTTCTTTTGATATGGTCCTGGGGAGAACATTTAGGCCATCAAAATCAATGGTCTCAGACGTACTTCGGTAGGGCCTTTGACATTACTTTGGGTAATTTCTATGGATCTTCGAAATTTTTATAAAATTGGATTGTTTGCTCATTTTTATATTTAGATACGTTCGAGTCCTTTTGCAAAATCTATTCTGTTTGCCACATATATTCTGATACGTACGGGTCTTTGGTTATATTTTTGTTATTAAGTTTTGTATTTAAGATGTCGAATCACAAGTCTGTGTTCAAATGAACCATTATTTTGTGAATTTAAACCGTTCCGCGTTTTGCTTGCTATGAAACAAATTGACTTAGAAGAGCCACCTTAGAGAAGATGTAATATCATAGAAAGGTTAGACTTACCCACTATCCGGTGTCTATAATTTAACTCAAAATTCCTTTCGAAGTGACTCCTAAATAGCGCATTTTATTTGGTTGAGTAGATCTTAAATTTCCATTTTTGTTTGACCATAATTGGTTCATTAATTTTCCGCAAATATCTGTAATTTATAATCTCGCGAACCTCTCGAACGACTTCTGGCAAAGCTTAAAATCATTGTTTAGACTAACGACATTCGAATAGGAATTTTTTGACAAAGACGAGACACTTTGCCAAAAAATTCCTATTCCAGAGATGTAAAATTATTTTATTTTAATATTATAATTTTTTTTGGCTAATACGGTAAACACAAAATAGAATGCAATGTTTTACGTTTAGAGAAGTTTCTCTATATTTATTTCCTGAGCTTTGGTAAGCTCTTAAGCCGTTTAACTCATCCCAACACGCGCATGTGAGTGAGAATATGAATAATTTAATGTACATCTCTCAAATTATTTTTGGCATGAAATAAAGACAGAAATGTCAAACATATTGCAGTTTCGAATTGTATGTCTAGCTTCGATGAAAAGTTTTAAATGTTGTAAAGGTTATCTGTGGGAAAAAACGATAGTTTAGTTTCGTTGACAGAATATGGGACATTCCAGCGTTAGTCACTATACATTTGACTTTTTTGTAAGGTATCTTGAAAAAACTGCAAGAGATAATCACTTCCAACAATATTGTTGAACATAAAAACTTTGTAGCTGCCGTATTTTATGAGATTCAGTTGGAGTGTAGTGTGGATAACGATGGAATGTCCCATATTTCAATTTCTTCAATTACTACGCTTATCCAAATAAACAAAATAAATCCAAATGCGATTAGTCAGGATTGTTTGATCCTTTTACAATTGCACTTTTTTAACGGAGAAAGTGGAACATATATTTTTTAGGGCAATGAACCTCAAACCAGCGATCCATAAATAGAAAACGGCTGAGTATAAAAGCGGCCAGCTGCGTATAACATTGTTCATCCCTATAATTTTGAACATCATCATGCAATAAATCTAGTCATGTTACTATATAGATACGTCTGAAGGGAAATATTACTCGTTTCAAATTGTAATTCTGTAATGATGTTGTTTTGTGATCTTTGTTTATCTGCATTTCTGTAATGATCTCGGAAATACATTGGAAAATCTGCCGTGAACGAAAATTGGAGACATAATTTTATTCATTCTTTTTCCAAATAGAACCGGGTAAAAGGAACGCTATTGGTTCTTTTTTTTCACGAAAAAATTTCTATTTTCATTTTTCCGTTAATTTCGTCTGTATACTAACGCTAACAATATTACGTTATTTCATTGTTAGTTTTCTTATTTTCCACAATTCAATGTGTAACTTACAAATAGAATCTTTTGAAATCAATACAATCGTTAAATTATATGGCCCATGTATTTGGAATTATATTTATGTTCTTAATTTTAGGGTTCTTTGACTACGAAAAATGTAATCAAGGGTGTCGATGACTTAAAATATTTAAAAGGGTACAATTGCAAAGTAATTTTACTCTAATTTCAAATGCTGAATTCAACTCCCTTCTTACGCGTAAAAGCCACCTTAAAATTATTGAAATCCAAAACTAAAACAATATAACGGAAAGGGTCAACTGTGTGACTATTCACTACCTGAGAACCATTTTAATTTAAATATGTATTTACATTTACTGGGAAATGGGACACTGCGTATCTGCACTGCAAGTCAGTTGAGGTCAATAAAAAGGAATTAAGTAGCGGCACAAAGTTAGCTATTCAAAACTCAATCTTCAGGCCAACGATTTTACATAGCAGTGAAAGTTGGGTAGACTACGGTTACCTTGTGCATCACATAGAGGCTTCTGATATGAGGACTCTTAGATTTATCAGAGGTCGTGACGATCACATTAGTTCCGAAACACAGATCTTGTGACCCTTTTTTCCTTTTCCCATTTCATCATTTAAATTATGAGAATCTTCGCGTTCCCACCAGGAACCTGTCTAACTGTTTTCGCGAACAGCGATTTCGGTATTGGAATAAATGGTTCAGCTCCGTACTCGTCGGCGGCTGAGCCCAGCCTAGCCAGCTCATCAGCCTTTTCATTACCCTCCACGCGTGAGTGCTCGGGCACCCATACCAGAGTGATCTGATTTCTCAGTCCCATCCAGTTCAGGTATTCCTTGCATTCGTCCACTAGTTTAGAGGTCGTGATAGGCGATGCTAGCGTCTTGATAACGGACTCACTCTCCGAACTGATGAAAACATCTTCCCCACCCGCGCATCCCAGCAGTACTTCGCGGGCTCCCATCATCGCCGCAAAGGTTTCAGCCTGGAGAACAATGGTAAACCTTCCCAAGTGAAAAGATTTTCCCTCGCCGCTTCCTGGAGCATAAACTCCGGCTCCCACACCCTCCACGGTCTTGGATACGTCGCTGAACGTTGAGCTTCTGCTCCCGCGCAAGACGTTAGGCCAGTTTCCTAGCCATTCGTGTCTGCTCGAAAACAGAACGCCTAAGCTTCTCACAAAATCTAACCTAAGCTTTATCCAGTCCCGAGGCATCGTAAAAATTGGGTCAGGTATAATTTCCCAGCACTCCCATAACTTTTCATAGCCTCCGTGGCGCACAAAATACCAATCTCTGTATCTGCGTCAGTTCCTTCCTCGCCACGTCGAACCTAGGCTCATCATCGGCCTAACTACCGCCTCGTATATCCACAATATCGCTCTAGATGGCGAACCCCAATTCCTACCCAACGATTTCCTGCAGATCCGAAAGGTAGTCAGAGCTTTCTCCGCCTTGTATTTTACATGCGCTCGCTGTGGAGTATCACGCCCAAGTACTGAACCTAATCGACTGAATCAATTTTCTTCCCAAAGAGTCTTACCAGGTCCGTCTTGGTAGGGTTAACTCTGAGGCCTTTATCCCTTCTCCTTTCCACAATTCTCAAGGAAGGTCGTTCACTTAGCGTGCTCTCGAACTTACCTTTGATCAGGATAGTCAAATCGTCAGAGTAACCCAGCGCGAACGAACCGCTATCATTAAGTTTCCTTATGAGCGGATCCAACATCACCATGCACCATAGGATCGGCGACAGTATTCCCCCTAGACGGTACGGGCACGTTCAAAGGATGGGTAGTAACAGGCTGCCAAAGAGGATATTGAATGCTCAGATTAAGAAGTTAGTGAACTATCTCTGGGCGAACAAACCATCTCCTTGGCACAGGATAGGAGAGTATGGAGGATCTTCGTAAAAGCCATTTAATCTCCTCCAGTAGCCTCTTTTAAGTGTAACTCTCCAGTATTGTAAGTTGTTGCATTTTTTTCAGGTTATTGTTTAGTATACAGTTGCGAATAAGCGCACCCACCACACTCCTAATACATTTCCTCTCACTGACAGTGCTTTTCGCGACTTTAAGCCTTTTCATCAGACTATGTTTTCTCTTAGCGCCTCAGAGATATTTAGACCCATCAAGTTCCATTCGTTTGCCAGCGTAGTTTATCACATTTGAGCCTATAATTGCCAATTATGCACAAAAAAAAATAACAACAAAATTAACATAAATCAAAAATTTCTTATAAAAATACTCATCGAATTTGTTGCAAAAAATGTCGTCTAGATTGATTTTTCGATTTAGTATGCGGTTGTCATAACAACAAACGTTTTATTCTCATTTTTTAAAGAACCGGGTTATAATAGCGTCATTACAACCCTACTTTTAACAAGAAAGTCGACTATAATAGGCCGATTATAGCCCTATTATTAGGGCTTATTATAGGCTCGAATGTGATAGTAGTATATTATTATTATTATTATTATTAATTAATATAATGGCGCGATTATGGTCGGGGTGAAGTGAATGTCCGAGAGGCTATGTCCCGAGGAATATTCACGTACCGAGACTATAATCAAGCTATTTATCCCTTGGTTAATACGATAGTTTATATCATTGGGGCATATAATTCGCCATTTGACTCGTGACTTTTTTTTTGATTTCCTTTGAGATTTGACGTCATGATATTATAGTCGGACTATAATGAAAATTATAGTGGAGTTAACCATAATATACCTCCCAGTTTGTATGAAACTCGGCTATAATATGGTCATTATACCCCTACTTTCAGGTATATAAATGGCTAATTATATGCCCGAATGATATAAATAAAATTATTTTGGTACAAAAATGATGCTTTTGCAATACATATATTTCAAATTTCAATCCTTAACTCATAAAAGCCATTTTCTTTCAATAATTTAATTATAAATTAGAAAAAATCAAATTCCTTAGAATTCATTCACTGGAATTAATATTTTTTATCACATTCGAGCCCCTCGGACATTCACTTCACCTCGACCATAATCGCGCCATTATATTCCTTGGTTAATAATATACTTTTAACTTACTACCATGCCGTTTCAACCCAGCTAATGTAATTTGCTCTTTCTTGCACATCTTCAATGTATATGCAATCTGAAAACTGAAACGAATTGGTGATGTAATGAAGTAGGACGACTGTACTTTGTAATCAATATTCTGGTTTTGCTCTACGGAATAACTCCATCAAAAGACCTAGAATAGAGTTTCGAAGATAAAGGATCCTTAATTATTGCATCGCTTGCAATAAAATTATTTTCGACATGAAATTTGTTTTACGCGCACACACCCGCCTTTTTTACACAAATGTTTCTATATTGTTCACCGCAATAAAATTTTACTTGTAATTTCCCCTTTGCGCCAAAATCAATCAAGTTCAACGTTGAATTTCCTCAATTATCTTCTATAAAGTATACGAAACCAACGACTTTCAAACAACACTTTTGAACAAGTGCTATGTGACTGTTACGCACTGGACTGAAACTTTATGCTAAGCTATATGCTTGATATATTACAATATCAACGATATCAACCCAGAAAGTGAATTCGAAAAAAAATAGGGTTTTGGTTCTAGTTGAACTAATGTGACAGGTTGTTGTCCTTTTACGTATGTTTAGTTTATCTTATTCAAATCGATGATTGTATGCACTTTCGAGTGTTAAACCAAACAACATACATGGTACACAAGTTAGAATACGTTTGAATGAAAGAAAAAAAGCATTTATCGTCTATGATATGTATAGAGATTCTTTTCCGGTCATCAAAATGCCCGCCAAATAATAAACTTTATTTTATTCAAATTACATTTTTAGTAAGTTCTATGTACTTTTGAACACGAAGGAAAATAGAGGAGTGTATGTTTGAAATTCTATTATGCTTCTAATGTGTCTTTATTTTTCGGTTATTTACAATTCGAATTTTTCATTCTTGTTTGTATATGAAATGAAATATAAATTTTAGTACAAAAGGAGATATTTGAATATTTACGGGAAGTATCTCTGATTTCGTGCCTTGTGCCATGCACGTGTTCAGTCAAACGAAATAATTATACTTTTTTTTAACATAAACGTTGTACATACATTGTACACTTTATTCGTTGTAACAACATTTTATTCTAAAGAATGCACTATATACCTTATTCATCAAGGCTCATAACTCTTTTCACGTTGCTTGCAATTTCTTTTTTTGAAACCGTAATCTGGTAACAGAGTTTTTATAATAAAAAATATGGTAAAGGTAATTTTGGTTGAAATTGAAGAAAAAATGTATTATCATTGTTAGAAAAATTAAATGAAATTTAAAGAGTGACTGAAAGAGAATGTTGCGCAACAGTTAGAGGACGTTCACAAATGATGTCACGCTAAATTCTTGTAGTGTCTAGTTGTCCTAAGTACCCCCTAAATATGACGCGCGTTGGCAATTTCGGAAACACTAGCGGGTTAAATTTATGTATCTGCTCAGGAATATAAGAAAAATTCAGTCTTCTGTTCCAAATTATAACTCATCAAAGAATTGAGATAGAAATTTTTTGTCTTCAGCAAAGTTGTTCAGCACAAAATGGGGAGAACAACTTTGCTGAAGGAGCAATATTTGAGTAAAATTTTATTCCTAAGTTATGACAGACGAAAAATAATTTACAGAATTAACAAGTCATAGCTTAAGAATAAAATTTTATAGAAAAATGATTACTTCAACGAAGTTGTTCCCCATTTTGTGCTGAACAACTTGCTGAAGATTAAAAATTTCTATGTCAAACATCGATATCACTTCAAAACTTCCGAAATAAAATTGATAAAAAAAATTTTTCTTTATGGCAAAGTTGTTCGCCATTTTGTGCTGAAGAGCAAAAATTTTTGTCTTACATTCCTGAGCACCCATAATTTAAACCGCTACTGTTACCAAAATTGCCACCATCTGAGGATTCAATAATTACAAATCGTTATTTTTGACAATTCAGTGTTTCTTAATGGCTTCAGCCTTTTTTTCCTCTCTCATACAGATACTTTTTGTTCGAAAATGATTTCACAGCGGGCGAAGACGGATTCATGGTTTTGTGGGAGGTTGTGTACGTGTTGATAATCTTACATTTTCCACGAATAAGTCAGAGGGTCTGCAAAACGTCGAATTTTACGTGACATCCGTTTCTTACTTTCGAATGAGTTTTGAAAAAATGAAATTACGTAATGAAATGCATCACATTCGTAATGGTGTCAGTGCTAAATAAAATGCGTAGTTTCTTCTTCAGGAAGATCTATGCTTTATTTTACAGGTAGTTGAGTCAGTTAAACCCATTGATATAATCTTTTAGTAAAATTAATTTCATTGCTTTGTCCACATCCGAAAAAATTAAAAGAAAAAAAAATCTTCGACTTCCTCTTTTTCGTGTATTGAATTCAACGTGCATGACATTAAAGGGCTCTTTTGATATTTTATTCCTAACGAACTCTACTTTATGTAGTGTGACGACGATTTGGTGGAGATAATAATAACTTGATGATGTAATAACACAATTATGAATCTTTTCTAACTATACGTTAATCTGGAACACAGTCCTGCTGTAGCATAGGTCAATTTTAATGTGTTGCCAGACAAAAAACAAAAGGGAAATAACATTATTAATGCCAGCTCGTCGCATCGATGTCACGTCGCAGAAGCAGTCGGATTTCTTTTCACAATTGTCTCCGAATTTTCGAACGACATTGATATTTCGTGTATGTTAAACCTTGGAATATGAGGCAAACAGAAATTAAAAATATGTAAAGGTAATGTAAGTGGGTTGGGTAATGATAGGCTGCCAAAGAGGATCTTGGATGCCGGAAGAGAATCAGAACAAGAACACTCAATGGTATCTACTGCAGACGCAGTGCCTCTAAACATTTCTTTTATATCTGACATAAGGCTGCGGTGGTCCTCCACAGTTTTTTTAACTCATTGAACTGGTAACAAATTACTTAACGAATTATTTGGTGGCCCTTCTACCTTTAGCGTATTCGATAAGGCAAAAAAGCGTGCAAATTTTAGTAGAAACGTTGGTATGATAATATGTTCTTCTGTATCCATTCCTGATTCCAAAATCATCGGGGTCATCGACGGCGGCTCAACTATTCGCCCGTGAGCGGCCATTATGTCTTTTTTTTTGCTATGAATTTTCGGGACCCAACGGAATGAGATATCAACTTGGTTCCAAAGGCAAAGTTTGAGAGAAATGTTCAATTTTTTTTAGGTATGTTTTGTGTGTTGATATCGCAATCCAAGATGGCGGAAATTACGGTCAAAGTCAAAAAAAATTTTAAAGTTACAAAAACCCTTGATACCGATCGAAATATCAAAAATTCGCTAAAATGCTATATCGCGGAACTTAAAGAGAACTTCAAGGGCTACATTTTCCTTTTTTTAATGACACAAATCGGACAACGCGTTTAGGACATAGGTCACTTGGAGCGAGGTCACTTCAAAGATCTAAAATTTCATATTAGCAGGGAGCCCTTTAAAACAAGAAAGGTAAAATAGTTTACTTTTTAGTAGAAAGACCTTTCAGAGACGGACAACTGCATATGAAATGCTTAGCCGTTTTTAGTTTTAGTCCACAGTTCTTGCAAGTTGGGTCGAGGTGGTAGTTCAAACTGTTGTGACCCGTCAAGATTCCAACTAGTTTACTCAATTCTCTCCTGTTGAGGCTCAAAAGAAATTTCGTGCTCCCGGCTACGCACCCGATTATAAATTCTTTTGATTGCCTACAGATTAAGAGCGTTTCCCATCTCTCCTGGTGGCATGGATTTAATAGTCGAGGTTATTGTGAATAACGAAAGTAAATGTCCTGTGTCACCGTGAATGAAATCACCTTGTATTTTCACGATTTATCCAATTAAACAAAAAATTATTTTCAAACAAAACATTTTGACATTCCGGTGCATACTTATCAATGCGGTGTACTTGAATGCGAGTCAATGCATCATTTGATGAGTGATTTTTTGAACTTTTTTGATAGTTGAATTGTATTGTTTTTCCATAGTGAGTCGAGAATGATAAAAAATTATAAATCCATCTTGTGCTACGTGAAATATAGTGCTCGATTGGAGACTTTGGGACTTTTCTTCAACCTCGCACTATGTTTTATCCATATGTAGTACAAGTTGCATTAACTACAATAACTATAATCCTCGCGAAAACAGTAAATTCTCATTCGAAGCAGGTTCTAGCACAAGTAACTAGCCGCTGCTCCTAAGAAGTGCACTTTTTTCGTGCGACTTTACATTACAATATTTTCTGTCTCTTCCTCATAAAATGTTTGGACATTAAACCAATACTCCACGAATGATTGATGTGAAATTAAATGAAGAAAGAAAAAAAAGTAACTACAATGCAGCGCAAAGTAAATGTGTAAGCATACCCTTTCGATTCGTTGTGTAAGAAAAGTATAACCGTACACATAGCATTGGTAAATATTTTAGAATATTTAGGTACATTGTACTGTACAAATATCTACTTTTACATACATTTTGAGAAAAAAGACCATTATTTTGATTTTATAAATTTGTTTTTCAAATAAATGTAAATATTTGTTATTCTTATAATCATAGAAAGTCGATCGTTGAACTTTCAGCAGTTCACTCATTACCTTCTATTCGTTTTAATATTAGGGGCTGTCCACAAAAGACGTCTGGTTTCCTTTATGATTTCTTGGCCTGAAAAGAGTGTTGGCTTCTTTCTACTTTCCTCTGAAAGTTGTGACTATCTAAAGAGATGAACGATAGCTAAAACTACAGTTTTGATGAAATTATACGGTCTTGCCACTAATTTTATGTTTTATTTGAAACGTGCGTAATTTACTTATGTATTGAATCAAATTCATTAAGAGCTTCTATTTTTCCCACTATCTAGCTTCTGGATGATTTTGTGACACTCGCAAACTCATTTGTGTATTAGTATTTTTAAGCGGCTCGCTTTAAAAACTGTTTTTTGACTCTTGTAGTTGTATACCTTGCCTTCATTTCCGCATCCCCCACTGTAATCTACTATTACTCAGTGTCCTATCTGAAAAAGCGTCATTACATGTAGATGTACATGCAATGAGAAGTTTCTGGTGGGGTTCGTAATGTAATGAGTAGCATGTAATGAAAAACTTCCGGCCGGTGCATATATGCTTGTATAATGTTAAGTTTTCAGTGGGACAACGAGTAGTACATTTTCCTGCATATCGAATATTAGAATACTGTTCTTATTCATAGGCTGATTACAAGCTTGTCCACGGCACATTATGCTCACCTTACGGGTCTTACGAAACTCTCTAATTTTGATATCGTTATAACTGGAAATCATAAACATTCACCTGTGTTACGTATTTGTGAAGAAATCAGACCGTTTCCATCATATTCGTTAAATCAAAAGGATATTTAATTTCATGTCAAATTTCATTTCATAATTTTACCACATCAATGAACATTGAAATAACCCACCAAATTTCCCGGTTTTAATTTCAGTGGTTTCCGTCCAAGATTCGACGTTATCAAAAGTCTTAAGTATTTGTTTTGGTAGGTAGAAATGTGAAATAATAAAAACAAAAAATAATCGCTTTTGAAACCTTTACAAAGCGTTTAACGTAGTCGCTGTTAGTAATAACATTATTAGATAGAAGGGCATTTAATCCTCAATTGTACATGCTTGGTAAATGCAATAAAAGAAAACTGAGACGCGAACGTATAAAATGGATGATACCCAGCTATTCAGCTTGAGATTTATCGAAAAAAAATGGAATTAAAATAATAAAGTAATAAAAATAGATGGTCCAATTTAGATTAGAGGACAAAGAAATGGGTCTAGAAAAGGTCATACCTATTGTGTTGTGAAAATAAAAGAAACGCTTATGTCTTTACCATTGAAACTCATGAATAAAATTTCACAGAATATTTGGTAAGCAAATTAGAGTAGTATCTGAATATCTGCGCACTTATTTTGTGAAAATAAATTATTTTTCGAAGACGTGAACTTCTACATATACAAACATCACTAAACAAAGCGTCTCATGATTAACAGGAAGAAGACGATTACCTACTTAACGCTTAATTACACCGTCCATTCTCAGATTTTCATAATTAATCGTGTGGCTGTTTAGGTGATGCGTAGGTGTCGTATAGAAAATTGTTTTGACAGTTTTTAGACCCTTACGAAGTATGTAGGAGTAATTGGTTTGTCACCCACCCCATCAGTCAGTTGTAATAACTTTTTTTCTTTGAAAGTTAATCGTTTATGGTGCGTAGAAAACGTATTCTCCATCAGCTCTTTCTTCTATACCGTATACCTCCGTAAGGTAAGCAAGAAAATTCTTGTGATTATGTCACATGTGACATGTGGCTCTACACCAAATCTTACCAAAATAGCAATAACGTAATGCGGTTCTATCCCTTCAACTCAGAGCTTAATTATTTCTCCCAGGCAGCTTTTCTCATTTTTCTGAAACAGCTCAAGATAGATAAGATGAAGTTATGGCTCTACAGGAACTTAGATAAATTATTCCTTGTATTACCCTTTTCTTAGATATAAGATACAAGATATAAAAAATTTTTTTGGTTAGGGGTTAGGGTCCACCCGCATGTAATTGCAGCAGCGGTAGAGCTTGCAACCACGTATTTCCATTGCACGGTGTTCTTTGTTCATACACAATCTTGTATCTAAGTAAGGATTTTTCGCCGGGGGGGGGGGATCGTTTGGGGGCCCTTTTTTATGTGAGATGGGGTCTTTTTTCAGAAAGGGTTCTTTTCGGAAAAGAGGATCAATGACTTAAATTTAACAAAAAAAACTCGAAAAAATTCACTTACGTGTCGATTAACGCTAATTCAAAATAACTAAATGGACTATTTTATCAGAATTTATTTTTCTTGCAAAATAAAGGCTTTTTATGTACATACAACAACAAAAAAATGAATCACTAAAGCTAAACAGTGGAATTCTCTCGGAAAAACTTTTTGACAAAATCATGATTTTGATAAAGTTCGACATCGGAAGCCCGAAATCACCGGTCTTTGCTTTCAAGGAACTTTATAACCGCTGGTCGCGGATCGAAATGTGCTGTTCCAACACCATTTAGCGAAATAGTCAATCTATTCCTAATTGTTTCCTCGGATATTGACTGTCGATGAATTGATTTGATTTTGTTGAAATGACTGATTACACGTTCCGTTCCCATATTGTGTGGGGAGGTCACCAAAAATACTCCCAGTAACCATTGCAAAATACCTTTGCTTCTGCGAAACATTTCTCCCAATCTGATAGAGTATTTGCAACCGAAATAAGAAGTGTCGATTTGTGGAATGTCACTTATAACTGGCCATTGTTCACTTCGTTCGTCGTTCATACAGATATCGTCATTTTTAATGCCAGAATCATCTTGCAAAAAACTACCAACCACAGTCGAAAAGAGTTCGGTAGGACTATTGTCGTCGTCATTTTCCATGACCCCTGATTGATAAATAGAAACTAAAATTATTGATCGATCGTATCCTATCTCGTAACGCAAGAATCAACCTTTTATCGAATTCACGCAATCTATTGTCACTCCCGTGTCATCATTTTGGATTGACGAATTCTTTTCACAATTCGATTCAATCGATTTCATAAACAAATTAGAAACTTTCAACTGACCCGGTTGTAACGCAATTGTCTTCACCATACGATCGCGATTTACTCTTCTTTTTTGAGCACCACTTTTTTTCAAAGATTTCGACATTTTTATTTACGAGCACTCATAATACTTTTTTACAGCCAAGCTTTTTGATGCACAGCAAATGAATGCGTTTTATGTACCTTAGGGTGAACAGGGTAGGCTTTTCGATATCAAATCGGTGTAAATCAATATTTTTTAAAAGTTGAAGGATTCGTGGGATGCTGCCCTCTATGTTTACAGTAGAATAGTTAGTCTGGTGCCGCGTTGAAATTAATGTGAGGTATAATATTCTTAACTGCGGCTTCGATGACATTAACAGATTTTTGGCACCAGGCTGCGTTCTTTATTAAGTAGCGATAGCTACTTTATGTTTTAACCCTTCCTGTCCTTCCGTCTGTGCACTGCACCTCACTGCACTTTGCTGCATTTCACTGCATCTAGCTGCACCGAGATGCACCACAATCAATCATCAACTTTTTTGACTTCGCTCTATCGCTACTTTCATATACCCATTTCAATGGTTTATGGTTACTTAAACTTTTCAAGTAGGAAGCCTGGTGCCGAGTTGGAACCGAGTGCATAGAAATGTACGCGTTTTCAACTCCAGCATTGTCATAGCAACTTTTTTGGCACCAGGCTGCCCAGCTTGAAACGCAGACCTCCGTTGGTTGCAGTTTTTCTCCATGAAAATGTTCTAAGCAACGATAAGATAAGGACAAAAATTATCGGTCTAGTGCCTGAACTCCTTATTTCATCGTCGCTCAGAACATTTTCATGTAGTAAAGTTCGCAGCACACTATTAATGCAAAGTTACTAACACTTTTGATTGATTTCAAATGATTTAATTATCTTGCCATTTTACGCAAGGACTAATTTTTATCTGCGTCTCTCAGTCGATTTTTTAACAGAAAAGTATAAACTTTATGTGGTTGAATTTAGTTCAAAGTTTTCAAAGTTGATTTTCTTTTGTTTTGTAAATGTGTTTATGATTTCCTTACAGGGAAATTCCATTCGAAAAACATTTCCTTAGACTTAAATTTTGCACAAGGAAAATCAAATTTGGAAAAATTAGACTTTGCACTGGCTTGATCAACGTTAAACTTGTAAATTGTGGTGTGGTGACGAAGTGTTTTGAATCATTAAGAAAATTTTATTTTCAGATAATGACAATTGTAACGACGTAGATATGAGTTTTGAATGGTGCCAGTACGAATTTCCATTTAATATCACCGATCGCACTAACAGGTAAGTGGAAATCATGATTCTATCATCTTAAATGTTTTATCTTGTAAAGCATGTGTCGATGAACAACAATGAGGCGCCATATAACGTTTTCTTGTTAAAAAACCGAAATAAGTATAAGAGCTCGGAATACGTCTATCAGACATATTCGTGTTGAATATGTTTTTGTGTTACATGTTACGGTTTCATTATAATTGTTTTTAAAGAACTTTATTGTTGCTCTTTTTGTATTTCTATTGTTAAAAAAGGAGTCATTCATTCAAAGCGAAGACCGCCTACAGTTTAATTTGCAAAAAATCCATGCTGTACGGTCATTGATATCTCAACAGTATTTCTTTGAGGTTTATAATTTTTCGGGTGATTTATCTAAACAGTTCTATGTAATTACCAAAAGTTCCTAGTAATATTTATCACAGCAGTCAGTGGAATGTATCGGTTTTCTTAAGAAGATCCTTCACATGACTTAAAATACTGTAGCAAAATTGAACATATGGTCCGGTAATGACCAAAAAGATTGAGCTCGAAAGCACCCACTCCGATCCTTATTCAGAACTTAAGAAAGTGGGTCGGTACTTTTCCTCCACTTAAGTAGCAAAATTTATTATAACCTGCAACAGCGACTTGCAGGTATGTGAGCTATGTGAGTAAAATAATGACATTTTCTTCTTCCTCTTTTCTAATAAGATTGTGCAATTAAAACAATTTTTTTGCGCTCATTCGGAGAAAGTTTGTATACAATAGGACAACAACACAAAATTTTTCCAAAGAACCTCTAAATTGCACAATTCCTTAATAAAATCAGGGTAAAATGCTTATCTCGACCAGTTCACAATATTCATTTAAGGAAGAAGGAAACATTTACAATCTCAAAAAATTTTAAACATCCTGGTAATGACAATTAGAGGCTGCCCCTTGTTCAAAATTTTAAATTATTCTTTGGCGCTGTGTATTTTAAAAGATTTGCTGAGGAATAAAAATCATTGCAAGAGAATGATTCTTCCGAGGAAAGTCGTTCGGACATTGAACAAAGCAAGATTCTGAAGTTTTCTATGTTCTTTGTCCGAACGAATTTCCACAGAAGAATTTGGTTAATTGGGGTGCAAGTAAATTTTCAAAACAAAACGAAAGCTTTACGGCCACCGGCAACTTTTTGATCGGTGGTTCAGTACACATCGATCCGAATGCTGTTGGCGACTTCCATAAACTACAACCTCAACATCGAACAAACGGACGTCGTTTCCGTCAAAAAATCGGAGCAATAAAGTAGATGGAGGTATATGGAATTGGATTCCAATCTGAAACGGAACGCTTTTCTTCGATTTGTAGCTGTTTTCATCGACCGTTTGCTAATCTTTTACAATGGCAACGCAGAAGACGAAAATACGTGAACGTTTGAAATTGACCGAAAATGAATTAATTTTTGTCGATTAAAAACATCAAGTCTTACACGCCAAAAAATTGACAAGAAATTTTTTCGTAGACTGAGGAACCATATATTCAGCAACTTTTTGACTTCCCCCTTGCGACGTACCCCCCGGAAAATATTTTTCCCGGATTCTACGCAAAATTTTAGGTTGAAGTGTCTTTTTACTCGATGAAATCGGTTCAGTCGATCCGGAGATACGAATTTTTGAAATTTTCATTTTCTCATACAAATAAGTGAAAATCGGATATTTTCAGTTGACCGATTTCGCAAACATTCTTACTTTGTTACTTTTTAGGATCTGGGAAACGGCTCCGAGGATTTGGCTAAAATTTTGAGGGTAGCTGCAGATCATAAAATTAGTCGACCCGTGTTTTTTTTCCTTAAAAAAATTTACCATTCATGGGATTTAGTCGCTTCCGGACACAGTCAGGATTCTCTCAATAACTCTAAAACTATAAGAGAAGGAAAAAAAAGGAAAAACTATAAGAAAAGGCAAAGTTGTAGAGAATAAAATTTAAGCAAAAAGGTGTCTCAGGGTTTTGGGGAAATACGGCCCAATCCTAGGATATGGCGACTTCTAGAATTGGAAGGGATGACTTATTTCTCTAGAACTGTGAGAGCTAGAAAGTTGGTTCCAAAGGCTTAGTTGTAGAGAATGAAAATTAAGCGTGTTTCAAGGTTTTGGAGAAATATGGCCCAATCCCGGGATATGGTCGCTTCTGGAATTGGGAGGGATGACACATATCTCGGTTATTCCTAACATGATTGAGGTGATCGAATGAGGCTTCCCAGATTTTTGGGATTCACTTGGCACTTTTCAACTTCCATCAGGTTCTTCAATATTTTTCAGTTATTCTCGAGAAGAGTGAGGTCATCCAATAAGGCTTCCTCGGGTTTTGTGATTGAGGTGGCGTAATAATTTTTCAACACTTTCACTTTTCACTTGTTTCACTTTCAATGCTTGTGGGTCTGGCATTTGTGACGCAATTTTTTAAAAACACAACGTAACTTCGCTTTAATTTTCTTTGCGTATCGAAGCTGAATGCGTCACCTTCCTCCGATTTTTTCAGAACTTTTGTAACTGGAAGAAAATCGTTTTACTTTAAACGTTTAATGCGTCAACCTTTTCTGATTTCCAAACTTTTGTAAGCAGACATAAAGACTTGCGTCTCACCTCCTCTGTAAGAGGGTTTTTGTGCTATAGTCGTTTCGCTGATCTTCTAGCCAAGTTCAATATGGTCCACTGCAATCCTGTCACAACTCCAATGGAATCGAACCAAAAGCTTAGTAAAAATATGTCATTTCGGTCATTATCCGAAAGAGAAGTTCGTCCTATGTATGGGTCTAAATATATGCAATTCAAAGACATAAACAGTGTGTGTGTGACATAAGATACGTGACGTTCATCAGCACATCAACTGAAACAGCACTACAAAGTTATTTTTGAGCACTTTACAAATTATGCCACAATGTTGGCTGTTGTAAAAGTTTTATTTTCGAAGATAATTATAATGAGGGTAAAGGACACATAGATGCAAAATGTACGCATCTATTGTAATAATAAGAAACCGAAACTAACACTTTGTTAGTTTCTTAAGTATATGCGATTCAGCAATTGCAGTTTACGACTTACAGGTGTTGTAGTAAACCAATATTTTCTAATATTTTCAAAAATTGTTTTATGAGGAAAGATTTAGCTTAGGGGTCATCCATAAAAGACGTCCGACGCAAGGGGGGGGGATGCAAAAACTGGACGAATTCGGACGGGAGGGAGGGGGTGTGAGAAGTAGTTGGACGTCCAACAAAAAATACGTAAATTAGCGACTTAAGAAAAATAGATCATCTCGAAAATTTGTGTTTGTCAAATCTCTGTCATTAAAGTGAAACTCCAAAAATAATTAAATATTGACATTACATATTAGGAATTCTCTGCATTGTGCGATGATCTTTTTCTTGAAAAAATTGTGTATCTACATCGAAATTTTATAGATTCATAGAAACCTGACTTTTAACACACTGTGGTGCGTTATAACATCGGGACAGTTAAGACACCTGG
>CM055406.1:36530425-36543767 GCA_029228625.1 Pseudolycoriella hygida | reverse complement strand
GGGGGGGTAGCCAGAGTCCTATAAACAGAATTTGCTGTCTTGACTAAGTTATGACCGTTTTATGGATACTCATTTTTTATAGCAAACGTGACGTCATATGTGCACGACCCCAAAGATATTTCAATTACCTTTCAATGAAAAAAAAAGTTTTAAAAATCGGTTAAGTTTTACTCAAGTTATTGCGGTGACAGACGGACGGACAACGTTTTTATTGTTGATTCGTCATCTAAGCATCAGGATCGATGCTCCCCACCTACTCCCAGGTCGAAATTGGGGTGGTTAGAAACGTCGTGGTAAACGCATAAGACCCCTTTTCGAAGAACTTCGTTCTTCGTACGGGTCTAAACATGTGGTCTTTTGAAGGTTGGTGGATCTTTTTCACTTATATCACTGAGTGGTTCGGCCTGTAGAGTCCTCAGTGTGGGCCCAACTCATCCTACACGATATTTGGTGGTTTTTTGTTAATATTTCTTTAATGATGACGTTTTTTTTGCAGTGTTGCAGAGAAAAAAGAGGCGAACTTATTTGTTCATGGAAGTATGGATCAAGGCTCTCCAAATTTTTTCAATTTTTTTTAATTTTGGGCTTTTTTAAGGATTGGAGATGTTTTTGCGCCGTTTTTTCGGACGGGTTTTGCAATATTACTCTTTCGGCAATTTCCAATACAATTTAATGTCGACGTAATTTCATACACTTAAGAGTTAAGGCAACATTTGTTTGCATATGTTTTTTCTATAACACTGCACAACAAATCTCGTTATTTAAGGAATATTCACGAAAAACCAGCAAGAATCGTGATGGGTCGCTTAGCGTGAGTTGCGGCCACAGTAAGGACCACTTTTTCGACCGTAACTTCGAAAGACCTCAACCGATTTGGCCCAAGTTTAATCCCGTAATCATTTTTCCAATTATCTTTCAGTAAAAAAAAGATTTTGAAAATCCGATAAGATTTACCAGAAATATGTTGAAAAAACTTGTTTGACCATAGGAGAGACTCAGTTCTAGGGCCTTGGCTGAGTCCAAAAGCTCAAAGTCAAAAAAGTTTCTTCTATGAATTGTCCTAAATTCCTATATCTTCCGAACGAAAAAACAATTTTTGAAAATCGTAAAAGATTTACACAACTTATCGCGTTGACGGAAGGACTGACACTTTTTTCATTGCTGATTGATTGAACTTTAGAGATTGAGCGCGAGCGCGAGCGCTCAAATTTTTCATGAGCGCTGCCAGCCTTGCTTGTTTCAGAGATACTGAACCAATAGCGATAGAAAATATTGTTCAATACGGAGATTCATATTCTTTCTATCTTACGGGTTTGCAAACAACTGAAAGTTGCTACAAGAAATAAAATGGAACTGGTTATTGTTCTATTGTTCGATAAACTAGAAAAATGTAGTGAAATTGCCTGAATTTTTGTGTTTTTTTTTTTTTGCAAATACTTTACTTTACAACGATACAAATCTGGCTGTGATTCCCCTACTGTTCAAGAAAAAAAAAACTTTGTGCTAAACATTGTCGAAATTTTTTTTAAGATGTTAATAATCAGAGCGTAATAAAAGATTTTAGTTCTAAAGATGCCCAATGTCCGCATATCGATGCATATCTACACAGCCCATACCTTTTCTACATTGTTGATTGTCGTGTATTTGTCCCTTTAAAAAGAATTTTAAACAAAATATTTAAAAAACTACAAAAAATTTAATTTTCCAAAAAAACTTTGTGAATGTGCCATTTAAAGCGATTGAAAAGGGTTGACACATGTGCTTTTATGTTGGTTAAATAACCGATTTCCTTGCAAAAATATCTTTAATCAATGATATAATAGATCTGTTTGGTGAAGCATTCATCATTTTTTGTCTTCGATCTTAATGCAAAGCAAAACCTAGAGACATCTGAATAGAGAACAGATAAGTATGTAAGTGTTAAATAAATATTTGATTCAAAATGTAAATGAACAAATGTATTTGTGAAGTATTCAAAGCAGTATCTAACATTCAGTAGTAGTTTTCTTAGAATATACTGAAAATCAAGAGCTCCAGCAACACAAAAGATAAAATTTAAAGTATCTAGTGAATGTAATCAAATATTTGAATACATTTTCTGGAGACATTCTTTCTGAAATTTGTTGTGTGCAACATAATAAGGTGTTAGAAATTAAAAGAAAGACAGAAAGAGTTAGTTTAGTGAATGCATTCGTTTTCATTGTCTTTAAAGGAATAATGTGCACATCGTGATGCCATTACGTGGCATCAATTCATTAGCGCGAAGAAATTACAACATAAAATGACCACTTCCTGAAAAAATTACTAATTCATGAAACATCGCTAAAAACAATCGTTAAAGTATGAAGATTCGCCAAGAAATCGATTGACATTTTTCTTAAATATATTACAGTCAACGAAAAGAAATCGAAAATATTTTCAGTGTACTAAATTTTTCTATAATGTTCGATGCTTGAAAATGTCCTTGTTTCCTCTCCAAAACACTGATCGTTTTTGGAATGAGCGATTCTGCACTTTTTCAAAATTCGGTTTTGATTACATTTTTTGAAATTCGAAACGTATTCCAGAAGCAGAAAACTATGAGCTCAAAATTTATAAAAAAGTCTCATCGATTAGAATATTTTGTTGAACACTTTATGAAACAGATTTGATAAACACTTCACTTCCGCTTTGACGATCGTTGATTTTTCGAATCAATTATCAAATTAACACATAACACTTCTCAAAAAAATATCTCATACAATAACGACGAAATGAAGCGAGCAGCCCGTATTACATATAAATTACTTAAAAACTGTAACAAGATGCACCATCACATTATTCTTTAAGAACGTTACAATGTGTAGGGATCCACTCTATGTTACAAATACGGGTTATATTATGTCAGTTAAAATCACTAGCCAACGAATCCGTTACATAACAACAAAATTAATAAACATATCTTCAATTATGGCTCTGTTTAGCCTATAAATTAATTTATCAAATGTATGAGTAATAGAAATTTATCCGGTCCCAATAAACCTCCTTTGCCTCCTTTGGCAAAAGAAAATGATTGGCGCGTGCGATTTTGGCAAACGAAAATGATTGGACCCGTGCGAAGTACAAAGGTCCTATACGTTTAATACAAACAATTTTATTGTAGCATGGGGTAGATCAGGAGGGTGGTGAGCGGGATGCATTTAATATCGTCTAGAGATGACGAATTAGCAAAAAAATGTCCGTTTGTCCATCTGCCCGTCCCGTCATTTTTTTTCTAAACGGCTGCACCGATCACCCTTTTTTCCCCTGAAAGGTATATATGTCCTATGATTCAAGTTCAAAGATGAGCCAAATCGGTCGAACGGTTTGCAAATATCTCAGCAAATATAGCACGGAAATTGTTCATTTTGGTGTCAAATGAAAGCATTTGATCTCAAAAAGTGGGAAATTTTTTTTGTGGAAATTGGGGGAGTGGTCTGGGCAATGGAATGGAAGAAATTGACTTTCTTGGCCACATACGAAAGCAGATGGTTTTTTGTCTATAATTGCTTCTCAAGGCAAAGTTGGTGAGAATTTTTTGCTTCTTAAGGCAAAGTTGGTGAAAAGTACATTTTGGAGGAAACAGTTTCAGGATTTCTTGAAGAAACTACGTTGGTCCTCTTTTTGATATGGTGGAACATTTAGGCCATCAAAATCAATGGTCTCAGACGTACTTCGGTAGGGCAAAAAAAATTTAAAAGAAGAGAACGAGAACGAGAAGAATTATAAAACACATATTTGGCGTATGATGCGTATGATCGATATATTGCCTTCTAAAATTACGTCGACAATAAATTGTATTGGAAATCGAAGTGTCCGTCAAAAAAAACTTTTGGAAAAAAATGTAAAAAAAATTATTCTTCATTTAGATAAGAAAGTTCTCGTAAATTGAGAACCAATTGACAAATCAGCGTTCGCTTTCAAGTACTTACTTTCTCCTGAGTTTACTTTACCTACTCCTGAGTTTAACTTCGAGGTTTTTAACTTTTACCTTTATCCGAAATATTATCTCTCGAGACAACGAACTGTCGAATAATTCAGAAAACTTGTTGAATTGTACGTAAACGGTTTTCATAGGTTAATAGTTGTTTGTCCTGTGACTTCGAACCACAAGATGCTGAAACTTAATAGAGGGCCGAGGTGAGCTCCCCATGCAAGAAGAATGAAGAATATCGAAGCGTTTTTGCTACGTCTTTGTATACTTTTTCTACCGACTGGATGTGGATATCATATCATGATGTGGAGCCCAGATGGAACTGGAAAATTCAAATTGTGATCGAACAATCGCAGAGTAGAGTATTCTAGCAGTATCAAGATTAAATCGTCCGTAGCATTGGCGTTTAACAAACGAAAGCATTTACACATAGCCTTCTTGTCGTGAAACCATCCATGTTAAAGCTGTCGTCATAACATAAACACATTCTATCAGATTTCCATCGTAATAACTGAAGAACGTTTGTGGGAAATTTCCATACTTTTACATTTACCGTTGTTCAGCTCGATTTCATTCACTGAGCACCAGTCGTTTGGACGATTGCCAGAATGTCGTCATTTGAAAATATTTTATTGTGTTTCAATTTCTTGTTGTCGTCGAAGTCATTGAAGAAGACCAGAAAATTTAGCGAAGCCAGTGGACATCAATTAAGGCTGATTTTCTCTAGTTAATCTTCACTAATTGTTTACGACGATAACACATAAGACCAGAATTTGGACGGATCAGACTTCAATTTTTCTTCCGTCTCTTTCATGTATTTGTCATAGGACTCGTTTCGGACGACTTTAAATACGTTACTAATGGACGAGATATTTTAACCCTAGAGATGTCTCACTGGAAGTACTAACGCTGTCACGATACCTTTTATGAGCTTTACTGGTTCTGTTTTTGAGATTCTTAAGATCATGTTGGGTCATACATCTGAAATGTTATGTTCGCAAGGATTCTGTTCTGTGGAGTAAATAGATATCGTGACCTCTAGCAGTGAATGAAAAAGATCAATCTTGCTAAGTGGCACTTCGGATGCAATGATCTCGACTTACCCTAAAAGACATTGTTAGAAGCCAGCCGCCGGTTTGTCGCTCACTGTCATAGCAAAAATATCTGGGAAATGAAATGTTATCAAAAAGGAAAACCATTAGCAGCGAAACGAGCAAAATTATGATCCATTGATCCATCCGCGGATTGGCGGATTGTTAGAAGCAAGATTATTAAAGTACGGCCAACGATTTGCCATTCCCTAAGGGGCCGTTCATAAATTACGTAACGTTAAAATTGACATTTTTTATACCCCTCCCCCCCCCCCTCGTAACGCTAGCGTAACGCAAGGTCCCTCCCCCCCCCCAAAGTATGAAAAACCCCAGATTTTTCTAAATAAGGTGCATTGTGAGGTCTATAGATTCGTACAACTGTCGGAACAACATCTCAACTGTTTTCACATTTTTTTATTACTTCTAAAATTGCAACACACTTTCTAGAACGGATATAGGATGTGACATGTGACATAAGTCAAATAGAGGACCAAAACTTGACTTTGGTGAACAACCAATACAACCAACATGACATTAGGTATTTTGTTTTGTATACATTTGCAATGCAACTTCGGTAATTCTGGTCGTCTATTCGACTTATGTCACATCCTAGGTCCGTGCTACAGAGTGCGTTGGAAATTGGAATTACTCCATGCTGACAAAGTTCGGACTTCACATAATGGAAAATACGATTTACTAATTTCACTAGGTTACAAATTTTAAAAATTTTCGTGTAGCAAATATGATTCCAAAAACCTCAGACCCGTTTTTCCTCTAGAATCAGAATCTGTTCTCAAAATTTCTCTATCACGTCTAAATTTTGAATTTTATCAAATTAAAGCTACATGGGACCTTCGAATGTTAGAAAAAGACTTTCGCAACAATTTTCGCAACATCTCTTTCTAACATTCGAACTATAATTTGATATAATTCAAAATTTACACGTGATAGAGAAATTTTGATTCTGATTCTAGAGGAAAAACGGGTTGGAGGTTTCTGGAATCATATTTGCTACGAAAATAGTGTCGAGTAGTGTTTTTAATCGATTAAAAACTTTTTACGACATCTTTGTAAGAAATATGTTGTGTTACGTAACGCTACTGTCGTCCCCCCCCCCTACCCCCTGTCAGAAACTGTCATGCTAGGCACGAACCACCCCCCCCCCGAGCGTTACGTAATTTATGAACGGCCCCTAAGAGAGAGAATTCTACAACGACGTTTTTCTTTTCTAGAGTGTTAACTGGGTTTAATATGAATCGATTGAACAATTGCTCTATTAAGTGCGATGAGGATTTAACGTATTAAGAAATTGTGTTTACATTTGTTGATCGTGTGAACCTACGTTTGATTTGTCTATATTTCAAAAAGAGTTCACTTTAACAGATCGGAAAGGATCGTTAGCCAACAGTTAATAATTGAGATTACATTCCCTTTCCTTTTAGAAAAAGTTTGCACATTTTGACTTCCTAGCCGCCAGCTTGCAACAATTTCCTATGAATGCTATAATTTGTATTTTAGCCACAGAGACGCAGAAAACATAAATTATGATTTAAATAATAAATTGGGCGAAACGGTGAACCAGCTGTACATAGGTTACACATCCATTTAATTTGAATACAAAAATTGGAAATGTTAACCTTTTGAAATGATTTTTCTTATTTGAATTTAATTAAAGTTTTTGAAAATAAAGTAACAACACTTCGTATAATTTATTGACACCAAATTATATAGCAATCTCATACATCAATCATAAAAAGGTTCATAATTCCCCTCTTATACATCGCATTAACCCTTCGATAGAGGTAGGTAGAAGTCATTAGTTAAAGAAACATAAGAAAAACAATCTATTTGGTTTCAACGATGTAGGTGTTTTACAATTAAATCCTTTTTTGTTGTGGGGTCCACTCGTAAGCTTTGTGGAAGAAGGTTTCGTAGTCCTTCACATCCAGTAGAAGCAGCAGTAACCGTAGCACTATTCGTCTCATCATAATTGGAACAAAATCCGTGTAAAAAGATCAGAAACGAATTGATTATAATTTGAACAATTCGATGTTCCAGCATTCCTTGTGTTTCTTTATTTGGATTGTAAATGAATTACGAAATTAAATGTTAGCTAGTTTGAATCTAGAAATTGATGGCTTTCAGATTTTAAAACAGGATGTTTGTACAAAAATAAAAAAAAAACACAAATTCTTTCATCAAATTTCAAATAATTTTCCTATAATTCGATTTTGTTTATTCTCCTTATCATTTTATATAATCACTCAACAAAACACGTGATAGGTGCGTCGTTGCGGACAAGTAAAAATTTCTGAAAAAAAATATTTTATTCTCTTCGCATATCCCATTTCCTATCTAAATATGCGTGAATTTTAGGATTAAAATAGCAGCTCTCTTTATATCTATCCAAAAATGAATTATTTTTGTCTGTTAAGATTTTGTTGAATAAGACACTTGCATACTAAGCTGGACAAAATTTAGTGAGGTGATATATTGTTTCATAAAATGCATTCTTGCTCAATCGATATTACCACATAAAATGTAGTTTATACGGCCCAAGCCGAGGGCATACAATGTGTACCCAAAACCGAAAGCTCTATAGGGAAATCTTCACTCGAGCAAGCAAAAACAATAAGGAAGCCAAAAAATTAGATGAAATATTCTAGACCTGAATCTAAATAACGAATGTACTGCCTGAATGTTGTTTTTATAACTTACTAAGGGGTCGTGCACATAGACGTCACACACTATAAAAAATTTGTAAAAAGGTCATAACTCAGTCAGGACAGCAAATTTTGTTTATAAAACTCTGGCTACCCCCCCAAAAAAAAGGGGGTGTGTTTGGGGGGTAGCCGGAATACTATAAGCAAAATCTCTGACCAGTTTGCAGCTATGGACTTTTTGGATGTTATAGCAAGTGTGACGTCATATGTGCACGACCCCTAAAGTGTACGTTGACAAAGTTTCGGTGTTGATTCTCCTTGCAAAATGGAAGAAGGCGCGTGATAGCGTGTGTCCGCCCGTGCTCGGTTGATTTTAAAACGACACCCGTGCCAGTCGTATCCGAAAGAAGTTTGAACGCGCCAGTTTTTTAAACATCATCGTCTCGATTTTAAAATTTCTCGTTCGATTTCAATTGAAATGAACATTTTTTCACAGCTCAAGTAGGAAAAGTTTAAGCTGTTGCTCTGGATCGAGTTGTAGGCGCTCTGCCTGCAATTTACACTTGAAATGCAAACAATGTTGTATATATATTGCAATTTACTACAACGTCACGCGCTAGTAAAAACAAGGTTTTTAAATGTTTCACACGACACCAGTCGCTTCAAATATCTTTCACAGCTGATCTTATAGTCTTCCTTAATCGCGTCTGGTTTGTAATCCAATATTTTGTTGTCTTTCTTTTTCTAATCTTTGTTGCACTAAACTAGTAGTTCTGTTATACTTATATCATTATTATCATTTTATTACTTTTATTTCAATAAATTTTCAGTTGGAAATATTTAAATAATTTCAAAAAAATATTTTTTGCATTTTTCTGTCGTCTTATCTTGCAAAGTTTTTAGACTGCGAGACTTGACTCTTAATTATTATGTTGGTTTAAAAATTTGAATTTGTCAACGCATAAGTTATTTATTTGTTCATATGACTACGTTAAAAGCAGGAATTTCATGACAAAAAATTCGTGGGAAGACGACTAATTAAAGACTAATGTGTTTACCAGACTCCTCAGGATATCATTTTTTATTTATTTATTTTTAAATAAAAATCCTTGACATATACCTTTTAGCTCAATACGTTGCACTGCATGTAATTAATTAAATAAAATGTCGTTGTACACACAGTACACACTCGGTAACATTATCAGCTATTTGTATTGCTTGAATGCTTTAGTTACCTTCATTGCAATTCTTATGTATGTATGTACTGTACACTTCGTATCTGACCGAACACATGTTTTCACCGTACACTTATTTTAATGTGTACTTATAGTTGCTTAACCGTCAAAATTATCGTCATATTAAATTACTCTACGAGCATCTTGTTTAGACGCCTTTTCTAATCTGTTCGAAGGAATTTTTCTTAGGAAATTTTATCGTGTGAAAATTTATGATTGAATGCAGTGCGAGAGTATTATATCATTGTGTGTTTTTCGTCGAATTTTATTTCTTGTTCGCCCACGTGATATATTTATTGGGGTGTGCTTTTGTAACCAATTTTTTATTATATTTTTCCTTCACGCATCCATACAGGTGGTATGTTTTTATTGAAGACTTTGTCACTCTCGTCGATGTTTTGCTGTTATTTATGATATGATGATAATCATCACCAGATTTTGATATTAAATTTATATATAGGGTTCGTCGCTTTCTGAATGTTGATCTTTAAATGTAGTTGACTTAGTATTTAGTTAGGCTACAAACACTTTTAGTCCACTTAAGTAACATACCAAACACTTTTAGTCCACTTAAGTAACATAATTGTACACCAGGCAATCGTTGCGGGTGACCTTACAATATCACATCTGAAAAACATTAAATACAAGAAGAAACTAATGTTGTTCCTCGCGTCAGTTGGAGCTTAAAAAGAAACTTAGATCAAAGATCGATGTCCAAAGACTGTAGCCATTGCATGGCGTCCGGAGTCAGTGCATGTATATCTGCCAATCCACCAGAGAATTTCCTTGTGGTGTCGATTTAACGTCCCTGTTGCAAATAGGCAACACCGATTCGAGAGAACTTTAACGATCTGACAGCTCTTCCGTGAATAATTAAGAGACGACTTGTTCGTTCTTTTCACAAATTTTAATTGACTTCAAATTTCCTACAATTTGCAATAATTATTGAAAATTCTTAAATAATAAAAACAATTCTTCTTACGTTTAGTCCCTTTCTCGGTCTTCAAACTAACTTTCAACGGCAATGTGTGGACGGGCTTGTCTTGATATGAACTATAACAATTTGAGGTTAGGACCGAATATAAATTAGCAAACAATTTCACACTAATCGTGCGATCCTTACTCTTAAGGAAACCTCTAGTTTCACGATAAAGGATGCATCCAGAGGTTGACTATGCGGCTAATTACTTCAAATTGAAAGAAACAAATTCAACACACTGCGACATAACGCCTCAAATTTAACTTTCGTTACATGACAATTTTAGAGCCGTTCTTTAGTAAATCTTTATCAATTTCAAGCACGAATGTTCACACTATTTGCCGAGATAACTTTAAACTAACTTTTATACTCCACAATCGGTTGATGATGCCGAATTTCTTCTAAATTTATATAATAATTGACCTTTTTATTTAGCGAACGTTCTAATCATAAACAAATGCTTTTCTTCTTCCTACTCAAGTACTAAATTCATCCCCTGATGATTCATCCGATGACTCATTGATCGTACTAGATCATTAAATCAGCGTTGCTGCACAACAGTCCCAGTTACAATACGAAGGCTGGCGTTAAGTTGTGTATCTACTTTACTAGTATGTGCGCTTCGCAGCCAGACAGGACAGCAATACTCAGCGGTTGGGTACACAACTGACAGTGCAGCTGTACGTAAGGTGTTAGCGTCACAGCCCCATGTCGATCCAGCTAACTTTTTGATGATGTTGTTGCGTGTCTTCAATTTCTGCGCGACTTTTTCCAAGTACGGCTTGTGGGTCATCGTTCTGTCCATAGTGTAACCAAGGTAGGTGGGGTTCGGGTTGAACTTTACCTCCTTTCCGCAGAATTTAACGTGAAGCTTCGACTTGGCTTCCCTGTTGTTAAGATGGAAGTAGTTCACTTCCGTTTTATCTGGATTTGGACATAGCCGCCAGTCTTTGTAGTACGTTTCCAGGATTGTCAGATCTGCAGTGAGTACAGTCCCCATACTGGGTCTTTGTGTTGGTCACATAATTAGCCCCCTAATATACCACCTATATATTTGTTCAAATCGGGATGCATAAGAAACTGACCAGGTCATGTATTTGATTTGTAATAATTTTACTGAACCAGACATATTTGTTTGTTTGTTTGTTCACCTGTAAATTTGTTAACTAAAACATAAATCATTTTTAACGACCTTAACAGTTCAATATGAGTTGGAATATGTAACATACCAATTTCAACAACCGTTTTTAACGATTTTATTTTATTTTCATGCCCATTTTCCGCTCGAAATCGGAGAAGAAAAAAAAATTAACTTTAATTCAATTTACATAGACGTCGTGTATATGTGAAATAATAATAGTTCGTTCATTTCGATGCCTAACAAACCTTTAGCCATACAAAAAAGACGATAAAACGTAAATTCCATGGTGTCGGGGCTAATAAATCCGATTTGTCCATGTATCTCTTTTGATAGCTCAGCTACGAAATACACTAATGTGTAAAGATGAACAAAATTAGAAACGAAATAAATAAAAGGAATGTTTTTTTTATCATTTAAATTTTAAGTTCTCGACCGTGTTATGTTTGGATTTAAGATTGCTGTTGTACTATAAGGGTTGGTCTGGAGAGTTATGATTTTTTCGCCGCGTCACTGATGTTTTGATTTGAAAAATGACTTGAGTTATTTACACTTTACATGTTTTATTTCATCCTTCTTCGAATGCTGTATGCATTTAAATTCGTTGTGGGATATAAAATGTTATTAATGTTCTTAGATTTATTTTGTATACTTAGCTATTAAATCGGTGGTGTGTATAATATTTGATGTAGAGGTAAGAGTTAAATTGTATATTTTACCCTGACTGACTGCATCGTAACGCAATCCATTGTATACAAAAATTATCCACGGTTTAGGAATATTTTGTCTATTAATTCAAATAAATTGTAAGTCAATCAAGTTAGAATTTATTTAAGGAAACATAACACAATAGAGTTTATTTGAAAAAAATTGAAACCTGTAAAGGGTTGAAGGCATTTTTTATGCGCGTCTGGCACAACTATTTTAAAAACTAAATTTTCCTACTCTGTACGTTCACTAATATCACTCAGCACAACAAGCTGTTAGCCCCTGGAGATCAATAGCTTCAGGAATTAAATTGATCTGAAATAAATTTTTAACTGTGGTGAATATACATTTTCCAAGTTATGAGTATGTGTTGATATGTTGATATTTTAAACGTCTTAGCCAGTGTGAAATACATAGACTGTATGATTTAAAATCGGAAAATTCTATACAGACTGCATGGAAAATTCATATTTGCCGCTCAGAAAACTTTAACTAACCACTTTCAATCAATCAATCAATTTATTGAGGAACAAAAAGCAAATAAATTCTTGTACAAATGTTTCGAATACACTTGCAACGACTTGCAAGCTAAACTAGAAGTAATCTAAAACTAAAACTAGAACTAGAAAGAGCAGAAAGATAGGGTAAGCTATGGAGGTAGTGAAATTCATGAATGCCCCACATGCATAACTGAGATAGACCGACAGTCATTAGCCTCGTGTCATTTTAGTTCCAGCAGAGGCGCCATCAGTAACATGATTTAGATACAAGGTCTTAAATCGCTCAATTAAGCTAGAGCATAAATTTTTTTGTATTTTAATTCGATAAGAGGAACGGGGTTGCCCCATGTTACATAATAATTTTTTTTTTTTATTTTATTTATATCGATTTCAAGTCCTTCATTCAAACAATTCGCGCTAATATTTACTGACAGCAGTTACAGCATTTTGTTTGGCACATTGATACCAACAAAAAATATGAAGTTTTTGATGTCGAAACTTCTGAAAGTCAACATTCGAATTGAATTGAATCGTACTTGAATGAATTGAAGTCAAGTCAAGATGGCGGCAGATATGGACGTGTTTGTTTTGCTCTGAGTAAGTTTCGTTTATTTTTTGCCCTCTTCGCGTTTTAAATCACAGTTTCTCGTAAATAAGTTAAGTTAAATTAGTGTGTGTTTTTGTAACTTTTTTAGATATCAATTAAAATCTGCATTTTCTTTTCAAGCAACGTAGTGCTCACATAACCTCAAAGTTGCAGCGTTTTTCGGGTGTTTGTTTTGTTTTCTTCATGCAAAACAATCGGCGTTTTGTGTTTGTGATTTTGGTATAGGATTTCAAGCAGGTGTTTGTCTACGGTTACGGTTAACTTCTTCGCTATTCATATGGCAATTCTTTTTTGGCAAAAATAAATGAGCTTGCGCTTAGCATCTCAGGCACGTGTGTGATGTCCCCATTGAGGCTTGAACTTCCAGTGCGGTTCGGCTTACCAGGCCGTCCCACTGTATTCATTATTGGTAAAAACGGTCATAGGCAGCCTCGGACGAGTGTTGGTCACGGGGTACGACCAATGCGGG
>CM055406.1:36510964-36525964 GCA_029228625.1 Pseudolycoriella hygida | reverse complement strand
TTTGAAATCTAGGATCGAGCAAAGAAGCGACAATTATTCTCTCAGTGATTGGAAGTCTGTATTCGAGTTTTTTCCGCATATTTCTTTTTAAATCAACGATTTCCGAACGATCTTTATCGTCCTTTTCTAAAACAGATGAAAATTCGCAATGAAAGACACAGGCCATGTTAATGGTGCTGTATTTCTCACCGGAAAGAATTTCTGTTATTTTTTTAAATTGCTGGAAGAATACGCAAAGGTCGGTGATCAATTCAAATTGTACAAAAATATTACTGACTATGAAGTATAACTAAATTTTTTATTTTTTTTATCTGCGGCAGATTTTTTAATACAGAAATTGTGCAGCCGATCCAGCCGATTGAGCCGAATCGGCGCAGGGGTATCGGCGGCTTGAGTTTGGCTGAAGCATATTTCGGCTGGCGTGGCTGGCGCACATGACTACACTCAATTAAGGCGTATTTAGGAATCTGAATAATTGGTGCAGCTTTCAGTGGATTAAGTAGAGTCGGGAAAATGTACTGATTGATGACATTCAGCATTTGGTGTAGTTTTATCAAATGTAATGTGGCTAGTGTATCCAAGTTGTATTGAAAGTACCAATGCAACTGTCTTCGAAAACTAACTTCGAATCGACATGACAGAAGTTATTTCCCTATCTCCGCTGGTTGCTTATAACCCTATCTTTTATTTAACGAAGATTTTTAAAAAAATGTGCATTTCATTTTACACTAAAAATAGAGAAAACCGTTGAAAATAAAATCTATATTTATTCCAGAAAAAAACTCACCAACAACACATTGCAATGTTCTTTTCATTACAGATGCATTAAATTTAGAATTTATTTTTGTACGATCTTAAAATATAAACACCGATAATTTTACCCTCCAAAAATTTTTCTCAAATAGGGCAAACGCTATAATATTAAAATAACGTACCTTCATATCGTCTGCATCAGGAAAAAAAACAACGAAAGCATCAATCTACATGCATTCTTCCATCGCTGGCAAATTCTTCTGTTCTAGGAGCTCATTCAAAATAGGGAAGACTTTAATTTTCCAACAGATGTAGTATGTCAACTATCTAACTTTTATAATTAACATTTTCAAAACACTTCCGGTATTAGCGCGTGTATTGCGGGTGTTCAGGCACTATAGGATTGTTTGCATAATTAGATGGATACATTGATTCTGTTTATAAAGTAGTCAACAGTTATTCGAAATTAATATCATTTTTATATTGAGAATGTTAATAAAAGAGACTGTTCCCACAGGAAAATAATTTTTGCCCGTGTGAACAAACAAAAATATATGATTCACCCCATCAAAGGTGACCTTTTCAAAGATTTGTGAGTAAAATTATTTCAGTTCTTTTTTGCCTCTGCGTACAGGCATTGAATTTTTATTAAATGGATGAAGACAGTAAATTTTAATACGAAAACAGGACATATACGGATGTACCTTAACAGGTATATTTCGGGATGATTTTAAGACAACTGACTAGTGACGACGGTGTATGTATTTGATCTTTTTGTAAAGAAGCTTTAGACTATTCAGAGGGCTCGGAACAGATCAGCTTCAGGATGATCTGAATCTGAAAACAAAAATATCTGATCTGATCTTAACTTAGTAAAACTACATGAATAACACCTGAACTTACAACAAAAAGTTACCTCGGAAGCGAAAAGCATGATTTCAAGCACACGGATGCCGTAATTATTTCGCGTTTCAGCCCAGTCCTTGAAGGTTGAAGACGGATTGGTAATATATCCGTTGCCATTTTGTATAGAAACTGAAATTCTTCTTTGCGACCTCTCCAATACTCTGACGGACTAACCTTATTGTGTGCGATCCGTCAAATACTCAAAAAAAATCTGAAATGTCTCTTGGATGCAAAAGGGTTTTCTTTCAACATTTTTTCATCATGACAGCCCTCACACTCGTCAAAAACATTATATTTTTCCTAGTTACATAAATAACTGATGATTGGCAACTTGTTTTTAGTCTGTCATGATGAAAAAATGTTGAAAGAAAACCCATGCATGGGTAATTTCAGTATTAGTGTGTGTTAATAATCAATAATTTCTGAAACTTTTGAGATTGTTCTAGATTGTTCTACACATTTAGGTCGAAATGAACAGAAACTTTGTCTTCTGCGCAGGGTTTTACGGTGTTAAAAACCTGCGCATTTCTATTCATTTTGACCTGAATGTACGTTTTTTAAACTTTCCAGAGTGTCACTCGCCATATCTGACGCAGAACCCAGACCACCTGAGAAATGCGTGATACGGAGGGACGTAAATATGTGAATATAAGCGTTACCCACTAGTGGGTTACGCTAAAAAACATTAGTCAAGGTGTTATAAGGAAAATATTGAAGCCGGTAACTGAATTAATATATATTATCGAGTGATTGTGGCTAATAGCTAATATTTATCGATTTCTAAAGTAAATTTTTGCAGCTTCGATCGTTTGAACGCAGCATGTACGAACAGATTTGCGTCATGTTACTTAAAGAAGTTGTCGAAACTTTTATATGTCGAACCAACGACCTAGCATAATTGTGCCCTTTGAAGTAAGTCATCTTGAGCTCCGGATGAATAACTGTCCATAAACTGAGGAAAATATCTAAATATCTACAAGCGACATAGGACTTGTACTTATAATATTCGCCGCCGACGTATTATATACACAGTGAATGTATTATCAACCTAATATAATTATTGTGTAGTTGCCATACGTTACGAACGTGTTATGAGCTCACATAATACGTGCACAGCGTTAGCAATACGTGCACAGTGGATAAAATACGTCGGCGGCGTTTATTATAAAAACAATTCATACGTCGCTTGCAGATATCTTTAAAAGTCATTCGAGCGCAGCATTGCTAATAATTGAAGTTTATTTAACGCAACTTGGAAGAGCTAAGAGTAGTCCATCAAAAATAGAGAAATTACGTGTACTGTGGGAGTGGGAGTGGGATGACCACAGTGGGATAGATGGTAGCGGTCTTAATTATGTAACTGCTCAGGAATTTGACGTAGAAATTTGTTGTTTTCAGCAAAATTGTTCATCAGGAAATAAGGAACAACTCTGCTGAAGAAACTTTTTTCTATCAGTTAGATTTCAGAAGTTTGTAAATGTTAAAGTCGAACTTTCTGAAAAATTCAGTGTTCTGGTCGAAATTGCAGAGCCTTCCGGAGTTAGGTAGAAATTTTTTGTGTTCAGCCAAATTGTTCAGCACGAAATGAGGAACAAGTTTGCTAAAGAAGTAATTTTTCCATCATTTTTATTTCGAAATTTATGACCTGTTATTCCTGGAAAAATTTTCGAATTTCAAATTAACAGAGTTCAACAGGTCATAACTTCCAAAATAAAATTGATGGAAAAATTGCTTCTTCAGCTAAGTTGTTCCTCATTTGGTGCTGGACAACTTTGTTGAAGACAAAAAATTGCTATCTCAAACTCCGGAACACTGAATTTTTCAGAAAGTCCGAATTCAACATTCACTAACATTTGAGATATAACTGATAGAAAAAAAGTTTCTTCAGCAAAGTTGTTCCTCATTTCATGCTGAACAATTTTGCTGAAGACAAAAAATTTCTATGTCAAATTCCTGAGCAGTTACATAATTCAACGCCTTTATGCACTTACCAACTTTTACCATTGTTCTTCAATGGAAAAAGGTGATTGATGCATAAGGTCGTAGAATTAGGACCGCTACTATTACCATCTATCCCACTGTGGACGTTCCATACTTATTGTAAAAGTTACACTTTCGATTTTTTAGAACCTTGTCAGAAGTTTATCTGAAAGTTTTGACTCATCGTTTATTTATCTTTATTTTTCTTTATGTAAAACCAACCAAGACCTCTATCTTCATTTTTTTGGATCAATTCAGATCAGATTAATCTGAGTAACAGATCAGATCAATCTGAGTAACAGATCAGATTAACCTGAGCAACAGATCAGATCAACCTGAGCAACAGATCAGATCAACCTGAGCAACAGATCAGATCAAATCAGTTTCGAATCATTTCGGAACACGTTTTTTTTCAGATCAAATCAGATCAGATCAATTTCAGACCAGGTCAAATCCGATGTCTGGTCGGATTTACGTGATCTGTAAGCTTATACCAAAATGAGCCAAGCGAAAGGTAAAGTACAATTTACCGCACCTTTCGCAAGCACAAAATAGTTACTTTTTACACTGAAAATAAAATTAATCAAAATGATTGGTTAAAAATAATTTAGTATGTTATGTTGTAAACAGAATTATGTGTCACAGAGCTAAGGTTTGGTATTATGAATAGGGGGAGAGGGGTCAACGACTTCATTTATAAACGGCCCCATTACCTTTCGGCAATTTCAAATACAATTGCAAATATATTAATTCCATACTAAGGACGACGTAATCTTTATAGGGAATCGTAGGGTTTCCGAAGTAATATGTTTTATTTTCAATTAAGTTGTTCGACGGCCTTCGACGCTAGAAAATTTTAAATAGTGAATAACTAGAAAATTAGCCCATTTATTAAAGGAATTGTTCGACAGCGTGACACACTTTATGAGAAGCCCTAGTGAGCATTTCTAAATTTTTATCTTCTGTTTTATTATTCTCTTTTGTTTGAAGTTCAAACAAATTTCTGTCTTGAGTGATTTTGTGGGTGAGTTGATAATTCTTCTTGAGTGATTTTGTGTGTGAGTTGACAATTCTCTTCTTTTTAATTAACAAAAATTATTAATGATTTCGTTATGTAACATTGATACCTAGACGACTTTACTTAAAAGCCAGATGTCTAGTATTTTTTTTCGCAACTGCCTTACTCGTACTACTGCAATTACAGTGCATACACGCATTTTTCCACCCTAAGAAAACCGAAAAATCCCCTCTGACTTAAACATTCTTCAAATATTTGTGATGCTCAAAACCATATAAAATTATATACTTCATACAACATCTTGATGTGACTTATTGTTGTCAAAAACCACGGCAATAAATACACGAAATAAAGAAAGAAATGAAAATTTTCCTTGTTCCTCCATTCGTATATTACTTTTATAAATAAAATTGTGTATCAAAAGTGGCTACCCCGATACATTACTTGTTTATCTGTCCAAACCTCATACGACAAATACCTTCAAGAAAATCCCGAGAAGACGATACCTACACATATTGCAATTTTATATTATTATTAAGAAATAGCGTGTGCCACACAAATTACCAGCTGGCTGGTTTATTATTCTTGTGGCTGATTTGCAGTTTTGTATTGGGGTGCTGAATATTTTTATAAGTCAAGGCTTCTTCGTAAATTAATAATTGTTTCAATTGTTGTGCTGTGTGTGACTTACTAAAATTGAAAGTCTCCGGTACAGTCGTTTCAATTGTATGAAACCGTATACATTACGATACATTTTCGTTAGAATCTCCCCGATATGGCGGTATTGTTGAACAATACGCTAACATCCGGTGAAACTCTTGTCTTTTATGGTAATTTCATTCGAAATATGAAACTTTATACCAAGTTGAATTCGCTCGGCCACTTCATATAAAGTCGAATGCACCTGTATGCACGGAAGCATGCACGAATTAATGTTGCGATTCAGCGACATATGTTTTGCTTATTGCGATAGACTGTAAGGGTGAAAATGCAAACCAAACATTCAATTGACCAAATTTTTTTTCTTTTCATTATTTTTGACGAAAATGTTCTTAATTGTAAATTATGCGACACATCATAGCGCACCCAATGAGTCAACCGAACATTATTTACATTTCACAATCATCATTTATCACACATGAATGCTTCTGAAACGATAAATCGCATTCCAATAAATAATCGTCTAATGTCCTTCAAGATACTTTTAGCAGATGCGATTTTTCGTTTCCTTATATTACGAATATCACATACGCGATTTCTTGGACGGAAAATGTTGCAAAAGCAGCTGTCTTTTGCGATTGGTATACAGTTATTGTGGATGTTATTTTTTTTCTTAACTTCATTACGTTTCATTATTGTATCTCTGTGACCTAGGTTAGGATTTTTAAAGGGAACGAATTCATATGATAGACATGGCATTAAACTAACTGAAGGAAGTCTAGCTGTATTCTGTCAAATTTCTTTGCACCAATGCATTGCAGACAACCAGTTTTCTATAAAGTATGGACTGTTTTTTGAATGTCTGCACAACAAATTAATATGCACATAAAAGATTCGCGATCGCGAATTGCTTCTACGGATCGTTCATCTGGAAAGTAAAGAATTTTATTGAACCCGTACGAAGTACAAAGGTCCTATAGGCCTACTACAAACAATATTTGGACCCGTACGAAGTACAAAGCTTCATACGTTTACTACAAACAATTTTATTGTACATGGGGTGGATAAAAGCGGTAGTTAGGTGGATACATTAACTATCATCTTTATTTATTTAGCGTATGCAGGCCCGTATCTAGGGGGGGGGGGGGCAAGGTGGGCTTAGCCCCCCCTGAGCGTCTTCAGAGCCCCCCTGTCGAAACTGAAATGTTGCGAATTTTGCGAAAAAATATAAATTTTGACGTCATGATCGTTTTCAATACTTAAAATTTTTGCCTGCGGCGCAATCATTCTTTTCTTTTCCAATCTCATTTCAATGTTTCCATTTCCTTATTGAAATAGATTTACATTGCAAGAAAAAACTTTTGACACTTAACGACAGTGGTGTGTTATCGGTCACATATACTGAGCTGTTAGAATTTTTGCTATAAAATGGTAATCAGAACTGTATACTTTCACAGAAAACCAAAATGTGCAATTCAACTTTTAAATATAACATTCACCACCCACTCAAACTAAACTTTTTATTTTTCTCGCATAATATAAGAATAGTACTCAAAATTTTTTTTTCGCTGCAGCGTTATAACAGAAGCTGTATGCTAGCTGCTAACAAAACCTGCGGCAAAAATTTAGGAAATTTTCTTATAAATATTGTGAACGATTTCAGGAAAATATGGGAAGTGAAGGACAAATTCTATTGTCAAAACTTAGAGTAGCTTGTTTTTAAAAATCCGTCGCTGTATATATTTTAGGCGGAGGGGTACAAAACACCTTCTATCGGCGACCCTGTTTAACGAAAACCCTATACCAAAAATACGACTGTATTAATGTGAAATGCGCGAAATAAAGAGAATTTTCTCAAAATTCCATATAATTTTATCAATTCGGTGAGGGGGCTCGAGCCCCCCCCCCCTGGCAGTCGACCCTGGCTACGGGCCTGAGCGTATGGCATTTTCTTTTACAATTATTGCACAAAAATAAAGTGAAGTCGAAACAAAATTTCAAAACAAAACTAGGTTACAAATTAGAGGAAAGAAAATAAATAAAATAAAATATCACAGTTCTGAGTCTGTTTAAATTCCTCCACAACTTGCGTGACAGGATTTGGCGGAATGATTCATCAAACAAGATATTGTTTGCGCCACTGTCACGCCACGCTTCTTTCCAAATTTCTTTCGGGTGGAAGTCAGTTTCATTGAGCGATTTCGCCGTACTGATCGCTGGATTGCGAGATTTCAGTCTCGTGATTATAAACAGTTCCAAGTCTTTGTTAAGTGGAATCTTTTCGTTTGCTGCGATTTCCCGGTAAATCGTTAAAAAATGTTTTTTTCTTCTGATGGCTGGTGGTATGATGTTGCCTAATGCAGGTAGCCACAACCATTCTAACGGTGTAAACTGGACAGTGCCTGTTATTATTAGCATCGACTCGTTGAGTACCACATCCACTTTCTTTCTTTCTTTCTTCCACACTAGCGCCAGAACTCTTGTTCTTAAAACTGATGCAGTCGCACCCCATGATGATCCGGCAATTTTTTTGACCAAATTATTCCTCTTTGCCAGCTTAAGCCTGAGTTTGTTAATGTGTTTGCCATAGGTATGAGATCGGTCTAGTTTTACTCCCGGGTAAAATAGTTCGAAATCATGCTCCAGCAGTGCTCCATTAAACCTAACTCGCAACGTCATCGCAGCGAGTCTGTTGTTTAGGTGGAAGCATGAGACCACCGTTTTCGTTATTTTTGGAAAAACTAACAAATGCAGCCACATCTTTGGTCAGTGGGTCGTTTATTTCGCTAAACTAGATATGTTGATAAGCGTAAGCCATGTCGTCAGCGTACAGGAACTTTCGAGAGATGGAACTGAGCAAGTCGTGAATGTACAAGTTGAACATGAGACACGATAAGACTGAGCCTTGAGCTAATCCATTGTCGAGCTTTTTGTTGAGCATATTGGCGATTATATCGACGATTCGAAGGCATCCTATGGCTTTGAGCAGTTTGTATAGAAGTCCTTTCTTCCATACAGTGTCGTATGCCGAACTTAGATCAATGAAAACGACACCGGTTTTCAGATTCCTTTGGAAGCCTGGCTTGATGTGATTGGTTAAAGTCTACACTTGCTCTTCACAGCTCCTGGTAGATCGAAAACCAGCTTGCTCTTTGGGGATCAATTTGTCTATTTCCGTGACGATTCGGTCGTACAGTAGCCTTTCGAACAGCTTGAACGTTACAGATAATACAGCGATTGGTCTATAGCTTTCTGGGTGATTGTCTGGTTTCCCCGGTTTCAATAACGCGATGATTTTCGATTTGTTGAATGATGCCGGCGGGTGGTTCAGAACCAAAACGTTTGTGAAAAACCGTGATAGCCATAGTCTCGTTCGTGGTCCACTGAATATTAAGAGTTCTGGATAAATCGCATCAATACCGCTAGCTTTGCCATTTTTCATGGTTGATGGAGATATGGTTGAAGAAGTGTCCAAAAACGTAGTTTTTCGAAAGTCGGTGAGACTTTTTCGCAAGCATAGCAGATGAGCAACCAAATCATCTAATCTCACAAAACTGGGAAACGTTTTTTGTGGAAATCGGCACAGTGGTCTGGACTAAGGTGCCCATGGAATGTACTAAATTACCGGCCAATGCGATAGGAGATGGTTGTTCGTCTATATTTGCTTAACTATACGATATGGAGATTTAGTGGCCAATTCAAAGTTGTAGATTTATTGGATGAATATAATTTATTTAATACCATTCAGTTATAATATTATAAATAAAATATTTCCGCCAAATTTTTACTTGGTGGAATTGTACCGAGAATCGAGGACACATTTCCGCGCTGGATAGCAATTGCTATACGTTGGAATAAGAAACTTGTAGCTCTTTTCTCTTTTGCTACGTCAGTGACCTTACTTCCAATTGTCTTTATAAGTTTTATTGCCTCTTTTCCGAATACACCAGATGTTTCTGAAGCAACTGGGACGAAAAAAAATTGCTCCCTCAAATCAATGTATTTTTCAAATTTCAAGTTTTCAGCCAGTTTTGCGGCCCAGCCTGATATTCTTGATGTGTGATTCACATATGACCGTGCATATGTGTCTTTACAAGTGAAGTCCCATAATAAAGACTTGCCTCTATGCCACGGTACAAGTGTTAAACCATCAGGTTTTTTACCATCTGATCGACAATAGCCTGGAGGCTCGCGTATACTCGGAATCTCAGCTGATTTCAACGCTCGCTGGATTAAATTGTTAACTGCTTCATGTCGGGGCGGCGTACCTGAAGCCTTACTGCACGATAAGCCATGTCTAGCGAATCGATCGACTTTCGATCCACAAACACATTTATGCGGTTGAAGTATTTGTAGGCCTAATCTCAATCCGACTGCTACTCTAAATTCATCATTACTTAAATGTGTACCGAGCTGTGGCGATGGTAATGCTTGCAGCCAAGCACCTGATTCCTCAGATGAATTTGCTAAAAGTCGTGCCTTATCTGATGTTTCTTTTGGCCAGTCTTGTATTTCTTTCAGCTTTTTGTTTATTTCATAATTCTCCCACGCATTCTGAAGTGATAATTATTCGGAGAACACGTGTTTCATGGCTTTACAGAAAAATTACCTAATCCCGGGATGAAATCACTTCTAGAATTTAGAGTGAATGTCCACATCTCTAAAACTAAGTGAAAGTTGTAAAGAATTAAAATTTGGAAAACACATATTTCAGGGTTTCAGCCTCTTCTAGAATTGAGAACGATAACACATATCTCTAGAAGTATATCAGTTACAAAGTTGCTTCCAAAGACAAGGTTGTAGAGAAATTAAATTTGGAGATCACGTGTTTCAGAGTGTTAGAGAAAAATGAGTTAATCTCGTGATAAATCTACTTGTAGAATTGGTAGGGATGACTCATATCTGAAACTATGGCAGTTAGAAAGTTGCTTCCAAAGGCAAAGTTGATGAGAACTTTCTTTTAAGAGTGATTTTGCGAAAACTTCGAACGATCTCGTACACTTTTGGGACAACATGTCCTACTTTTTCCCGATGAATGTGTCATTCGATTCCTTGTTATTTAGTAATTTTATTATATTATTATAGTAATTATAGTAATTTCTCATTTTTGGAAAATTTGATATCTCGTCGGAGTTATGGTGCTCTAAGTAAGTGCATGTCAGGAGGTGATAAAAATGGTTTCTTGGCTATAACTCGTGTAAAACCAAATGAAATCAAATTAACTTTTATGGGATGGTAAGCCCTTCATCATCATCATCATCATCACACTTTATAGACCTAACGATACAAAAGTTTTTCATCATTGGATTCCTTGGAGCCTTCCCCCCTCCTGAGTTATTAGTCATTTTAGGTGAAAACTTCGGGAACGCCTTACTGCTTGAAGCAGCGATGAACCGAAAAACTAAGTATGGGGTGTTCTAGTATACTATCCCTACTATAAGACCATGCATGTTCACAACTGACGGCGTACTCTACGGAAGGGGGGTGGTTGAACAAGGAATCGAATGGCACATTTATCGGGAAAAAGTAGGACATGTTGTCCCAAAATCGTTCGAAGTTTTCGCAAAATCACTCTTAAAGAAAGTAGTTTGCGGCTTTTTTGGAGAAACTACCTTGGTTCCGTTTGTGATGTGGTGCAGGGTATTACATTTCGGCGAACGAAATTAATGATGTCCGATGTCTGAAGACATACTTCGGTAAGTAATAAATAAAAAAATGAATGTTTGCTCATCTTTATTTAGATACATTCGAGTCTGCTTGCAGCATCTATTCTGATATGTACGAGTCTTAACTTATGTTTTACCTTAATAAGTTACAGTGGGGTAAATAGAAATAAAGCCCCATTTTACGGTACTTTGAAGGCCTCGTTATACGAAATTATGCACACCCGAACTGTTACCATTATCTACCTGGATTTGAAATATATTTTTATGCAACTTCGCTGCGAATATAGTTCTTTTCGTGCTGTTTGTAGTTGTAGTTGCGAAATGAGGTACTTTTCGTAAATCGTTACGAAATAGTAATTTATAATGTGGTCCAAAGTTTGTATAACTTCGGCGTGGGCAGCAATTCCTGCACAAGGTTAAATTTTTATACTTTCATCCCTTGTAATCCAAATAACTATTAAGTTGATACAAGTTACGTACGTAACGTACTAGATGTGAGATTGTCTACACGAGCCGAAGGCGAGTTCGCCAACACATCGTGTGCGTTAAGCTACCAGCATACGTATCGTAAGGTTTTTTGCAATTCAGTGACAAAAAACGAGCTTTTCCCTGCGTGTTTCCTCTTTCGAAAATTTGTCGTCAAATAATTTTTCGTACTAGTGGGTAAAAACAGCGACAAAATTTATCACACTATTGTGTAAAAGTGATTTTTACGCACTAGTGCGTTAATAGTATTTTGTGGTCCTAGGACGGCAAAATAATATTTCGGAACGAGGTGGAGTAAACGTTCGAAGGCGCAGCCGAGGCCCTCGTTGACTCCACCGAGATCAGAAATATGCTTTTGCTCTCCGTGGGTCACACATACTTTCCAACAGTACTACAAAGTAGGCAAACAGTAATACAAAGTTACTCCAGGTACACAAAAACGTTTTGTCGCACTAGTGTGAAAAGCTGACCTCATGCGACACCGACATGACGCACGAAAAAGCGAGTTTTTTGTCGGTGAATTGCAAAATCATTTTTTTTATCACTACGACGAAATACTGATTTATGCAAAAGTTGAGAGGAGAAGGTATTTTTGTTACTAGATTTCTGAGATGTCTATTAAATTGACACCCTAACAAGCAGTTCCTCGAATCCTCGACAAACCACATTTTCGATAATATCTCCAGAATAACTTCGTCGATTAGCGAATTCTAACAGCGATTAGCGTATATAGATCTCGCTAACAGCAATGGCAAAACAACCGTTCATGTAAATAATATTTTCAAAATTTGAAAAGATTATTTCTCATTGTTAATCGATTTTGATTTGTATTCTCCAATACCTGATTTTATTGTGAATACATAACTGAAATTTTTAAACTAGAATGACAGCATTTTTCCCGTGTCCCACCAATTCTACTTTCTCATCCGAAGCACCCCAAGTAGTTCGTTGACCCAAAAATGTAAAAACCTCAAGTAACCGTATCATGTTCTCAGCCAGCAGAATTTACCCATCGAAAAAATACATTGCAAGTTTATTAATATCATCAAGGGATCCGTAGGTAGAATTTCGTTGATTTGAAATTGTGTTACCAAAACTTTATGATATTGAATTTTTTTTTCTTCTGGTCTATTTCATCTTGTATTGATTTTTTCTTTTTTGACGTTTTTTTTGCATAATAAATTTACATATACGAACCCGAACGATCTAATTTGCTGTATATTTATATCAATTTCTCATTATTCCACATGCATGCATCTTTCAAGGTAGCTTCGGCTAATTCAAAAGTAAAAAGAATCAAATATTTCAATGAGAGCAGCGAGTACTTTAGGTTTAGCACACCCTTCCTAAATGTGATTGTCTTCTTTTTGAAGTCCTTAACTTTTTTTGAGACTCAACGATTATGTATATAAAACACACATAAAATATCCAAACAACATGTCAAAATTATTGCATGTAGTCGGCACGACATGTTAACATTTGAGTCGTTATTTTACTTCCGCGTGTGAACTATTTTCTTATTGTATACCTGAATATTATATAAAGTGAATCTTGCAACCGATAAGATGTTATGTATGTGAATCTGTACCCTTCTATGAAATTAGTTACATTATGTTACACGCTAATAGCTTTTGGCTTTTTCGGAAAACTTGATTCCTGCATTTCAGATATTGAAGTTTTTTTAGGAGCCATTCATAAAAAATGTCACACAAAAATAGACATTAGGGGACCACCATCCTCCGCTGTCACATTTGTGTCACCGGAACTATTGGTAAAGACTGAAGACTTATAAATTCGTCGACCAACTACTCCATTCTCGGACCTCCGCCTGCTGAAATTTTGTTAACAGAGCAGTGGCCGTCGATTTTTACAATTAGGCAAGCTGAAATGAGCCCTCAAGGCGCTACATTTAGGCGACTTTAGTAGCCACACCGTCGACTCTTTCAACCAAAAAGGCTTCTGCGTCGTCGAGAGTTTTAAACCGGTGCACGAGTCTACTTGCCGATGATCGAAGTGAGTTATGAATGATGAATGAGTTAAAAGTTGCGATACAGGTAGTTTGCACCAGCATAGAAAAAAATGTTGAGAATACTGAACGCAAGCCCATAAATGTATCACTAGGATGAATTTTAAATTATTCTTTTTCCCTAAATCAATGCATTCAAGCAGTCGCACACTGACCGCAGACAGACAAATTAATTGTGCAAATACCAATTTCGCGCTCTATTCGCAACTGCCAAAATTTATACATATAAGCAATCGTCAACCCCATTTGAACACCAGCAGACGGGACGTCATACAGATCTATAAATATATAGCATAATTCACCACCCCTAGGCAAAGCTATTCAAATTTAGCACTTAAGCTGTGTGTAGCATACAGGGTTATAGAATCGTCTAATGAATGGTATGAACATGTTGAAGCAATATTCGCAGTTTATTAAACCCTGCACCCAACCCTATAATTCGACGAGCATCTGCATTAAGTAAAAAAAAATTTTTCTTTTCTGTGGAACAGAATAATACAGAAAATTAGGGTGCATTTGTGCATTGCATTTTTGATTTGTTCCTGTTATGTTGTTGGCACGTGCTTTTCGAATTTGATATAAGAGTGATAACCGTTTGCGATTTACATAACTTTTAGATTCATTTTTCTCTTGTCTCAAACCTGCAAGTATGATCAATGATCATGATCAACTTTCACAATGCAAGATGATTCGTCCCATCTTTTCCGTTTCATAATTTGAATGAAGGTTGTCTATTCACTACACATCACATATGACTGTTATTCTTGCACAATAGTGTAGCATAAGAACACATTGGCAATAATTTTTGAAAGTCGTGAGCGGGTTCTCTACAATTTATTTGACAATTGTGAACACACCAAATGTCTGCACATCGCACATCGTACATCCACCGTCAACCTCATCCTGGCTGCAAAATCTCGTGTTCATCTTACTGACCAGGAGTCAAACTACCTGTTAATGGTATTTTCCTAAGCGCTGAAATAATTTGGAAATAAAAATCAAATTATTTTAGCGAAAGTACGCTGAACTTTTGTTGAATGTCCTAGGTAAATCAATCAATTATGTACTGGACCGCATTTTTATGTGGTAAATCGGTCGTATTTGTATTGCATTGGAGTTGTTACGCTTTGTGAAACAATAATATGGTTTCCTCGTTGGGTTGTCACGCTGTTCCTTGGCGTGTCATTGTGCGGACACTGGGATGCTTCTTTTGTGGGACAAAAGGCCTTCTCCTCCCATCTTCTTGCCACCATTACATACACAAAAAAGCGAATGGGCCGACGGATGGCTGGGCGGTGGCAGGCCGCTGAGTGGTGTTTCTGCGTGAAGTGGATTTCGTGTTGTTACCACAAAGACAACTCGAGATTGTTGGATCTCATCTTGAGAGTTTGACGAAAAGCCTTGAGTGAAGCCATTTCGTTTATTTCACCAAAGAACCAGCCTAAAATGGTAGCAAGATTTGGATAAAATTCCCGATTGCTGGGCTTGCACTGTGGGGATTGGTG
>CM055406.1:36481162-36510464 GCA_029228625.1 Pseudolycoriella hygida | reverse complement strand
ATATCCTAAGGTGTTGGTCGCTGCTTCTTTGATTACTTCACTCACCTATTGCCTGTCGAGAGGAGTATCCTGTAGCTGTTGCTGTTGAAGCTTTGTGCTTATGTTTTCAGCATATGTCGCCGCATTCTCTAGATCTCTTAGTTTGTCCACTGCAAAACGCCTCACAGTTTCTCGCTGGGCATTATGGAACCGGGTAAGATGGTATCGCAGTGTTGTTCTATGAAATATTTGCGGCAACAGTAAAACGGATTTTAAAAATGTTTTATCTTTTCTAAAATGACCAATACGGTGACCCGGAACGTCTCAAGGGGCTGGAGTTTAAAAAAAAATGAAACGCTACACCCTAGTACGCAGCCTGGTACCGAGTCGGAACGAAGTGAACATTTACGTACTCGTTTCATCATCCAACGCTGTCAAAGGAATTTTTATAGCACCGGGCTGTTTTACGGAATGAACCAGAGAGTCCTGACCTTAACCTCTGTTTTGCCCTACTTAGATTTTTCGTGCCAGGCTTACTTCAGATGAAATTGACTTTAAGTAATTTTCTCCATGATTGACAATGGAATATTATCATCCTTTGAAGATCTTACAAGTTAATAGAACTATTAAAACAATAACCTAATTGCTTTTAACTTCATAAACCGATTAGAAATTAATTAATAACTTAAAGCATATTCAATAGATTTTGTCGGGTTTCTTTGTACACAAACGCTATATTTTAGTTTATGGTTATTTTCTCAAAACTCAAGAGTGTGTTATTAATCACTTTGGTTGACATACATGAAATGACTTAGTGTTTCAGTTAATTTAGTTTTTATTATTAAATGTTAAAAAGTCGTTACATCAAATCCTCACAGCTTGTTTCTGCGTCGTCAAAGAAAAAACGCATTAACAAATTTTCAAGGCTTAAAAGGATTATTGTCGCTGTAATAATGTTAAACAATTCAAATTGGATTGAAATCACATTTTAATGACCTGGGCCATTCCACGAAAACTCCGTTCCCACGCTCGAAATGCTCAGTTGTTACGAAAAAATATTAATAGAAAATGGTGCATCAGACGTATTGATCCCTTAACTAGAGGATAGTAACTTTTCTATTGCTTTCATTTTGCAACTACTGAGAATTTCACGCGTGGGAACGAAGCGGACCGTGGAATTGCCCACCTACAACATGTCTGTGTTTAGAATTTTTATCAATTATTTTCGAAATCTTTTAGTCTCATTTACATATGTTAATCTTTTTAAAAAGGAATATTTTGAAATATTCAAAGAAATTTAAAGGATTTACGGTACTACACTTGAATGCTTGATAATATCGGCGATTCAAAACAAGTTTAAATATGAGTGACAGCAATAGCTTTCACACTTTCGAAAGATTATGGATTCTAGAGATTCTGGGGCGATAGCGAAAACTGATCGTTTCCACAAGAGTAGTTACAGTGGCCAATTCAAATTGGCTTAGGGTATATTCATATGTGGACACTTTACGAAAGTGTCGCCCCGCCTGCCGTGCCAGCACTATGAAATTGTGGTTTTACTTGTGACGTCATCAATCGCGATTTTGAATTTGAGAAGTTACATCAACATCATCAAACTTCGAACGATTTGGGACACTTTTGGGACAACATGTCCCACTTTTTCCCGATGAATGTGTCATTCGATTCTTTGTTCTATAGTAAGAGCAAGTAAGCAAGTAAGAGCATGTCAGGGTGTGATAAAAATGGTTTTTTGGCTATAAATCGTGTAAAACGAAATGAAATCAAATGAACTTTTATGGGATGGTAAGCCGGTAAGCCCCAATGATACAAAGGTTTTTCATCATTGGATTCCCTGTAGCCTTCCCCCACTCCTGAGTTATTCGTCATTTTAGGTCAAGAATTGTTTACCCTCCCCCCACTTCTACATAGAAAAAGTGTTCAAAACGTTCTAAATTTCCATATAAAACTCAACATCTTCACGCTTTCTTTGGTAACGACCACCCCCCTTCCGTAGAGTACACCGTCACTTGTGAACAGCTCCTTTTTGCAGATCCAGCTGCAGATCATGTTTCAGGGCAGTTATACAGACTTCTTCAGTTGAAAGTAGTCAAGAAAAAGTTTCAAAGATTGACCTTTTTTACAAAAGTTGTTCGAGATCGGTGCAACAGCCTTAAACCGGGGAAATCTTTGCATGGTCTTATAGTAGGGGTAGTATACTAGAGCACCCCATACTCAGTTTTTTGGTTCATCGCTGCTTCAAGCAGTAAAGCGTTACCGAAATTTTCACCAAAAATGACTAATAACTCAGGAGTGGGGGAAGGTTCCAAGGAATCCAATGATGAAAAGCCTTTGTATAATTGGGGCTTACCATCCCATGAAAGTTCATTTGGTTTCATTTCGTTTTACACGAGTTATAGCCAAAAAACCATTGTTACCACCCCCTGACATGCAATTACTTAGCACACCATAACTCCCCTAAAATATCAAATTTTCCAAAAATGAGAAATTACTTTTCTTACAATAGAACAAGGAATCGAATGGCACATTCATTGGGAAAAAGTAGGACATGTTGTCCCAAAATCGTTCGAAGTTTTCGCAAAATCACTCGTAACAAGTCCATTATATACGCAGCTCGGCTCAGCTCAGTAAGAAATTACCACCTATTCTCTATAGAGCGTTTATAAGAATATTACTTTCATGAATTTAATTTTCCTGAAGTTAAGTAAAAATTTTGCACTTTGTGGTTAAGAAATTTAATTTTTGAGGTGTGGATGTTCATAAAGCTTGGACTATTGAAGCTTAATAACAGCAAAAATTTGAGGTACATTACAAAGTCATTTTTAGATGCTTTAAGTATAGACGAATCTCACCAGAAGATAAATGAGAATCTGATAATGCAATCAAGAGAACAGCTATTTAAAATTCATTTGTTTAAAAAGTAACTAAAACCGAAACTCGGATGTGTATTCTCTTATATGGTATACGAATGCTGTGTTCTAAAATGTTCTATATACCAAATTAAGATTCCTTTATATTCTTTTGTCTGTATTTATGTGATAAACAGAACACACCGAGAATTCTGCGAACTTGTGCAGGGATCATCAAAATTATAAATTGCATTTATTTGTCCCTTGTGTTAGATTTACTCGATTTCCTTTTATCAACGGGAAAAGACAAATTAACCTTAAGCTTCATTAACATAAAATATGTGGAAACTCGCTGATGTTTCCAACATTGTTGAACTTAAACTAATTCCGAAAAGAGCAAAAACAATCATATCACCCTGTATCATATGATAAACATAAACAATCCAATCATATGTTTTCCCGCGCAGTGTTGTGTGACCTTACCAATCGCTTGGAAGTCAAATATTTATATTTTTTCTGTAACTTGTTTTTTCGGTATAGAGGAAAGATTAGGTTTTTTCGGTTCAAAAAATATGTATGTAATATTTACTGCATGAGAATTCGGTTTTTCTTTGGAAGGTATGCGACTGATATTCTTGACTTTATAATTGTTATCGTAGAGGAATAAACTCTTTTTTGCATAACGTAATTTAAATACTCAATCCCTGTGTTTAACCCATTCCTGGAGGCTGTTCGGGCTTGCTTTATTAAGTAGCGATATCTACATTATGTTTTAAACCTGCATGAACGTCCGCTCGTCCGTCTGTGCACTCGTCGGTGCGGAATCATCGAGAGATGAATCTCCTTGGAAAAATTTTGTAGGAAAAACAAAAGCTTTTCCGAAGGAGTGCTGGAAAAAAGATAACGGTAATTTCAGGTTAGGGAATGTTCATTAATGACGTCTACGTTCGGAGGGAGCCTAAGAAAACCGACACTTCATAATAAAAATCTTCATTTGTATGGAATATTGGAAACTAGGGGGAAAAATGCAGACGTCATTTATATACGTTCACTTATCGACTAATTTGAATAAATGAATTCAGTGGAGAAAATCTTCCACAATAGTGACTAACTCGTAATCTGAGTAATTTTTAAACGATTGAAATGGAAACTACCAGATATGTCGAAGTAAACAATTTTACGTCTTTAAACGAGATTCCCTTCAATCCTAACATCTACTCGTAAGTCCATTCAAATTGTAGAAGCTTTTAAATGAGGCGAAGAGAATTTGGCTAGTATTTCCACTAGGAATAGCCTGGCAAGTTAAAACTAACTACTGGACACGGAAGCAGTCGTGAAGCGTATAGAGTCCATATTTTATTTTTAGTTTTTTTGATTCATCATCATCATCAAACTTTATAGACCATTAGTACTTTTCGGCGTGAGGTCTTTAAGTCTTAACCCTAGGATGGTGAACTATTGTCTTCCACGCCTTTTTATCGCTCGTCAAGAAAATGGCTGTTCGCCCGGTGAAAGTCCCCTAACTTCTAAGTCCGATTTAATTGAATCTATAAACCTTCTCCTTGGTCTACCCCTGGGCCTAACACCAGGGATCTGTGCATTCAAGACCCTTTTGGGTGGTCTATTATTACCTATCCTTTGAACAAGTCCGAACCAGCACAGACGACTTACCCTTGCCTCCTCTTCCACTGACGAAACCCCTATATTCGTCCTAATTTCGTTGTTCTTAATATGATATCCTACTGCCCTCTCCGATTTGCCACAGGGGTGATCGCCTACGGACTTTGCTTGCATCGCTTGGTTGAGGTGCCTAGAAGCGTTGCAACATGAGGCCTGTGAACTGAGTCAAAGCAGTTCACGTGTTGAATTCGGGTGACTGCACCCCTAGTCCTTCCTGGGCAACCAGGTTGGCGAAAATACAGTAGAAAGATGATAGTATTTCGGTCCCGAGCTAGGATCCGCGACAGTCGGCGTAAGCTGTCGTTCCAGGTAGAGTTAAAGGCTTTATGCTTAGTACGCTCGCGCTAATTGGGCGTATTCTCGCCCATGGGGGCCGCGCGGTTAAGGTTAAACCAGGTACGCACGTTAATATGCAACTTCATTGTTGCTCCCCCCGATTACCTATACTCCTACAAACCCTCATATCAGAAACCTTCAGGTCATGTGTTACGAGATATACGCAGTCCACCCAACTCTCATTTTTCTGATACCATCTTAAAAACGAGCGAAGAAAAGTTAACAAAACTCAAAACGATTTTCTTATCTTACAGTTGATAAAGCGAAGCAAAACTGAATAGATCTGTCACATCATAGTTTATTTTAGACAGCCACCGAAATGGTGAGATATACAAAATTCTTTTCACACACTCGATAACAATAAACTATAATTCACTAATTAATGGTACCAATAATGAATTATCTCATATGTCATAATATTACTGAATGGAACAGAATTTTGCGTTTTTATCAATGACATAAAATTACGAAACCGGATTTTTTTTCTCGCGAATTTATAACCACAAAAAGAATTTATCAGAAAAGAGTTTTAAGCGTATATAATAAAATGTATGTTATATACAGTCAGTTTAATTATATAGCCGATGAAGCTGTAGTCAAAGATCTAGCCACGTTTTGATGAACGCCAACATTTTCACCTAATAATGCGCTTGTGATTTAATTTACTATTAAAAATAATAAACTAAAAACATGCCTAATAATTACGATGTCGTTTACCAGAGGAGGATATTAACGTTCACAAGTACTGCCGTGTTAAGTCTAAACAACGTATCTTCAAAAATATTCGTAAGAATAAATAACGTTAAATTAAGAAGCTTTTAACGCTTTTGAAGCTTCTCTTCAACTTCTTTGAAACTTATGATCTCTAAATGCACTCATAGGACATTCAGAAACTTTGAATTCTTCTCAATTTTACTTCATTTTATTATTAAAGTTTTTGGATGTCATATGAACGCGTTTAAAGATCATATTTTTCAAGGAAGCTGAAGAGAAGCTTCAAAAGCTTCTTAATTTTACGTTATTTATTCTTACGAATATTTTTTGACGGTACGTTGTTTATACTTAACACGGCAGACTAAAAAATTGATTACTTCCTAGCTGCAAGAACGTAAAGGTGAGTATATGTTTCAGCTGGCACCTCCTATATCTAAAGGATCATCATTGTAAGTAATCTCCACGACTTTAGTGCGTCAACGACTTATGTAAAAGTATAGGTGATTTTCATAACGCGATGCCTAATCTGTCATGAAAATCACTATACTTTGGCATATACGTTGTAAACAAAGTAAAGGCATGGACTATTTCGAATATATTAAATGCGTTTTTACATGAAACGGAATGATTCGGGTTCAATATCGGTTTTGGTTTGGTTTTATTTGTTTCAGGTAACACATATCCTATTACAGAATTTGATGTAGCTCCTGTATGCTGTTTAAATAATTCTAAGGAGCTACACCGGGCCTGACTCTCTCAATCATTCAATGTTAGTGTGAAAACAAACATAGTATAGTTATTTGTGTGTCTGTTTTTGACGACTGATTTTAGGCAATTTCGCGTGTTGTTGACCGAGCAGAGCGAGGTATACATGCGAAAGTGCCTAAAATGAGTCGTCCAAAACAGATACACAAAAAATTTTTCATGCAGAGGTCCAAAATCAAGAGAAATTTGTAAAATTTCCTTCGATTTTGGCCCCGAGGCATGAAAAACAAATAAACGTAGCCTATTGGCTCTATATAGGCTAGGGCATGTTGTAAAGCTGAAAACAAACGAGCAATTTGAATTGCCGATCTCAGCAATTCTCATACTACTTTTCGTATCGACTTTCATTTACGAACAAATATTTAATAATGTTCTTCGCATATAATAAAAATAGATTCGAAAAGTAGTATAGGAATTGCTGAGATCGACAATTCAAATTGCTCGTTTGTTTTCACCCTAAGGAGTTGAATGGGTGTTTCTTTCTCTTCATTGCATTGCCTGCATATTTTGTTCTCCGCTAGTCTCATATTGTACATGTGTTTTTTGCAGATTTGTTGATGAGAAATTTTGAAGCGCTCCTATTCAGTGCTTCTCTCAGTTTCCTGCTATACTTACAATTACCCAGCAGGCACACTGGCACACTCAATCTCATGTCTCTTACTAAAGTGTGCTCTTGCTCTATGCTCTTATTGAGTTCCTTTGAGAGATGTATGTTAAACCAAGCGCTGGTTCCGTGTGATGACAAATATAGTAGGTTGCCATTTCAATAAAAAACTTTTAGGATAAGAACCTTAAACGAGAAATCGTTATCGATACTTATGGGAAAATTTAGAAACTTTTTAGCTGATTTCTCCAGTGTAATTTTATTAAAAATTATAATTGTTTAATAAGATTTAAAGTCAAAAGGGTTTTAATTGAGTTCAATTTTTGCATGCAGGTGTATGTAAAAACTTTCGCATGCGTCCAAACGCATAGAAGTCGTTACCACCTTTAGCAGTTTCGGCCGCTATGTTGACTGAATTGATGATTTCAATGGTCTGTTGTTTCAAATGCTGGCCAGGTGTTCCTTATACCGGACTAGAACTGGTCTTCCCGATTTTCCGTAGTACGTAACCTAACAACAGGGGCAAACAATTTGATAAATTACACTGGAGAAATCAGCTAAAGGAGTTTCTAAATTTTTACACAAGTATAGTAGATTGTCCGCTTTCATATGAATAGGTTCTGTATCTATCTTTATACTAAGTCAACCTACACATAGCGGTATAAGGGACATATTTCGTCGCAGAAATGCCAAAATCATTTTCTTTTTTATAAATTTTTCTCGTCGTAATACTGCAAGAGCAACATGTTGAACAAGTCAAAAATAAGATAGAGGTGTAAAGCCCAATGATTTGGTATGGAACATGATGTTTCAGAAACCTCTAATTTTATCGAGAAACATTAACTGTTGCTCCCTAACTATAAGAAGTCCATGCGATAACCACTTTTGGCCATTTAAAAATTGAAATTCTTGCTGTGCGACTCTTTAAACATTTTTTTTTTCGAGACTTCATTCGCATTTTTTTAACAATTGCCTGTTATGTGATTATGCCTTATAATTTATGCTTGAAACGATGCCAGATTATTTATGAAATGAATTAATTAAGTTAGATATATGCTTCATTCATGTGGTTTATGTGAATAGCAGAATTCCTAAAAAAACTTAATAAAATAACTTGAATAATTTGTTATTATTTGTAACGACCATATTTCGAAAAAAAGTAACAAAAAAAATGTTTAAAAACTTCACTAGAACTATCTCCTAAATTCTAAATACAAAGGGAACTGTCTTGTTCCGTGACCAACTGGAGGAACATTTAAGAACGCTTTTTCATTTTATTTGACAGTCCGAGTAACCCTTTCTTGTCTGCAATCTTAACTTCAATACTTAAGTATTAGAAGCATTCAAACAATAAAAACTCAGTTTATCATATCGATTTCAGCTTTTCAAAGTTTTTTCGAGACGGAATTTTCCATGGTCGGCGAATTTTGACGACTGACAAAAAATGCCTTTTCGCCAAATTTCCCCTATTTTTATTTTTTTTTATTAAATTGAAGTTTGATTAGTCAAAAAAAATTAATGTAGCTCAAACTTATCTCGAATCGGATTTTTGGTGAAGGTGGGAATGCCGAATGGTCCGAAATCTCGAACTTTTGAGTTCATTGAATTTGCGCAAGTTGTAAACATGAAATAAAAAGCTTTGGACGTGCGTTTTCGCTATCTATGGGACCAAAAAATTTTTTGTGGACCCCTAAATTTTTGATTCTTTGACCATGGCACACCACTATTGAGACATTGCTAAAACATGTTTTAAGGTGGTATCTCTTAAAAGAGGCCTTTGTTGCAATTCTTTTACATGAAAATGTTCTAAGGAGCCGTTCATATATTACGTAACGCTAAAATTGGCATTTTTCAGACCCCCCCTCTCCCTGTAACGGAAAAAGAGTCAATTTGACCCATTTTTCTTCTAGCCGTAACGCTTGTCTCAACTCCCCCCCCCCCTCCTCGCTCTTGTTTTACATAATTTATGAATGGCCTCTAATTTAAATTTCTTGAAGTAGTGGAAAGTCACCTAAATGGCCCCGAAAACTATTGATAAATTCATAAAAATGTTGACATACAGAATATTCAAATAGTTTGGGAATTGTCATAATTGCACGATATTATCTTTTGAAAAGACAGTAAGCAGGAAATTTTACTGGTAATTTATTACCTGCTTTTAAGGTTTAGGCAACACCTAACCGTTGAGGAACTTTGATGACATGTAGTGATCACAAAAAAAAAGTTTATCACTTTATTTTTTCTGCTACTTAATGCCTGACGTCTCTATTTTGGCACTTTCAACCAATTTTATATGCGAAGCCAATCGGTGAAAATACTCGGGAAACATTGTGGGTACAAAATTTTTGAAAATTGTCTTGCGGCAATAGTAAAACGGATTTTGAAAATGTTTTATCTTTTCAAAAATAACAAGTGCGACGCGACGCTCCGGAACGTCTCAAGGGACAGGAATTTAAATATAAATAAAATATTTGAAACGCTACATCCTTTTCCACACCGCGCTGTGACACTCGTTTGCGGCTCTTCATTCGATATTGAGTTGCAATCGTGTTGCTTAAATAGCTATTTCACAACAACATGGTCTGCGACTCGTATTTTCAGTTATAGAACTTATGAAAGCCACACTGCTGCAACCAGCTTAAAAAATATTTGTAAATCTACATAAAAAATGTTCATTTTTCATGTTCTACTTTAACGATGCAGGCACTTGAAAAAATTTTTGTCAACCTAAATATGTGTCGGCTTTTAGTTGGCTTCAATGATGAAATTATTATAAATAAGGCAATGTGAAAGAATCGTTCATCAGTAATCAGATCTCGTCAATATGAAAATTTATATTCATTACAAATTATGTATCGTAGCCGTTGGTATTTCCTGATAAACCAACATATCATCGTTGAAATTTTTTTTTTCTTGTAATTTTGTTGAGAAGAAATGATTCAAATTTATTTTTAATGTTAATCCATTAAAAAATTACAATTTTAATTCTCAGAAATGAGATGCTTTGTGATAGCAATAAATGTTTTAACTATGTGAGACGAAGTTCGATGTGTAAATATTTATTCGCATTTTTTTTATCTATTCAAATATTAAATAATTTCCGTTTCGCGCCTCTCAAATGTGTAAATTTTATAGACGATAGATCGTACTTAATTTTTTGCTATAAAAATATGTTGAGAAAACTTTGTCAGGAATGCCAGAACACTGTAAATGATTCGATACGTCTTGCCTGACGTAATCATAATAATCATAAATATCGTAACGATTTATATCACGACCTGAATGTAAAATAAACATGTCCGAAGGAAGGCTTTTCGAGGTACTTTTTGTGATCAACGTTGGAATTCTGCTATTCTACGACTGATTTAGCAGCACAATTTAACATTTTTCTTGCATCTTAACATTACTCTTTCAAACAAAAGAATGTTTCAATGGAATTGAATGTGTTAGATCGCTTCTCATTACTTAAAACATAAAAATTTGACCCTTTTGTTTTAAGATTCTGAAACTATTTTAATAAGAAAAGAATATTCAAAAGAATTTAAAGTCGAATTTTCCGAACAAACATTCATATCCAAACATACAACATTTGAATAAACTACACAATTTAGCGTCGTCTCAACAGACACTTGTTTATACAGGAGAATGTGAATTCGCTCGTACTTTTGTTTAACCATACATCCGATAATATGCCGTCAATGTTTGTGAAATATTAACGAAAACATGGAAATGTCTTCAGGTTCTCATTGTACTACGATAATATAACGACGATTGGGATAGTAATATAGAGATAGGAATTTATTAAAAATGAAGACACTATTTAATCGTAAAAAAATAAATCTGCCTTGCATCAAGCAGTAGTCCACACAAACTGCTTTCTGTCAATTATGCAGACAGTGTTTTTTTTATTGAATCGTACAATTGGTTTCAATTAATTTTTATTATGTCGCACAGTCGTGAAGATCGTTTGGTGTTTACAAGCAGAACATTCATTTTTCTTAATTCACGAATTTTTTACTTTTTTTTGCAATATCCGCTTCGCGCAATTCACAGTTTCAGATGTGGATTTTGTTTGATATTTAAATGTAGAGTCACCATACTAGGGAATGCATTTACCGGAGTTTTTCCAATTTCCCGTCAGAATGTGGATCAAGATTCATATTATGATTTTCCAGGGGTATGTACCCTTCGAAAAGCACTGAAAGAGCAAGGTAATATAAATGACGATACGCATGAGGAAAACGAGAGACGACCTCCAAACGGCAGAAATAAAACACCCAGTGGACGCAGCGATTAAGATTCTGAAAATCGTTAAGATAAATGTGGGCTGGACCGTACGCCCGATAAGCGTTATCCAGCACTTGGATGGATGGGGCGTGGATTTTGGACACCAGGCAAGAAATTGTAGGGGAGAGGATAGATCCAACCTGTGCAGGAGATGTGAGGTACAAAATCACCTTGCAAGATATTTCACGCACCCGCCAAAATGCCTGCTGTGCACGTCAGAAAATGACAACGTGACTGGTGGAGCGAGATGCCCAGTCTTTAAGCAGGCGCTTTAATCTAAGACAGGACAAGAATGTGAGTGATCCAAATAAATCTTAATCATTATGACATGGCACAACAACTTCTTGGGCAAGCCTTAGCGGAACAAAAATATGACGTAGCAATTATTGCAGAACCGTACCAAATTAATAGAAACAACGGGGCTGTTGAGAGAGCAAGGATGGCCGCAATATTCACGACGGGTAAGTATCCCATACTGCATCCCATATTGTATCAGACACCCACGAAGAATTCGTGATTACGAAAATTCACGGAGTGTATATGGCCAGCTGCTATGCACCACCAAGATGGGCGATGGTGCAGTTTGAACGAAAGTTGGACTTACTCACAGGAGAACTAACGGGACTAAACCCAGTCAGGCGACTCAACGGAGTTCAATGGGGGAGTAGATTTACAAATGATAGAGGCTTGATGCTACAAGAAGCGCTAGCTATATTGAATGTGGTTCTGGCAAACATGGGAAGCGCAACTACATTCCGCTAGAATGGGCGAGAATCGATTATTGACGTGACATTCTGCAGTCCAGTACTAGTACCAAGTCTGAACTGGAGAGTGGACGAAAGTTACACACACAGCGGTCACCAGGCATTGAGGTACACTGTGAAAAGAGTACAGAGGCGACAAGACAGATGACTTATAAAACAGAGCGAAAATGGAGTACGGGAAATTTCGAGCAAGAAGTTTTCAATGAATATTTCCAATCAAAGGACGATCACGAAAAGAAATCGGCAGAAGAATTGACGAGGAAATGGTGAATGCATGTGACGCGGCGATGCCAAGAAGGATGGAGCCGAGGAATAGACGAAAATACCTGGGTTTGGATTCACGGAGTCACCTTTCTGCACGACATGTGGGAGAGAAGAAGAGACTGCGGAGCACGTAGTATTTGTCTGCCCCCGCTTCGAACAAGAGCGAGGTGAGCTGATGACGACGGTGAGTAGTTCAGAGGTAAATGCCGAAAACATAATATCGGAGATGTGCCGCAATGAGGAGGTTGCGGGTAATGTCGTTGCAAAGTGCATGGAGATACGATCAAAGAAAACTGCAAGTTGATCTGAGAGAGTACGTGCGAAAGCACAGCACCTCCCCGAAGTAATGCTGTGAGGCGGTTCCGAGGAGAAGAGAGCCTGGAGAGTAAGGAAGGAGGTTTTAGTTGGTAGGTCATTGAAGAATGGAATCCAATAAGGCTCGGAACAGGTCAAATTCAGGTCAGTTCAGGTAAGACTTCAAGATGATCTAGCCTCCCAAATTTGAAGCTAAAAACCACGGCATGTTCAGGTCATCAGGTCAGGTCAAAACCTTGACATTGAGTCTCTAGCATTATGTAGTAATGGCAATGAAAATCAACTAAGGATATTATAATATTGTAAGACGTGTCCGGGGTAACCTCTGAGATAGCTCTTGCTCTCAATAAAAAAAAGCCGTCAATGAAGTTGTGACCTGAATTTGACCTGTTCCGAGCCTTAGAATCCAACACTACCTTGGTCCAGGCGGATCGGGTGTCTATGAAGATTTGCTCACCCTTAAAGAACGGAGTATGAAATATGATTTGACAGGAGAACAGAAGCACTCCGGCTCTGAGCTGTTTGAGCTTAGACGAGAGCCCGTCGAATACCAATTGATGGCTCAAAGCCAATATGAATCATAAATGAGCCATCCAGCACCCTTTTTAAACCTCTCAGATAATTAAACGAATTGTAGCTTTGTAGCTTCAATGTTTCATTAGTTTAAAAATTTCATATGAACTTTTCTTATCCACAGCACTATTATTAAGCTCCAATAGCTTTTTTCTCTTAGTGGTAAATTACGCTTATCCCTCAGTGTTGCTTATCCGAAGTATCGAAAACATCAGAGAGTTTAAAAAAGCTTTTCATCGCTAATAAAAGAAGTAATTTACCGTTTACCGGTGTAAAGGCTTTACCGTTGAATCTTAGTGCATCCCTAATCGCTTCACATTAAAGCATAGCGCAAGATATGTTAACGGAATTATCATAATTATGTGAGGAATGACATGATATTAAAGTAATCAAAACTGAAGAACAACAATTTTCCCATCGAATCGAGAATTAATAATTTGAAAAAAGAATTTCAGTTTGTCAGACGCGCGAGAAATAAATAAAATTTTATTTTTCAAGATCAAGGCTATCTCTTCTTTTTAGGTAGGTATCTTTATGTACATAAAAGTCATAGATGGAATAAGACGAAAGAATCCTTCATTTTTTGTTTTTTATGTAATACTTCAGTTTCAGGTCTTGGTCTTTGTGATATGTGTGTTGCATTAAATTGTACAGAAACCAGTTCTAAACTAATTTTGATGCAGTTCTTACTCTTCCATGCAATCACGTCTTTTTCTTATACAAAAATCTCTTCTCTGACCATTCTTCGTATTATTGTTGTTTTATCTTATTATTGTATTAGTTTCTTTAGTAATTTTTTTTATCATCATTTTATCCCTTTATGTATCCCATTAGTCGGTTCGTTTTGATGAATATTTTTTTTTAATATTTCTTCCTCATTTTTCACTTACATTATAATTTTGAAAACCCTTTAATTCAACCATGTCAATACACAATTTGTTAACGTGAAAAGTGAACTTTTTCAACGTCATTTTCTGCTTGTGTCGTTGAGAACAGTTTGTTATCTATTTCACCGAAATCATTGATTATGAAAATACACTTAATGGATTATTATCATTCAATTGATGTCTCCTATCACACGTACAAACGTCTCGGATTTATATGTTTTTGCATTTTTTAATTTTTTTTCCCAATCACGTACATTTTTGTGCATTCAAAGCTACACGCTTCGAATTACAAGGTTAGATTTGTCTAACAATAGTAAGACAAAAAAGTGTTTCGAACAGAACCTCCCTCTAATTTGTTTGAGATTTTTTTTGGCACCTAGTGGTTATGTAAATGGAATGTGGAAGGAATTTTTCAGTATTTGTTGCTTCGTTGCCAACAGAAAAAAAGTTTAAAACTTGAAAAAGATTTTGTCATTGGATGCAGAAGATGAAATTAGTAGATTACGTTGGATGCAACGAAAGTAGTTCATTTCATCAGGTATCAATTTTGTGATATGATTCGAAGTGATATGTACGTGTTTTAAACAACAAGCTGTATAATTATTTTGACAGGGGTATAGTTTGATGGGCAGTGTGCAGCTACGCGCATCACAAAATAACAGTTTCCAAAGCAATCTGCTGAAAACAACACAACAACATACGGAAAATATTTTACTTACCTCTGAATAAATATTTGCCAAATTCCAAGCTATTCAAAGCGATGATGTAGAAAACATTTGCCTTTTCATCTTTTGGATTTATAAGTTTACCACAAATTCAGGGCTCCCACACGTCCGATATTCTTCGTCTCCACTTATTTATATAAACGGTCGCACCGTAAGGATTGGAGTAGGTCGACCCACACCTGACCCACAGCAGAAGTCACAGAAATCGTTTTTCTGTGCGTTCTAAAACTGTGGGTCCACACGCTAAAATTGTGTGTAAGGTGTGGGTCGACCCACTCCGATCCTTACGTATAGATCACCCTGAAGTTTTTTCCCTGAAAGGTACGTGCATCCCATGATTCAAGTTCAAACATGGTTTTTCGATGGGCATTGAAACTTTTTTTTAAATATCTCTAGAATTACGGCAGTTAGAACGTTGCTTTCAAAGGCAAAGTTGTCGAGAATTAAATTTTAACGAGCACGTGTTTCAGAGGTTTGCGGAAAAGCGACCTGATCCCAGAATATACTCACTTCTAGAATCGGGAAGGTCGTCACATATCTGGCATATATAAGGCTTTTGACATTACCTTGGGTAATTTCTGTGGGTCTTCCAAATTCTGATAGTTCTAAAAAATCTTGAATACGTATTCTGATACACTTTATACTGAGAGTCTGAAACGTTTCTGCTTTCTGCTGATATTTTCGAGTCTCTTAGCCAACACCTATACTATACGTACGGACGGGTCTTTGCATATGTTTTGGTTCCTAGTTTCGATCAATATAAATAAATCAAAATAATGTCCATCAGTATCACTAGGTTAGTAAAAAATATCCGAAAATAGCCCAATAAACATATGAATGTTTAACGCTCAACTTCCAGATAGGGTAAGGAATAAAAAGCATTTGCAACACAAATGATGAATTGGTAGTGAGTTCAAATATTCTTACCGCGTAGAAGGGCAAGTGTATGTACATGTTTGGCTTCAAACTCCCACTTCTATGAAAGCTTTGTGTCGGTTTTTCAAATCTACGTTGTGAAGTGTTCAAAGAATCTACGTCGTTTGAATGAATTGCTCCACGGCAGTTAGAAAACTTTTTGCCTGAGGAAGCGTCACTGAAATTTCATTTTCGCTGATTCGTTCGCTAATGTCGAAAAAATATCGAAATATCACAAGAGCATACTCTTTATCTTATGAGTGAAAGCAAGAAAACAAAGCAGGAGAATAGAAATTTTCTATATCACTGCACAATAATTTATTAGAGAACTTCAGATTTGTCAACAAAAACGCTAACGATGGGACAAGTTTTGAAAAGCATCTGAGGGTCTTACAAATTTAGTGTTAGAGTTTGTGTTGTGTTATTATTGTCTTAATAAAAGTCAAAAACAAAACGCGAAGACAATAATAGTAGATTATGCACCTGCGGGAAAAATTTTTTATCTTCGAGGGGAGGTTAGCGTCCCGAGCCGAAGGTGAGGGAAGTAATCCCTCGAGTAGATAAATCAATTTTCCCGCAGATGCATATGTTATTTTATTCACCAAAGCAACAAATCAACGCATTGCGGTGAATAAACATATTTTGATACATAGCGATCGGTGTTACACTGACAGCTCATCGCTATTGCATATATAAAATAAATGCCACGAAATTGCACGAAACCGTGTAAACTGCATGAACTGTACGAAGCAATAATGTTAGAACAACTCGGGAACTACGCGTCTCAGTTGCCTAAATCTTCAAAAAAATTTCTTGTCGAAGTAAACGTGTGAAAAATTGCAATGTTTTTGTTTGTTTTCAATATACAGCTCGCTTATGCATTAAAGTTTTTAATTGAATTGGAAATGTGACACAGTCGTAACATATCGGCGATTACGACACCTCGCCTTCGGCTCGGATATCGCAAACTTTCACAAGTGTGTTACAACCGAATGACATCAATGTAATAAAACTATAATTATTCACTCTACCTCACATATGAAAATGACATAAGTGTTTCTCGTTTACTCATACAGCACATCAAACTGATTTAGTTATCACGAAGTCATCACAGAGACACACGTTGCTTGTGAACTAACCCTTGCCGTATAAGCTCTCATATGCAAATCAAAATTTATTACAGGCGTCTGTTTCTAAGCTTTTTTATTTGCCGAACTAACAAGAGGCAAATAATTTCCTTCATTTTTATCAGGTCTGTGACATCTTTAGCAATTATCGTACATCTCACATAGTTGTGCTCATCTCCAATTCTCCGAAAAAATAATCTTTTAGTATTACAAGATCATGAGACTATCATCAAATGTGTGTGGATGCTGTATGTATGTGTTATGTATGCATTATCGCTCCATTTGAAAATGCTTGTTAAAATTCAGATCAAGATTAATTCGGAAAGGGCCACTACCTGATCGTTAAGCTTTCAACGTAATGAAAGAAATTTAAATTTAATAGTCTTTACGTGAATCTTAGCACCGACCGACACTAGTTACAATTGAGATATCTTAAAACAATGTTAAGTTAAAACAATGTTAAGTTAAGACAATGTTAAGTTAAAATAATGATAAGTTAATAATGTTAGAACAGCCCGGGAACTAAGCGTCTCAGTTGCCTAAATCTGCAAAAAATGTTAGACTTTCAATATGTTGTCTTAAGTATTATTTATTAATTTTCTCAAAATTAGAATTGATGAGATCTAAGAATAAAATGTGATGCTAAGCCGTTTTTTGCTGGTGTATTCGCATTCTCTGTTGGTAACCATTTTACGACACTGATTTTTTGTGATGATGTTCTTTCTGTACAGTTTTTTGATGAAGGATAAAATGAAAACAGACCACCAGCACAAAAAAAATGGCAGATGAATTTTTTACGTAAATTATTATCTGAAACGTTTAACAGGCAAATATCATTTATTGAATGAAACACATAGAATTCGATGAAATTTCATCCTTTCCATACCATTAAAAGGGAAAATAGGGTGGGCGGTTTACACGACGAACTGCAGCTTAGAACTTAAGGAAATTATGAGGCAAAACACCCGAAGAACTTCTACAAAATTTTTTAAAAATATATTTTAGTGAGCAATTTTCAGTCTAAACTCATATCACATTTTTGGATTGTACAGTGCCCACAATGGTACCCTTCTATCCTTCGGTAATCATTGTCAGGGCATTGATGCTTCGGTGAGCTCTTCAGTTTCGGGTATTATATCAGCCTCTTATTTTATTCAATTACATTTAATTTTTTTATGTGCAAAATGTATGTTATTTGAAACAACATTCGATTGATCCTTTAAAATTAACCTGAATAAATCATACCCACTGTGGACTTAACTATAGATATATTTTGCAAGAAACAAAAAAATTGATTACATAATTTAGTTAAACCGTTGACATGCGTGTGTGAGCTGAATTCCGGTTCAAGGATTCAAAATAGCAAAAATGTTTTAGTTCAAAAACCTCAACAATCTTATTGTCGTTTGGTGTTTAGTATAAACGATTTTTTCGTTTGTTTCTTTAAGACACCTTTTAGAATTTTAGATAATAAAAAACAGATGAGATATAAAATGAAACAAAAAAAATACTCACTTGATCAGTCGTATTGTGTTTCTCAGGTTTATACACTTATACGTAATATAACAAGGCGTAGTCTTGAAATTCGCAGCTATAAACAATTTTATTGAGAAACCAACGAAGTATTAATCTCAAACCGGCAGGTAATGTCGCGAAGATTACATGAAATTCTTTAAAAAAATCGAAATTTTATGAGCGAACTAAAGGAACAGCACCTCGGAATAACGTTAATGAATGTATGCTTGCTCATAGTTACAAAGAATTAAAGATATTCTTTGTGAATTCTCTTAATCATAAGTACCTACATACAATGATGGAATTTATAATTTGCGCAATTAACTATTTTTCCATTTTTCTCTTTTTTAGGTGATAACCATAGAAAATCCTTTTGTACTCAAAAAAAGCCCTCAAATTAATAGAAAATCGTCAAAAGAAATTTCTGAAAATTAAAGAGAATTCTTCGAAGTGGAACGGAAATTATTAAAATTCGTTTACATGTTTCTGCTCGGTAAATGCGTCATTACCTCGTCGCAAACGACTCGGAAAACTCATTTACCGAGCATCAACATGTGTAAAAAATTGTACGTAAGTTCATTCATAGTAGATTACAGTAGGAGGTGCGGAAGTAAGTCATTACATGAGAGATCAATTTTGTGAAATGAGCCAAACTCAAGAGGGTGTTTTTGAGCAAAGAGCTTTGAAAACTGTTTTTTGACGAGTGTAGAGTTTGTATCCCGAGCCGAAGGCGAGGTACACAATTGCACGAGTCAAAAAACCGTTTTTAAAGCGAATTGCTTAAAAATGCACGAATGAGTTTGCGAGTGTCACGAAATGATCTAGAATGGATGAATGACTAAGCACCCCCCACTGCATGTTGTTTTAATCGGTGTCCCATCCGAAAACGAGTCATTACATGCAGATATACATGTAATGAGAAGTTTCCGGTGGGGGCCCTAACATACATGTAATCATGGGCGCGCGGTAGCGATGCGCCCGTGATGCAAATCCCATACGAACTTCGGAACCAAATATACAGCTAAGTTTTGACTTCCCCCCCTTGCGACGTACCTCCCCCTCCCCCCTCCCCCGGAAAATATTTTGCCTGGATAATACGGAAAATTCCAAGGCGAAGTGTCTTTTCACTCATTAAAATCGGTTCGACCTTTAGAAAATGACCATTTCCTATACAAAAAGTGCATTTGCATAGAAGCCAAAGATAATGGAAACATCCTACGTTAGTTAGTTAGTGGGTTAGTTAGTTAGTTCCAGGGCCACTTTTTTGGCTCGTGCTCGAAAACGGCTCGATAACTTTTCTTGAAATTTTGCAGGGAACTTCGGGTGGGCATTCTACGTCATATGAGATTTTAAAAAAGGGGGGTACCGGCCTTGTTTGGGCGCCAGGGCTCTTAGAAGGCGCCATATAAAGCCCATATGTATGTGTTTGTGTGTGTAGTACAAATGATAGCACATTTTGTATGAGGCAATGGTTGTATGTTCGAGATATAGGTTTGGTTTCAAAGGGAAAGTTGTTGGGTTGGGTGTGTAGTGTATCAGGGTGACCGCCAAAATGGCGGAAAATAGGTGGGGACTCAAAAAAAAACTTTTGATATGTTGTAGAGAAAGTTGAGAGGATCATTTTCGCCCATGGAAGTAGTAGCCGCCGCGCTTCAGTTTGGAGGCGGCGGCGGCTCAAAAAAAACTTTTCATGTGTTGTAGAGGAGGTTGAGTGGATCATTTTTGCCAATGGAAGTAGTAGCCGCCGCGCTTCGGTTCGGCGGCAGCGGCGGCTCAAAATAATGCAAAACATTACAGTCACAACGAAAACCCTTTTAAAAGGGAAACGTGACGCAAGTCCTCGTCCCTTCTTCCAAAACAACTGATATCAATTTGGGTGACGCTTGCAGCTTCGGAACGCACAAAATTCTTTTGAAATATTTTCACTTTTGATTCAAAAAAATGCGTCACAAATGCCGGACTCCCCAGTGTCAGAGTTTTTCTGTTCTTTCAGCTTTTACAATGCAAAAATTTGGCGTATTTTTGTACAGGAAATCAAATTTTTGCGTATGAAAGCTGAAAGCGTAGAAAAATTATTACATTGGCGGGTCCGGCATTTGTAACGCACTTTTTTAATCAAAAGTGAAAATATTTCAAAAGAATTTTGTGCATTCCGAAGCTGCAAGCGTCACCCAAATTGATATCAGTTGTTTTGGAAGAAGGGACGAGGACTTGCGTCATGTTTCCCTTTTAAAAAGGGGTTTTGTTTTGATTAAAATTACTGGGAAATTAGCTGATGGGATAGCTGGGGATTGCGATCCATTTTGGCGGCCAAATTACAATTTCTGGATAATGAGTCCTAGAAATTGAAAATTCCAGTGGCGCCGACTAGTGGGGGCAATGGGGGCGCCCCCCCCCTTGATTTTCAAATTATTCAAACGGGAAGAATCAATCCTCTTACTAAAGAAATATAAACTCAATTATTTAGAATATCTTGAATTGCGTGGCTCTTAGTTAAAATATTTTCATTACTAAGAAGTGCAAGAACGTTTTATGCGCTTGGACCTTACTCAAAACATCTGTCTTGTCCAGTTTTTTATTACAACAATCGGACTTATACAAATCACCGATATGATTATGGGCATGTTAACGACTTCTTTAATTTTTCTGACTCAATATTCGCACGTAAGTCCAGCGCTCTCATTGACTTCCTACTTAGAAAGTACTTAAATTAATTTCAATTTTCACAGTGTATTTTTGTGACTTCTAAAAAAGTTTTTAGCAAAATTTGCTAAGAAATATTTGTTGACCACACGACAGTGTTGCCGAAAAACTGAACGTGAACGTAATGTTCATATAACATTGACGTTTAGTCTTTCGGCGACCCTATCGTGTGTTTAATAAATATTTCTTAGCAAATTTTGCTAAAAAATTTTTTAGATGCCACAAAAATACCAAATACAAAAATTGAAATTAATTTCAGTACTTTCTAAGTTGAAAGAGAGTGTTGTTTCATAACTTTCTAGTATAATTTGTTTGAAAGATACTAATGGAAAAATTATGATCTTTATTATGCTAACAATTTTTTTAACTAAAAAAATACACTAAGAAACGTTTTCAACTCTTAAAATTTGTGCCTGCTGCGCTACAAATTTAATAACTTTAATAATAAAATTGAATTACACTACTCTTCCTAATTTGTATGCTGACCTATTTGAATATTCTTTTTGCCAATATAGCAGGAAAGCAAAGTTGATTTCACAGAGCCTAGGAAATAGCATAAGAAACAACAGAGGAAATTCACCAATTTGTAGATTCGCTTGTTTTATCGACAAGAATCAATCACATAGATTACTTTGAATATTCAAGGAGGAAGCTCCGTGTAAGTTACTCGTTTATAAAAAACAAAACTTTTCGCTCGCTTCGCTCGCGATTAGAGAAATTAATACCTGTTCTTGTCATTAATGCCTACAGATAGGTCGCAGGACAATGCTACAAGTCTCAATGTTGAGAATACAGGAACAAACACATCACTTCCTAATCGAATTCTCAAAAAGTAGTCTTGCCCCTTGCCCCCCCACTCGAAAGTCAAACTCGGCGCCTCTGGAAAATTCATAACACTAGAAAGCAGGATTCCTAGAATTATGAGTCCTTGTCAATTACAATTTCTTGTTGTCAGAGAAAGTACAAATCCATAAAGAAAAATTATAAGTAGTCCAAGGTCTGTGACTTCATCATCTTCATTAAATTCGAAAAGTTTCTTACATTTCCTAATATTCTATAATTAACAACATTTTATAGCAAAAAACCTAATCTACTTTGTCCAGTGTTTCTTATTTCATATCAGCATTTAATTTGGCACAAAAATTACGTCACTTCGGGTCGCAAATCTAACGAAAAAATGAATCGTTATCAACAGATATTTTATTGTTGGTGAACCAGTTTCTATTCGAAATATTTAATTCGGGTTGTTGTACCTAATGAAGCAGCTGTGTTTGACTTTTATATTGATATCAAGAATTTCAGGAATAACCTTATCTCAATCTGTTCAGAAAAATTTGACATAAAAAGTAACTTCACCGATAAAAGGAAATTATTTCTATTCATCATAGTTGGAAAATTGTTTTTTCGTCGATTGTTCAAATTTCAAATTCGATTGTGTTGTTTATCGATACTTTTGAATCCTCTCAAATTACACTCACCGATCACATTAATTCCAATAAAAATCATATCAACGTAAAGCATTGCAAACAAAATCATAATTTTAACATTTCTCGTACGTTACGAGTCAATTTATGATTATGAATAAACATGTGTACAACATATTTACCATTTAAATTCTTTTTATTCATTGAAGAAAAGTAATGTGTTTAAAAGTAAAAAAAAACATGAGAAAAAATACACAAGAAAATAATATAAAAACAGAGAAAATAGTATACTTGACTTTATCAGAGTATGAAGCAAATATGAAGAAATCAATCAGCTAGAAACTATTGATGCTGATTTAGTTTGTTGAGAGAAATCGTTCCTTATTCCGAAATATTCTTAAATCAACTCAAATCTGACAACATCAATTATTCTCAACTCATGATCAATCGGATTGTATCTCTAAAAAAAGATGAGAAGTTGATGTCACGTTTAACTTAAAGAGTTTTACGAACGGTACAATGAAACTATGAAATCTTCTGCAGTCACAGGGGTCTCAAAACAAATAAACATTAAGAACGAAGTAACAAAATTTAACGAAACTGTCGCGCTGTTTGGGGTCTTAAATCTCGTCTTAAATGTTAAATTACATCATTTTCTTAAGAGATCGTTATGATTCGTTTTACTGCTCTAAACTTTTTTTCTTGGACTCGGCGTGGGGGAGAATCACTGCGAGTAAATGTGTACCAAAAATTCAGATTTTAACATCTTCCAGAATCTTGAAGGAAGATTGTGGCTTTATGTTTTTATTTTTTTCATCTGAAAATTGGGGTTGGTCAAAAGTGTACATTGTACATGAATCGAAAGCGAAAGGAAATGACTGATAAACTACACATAGTCGTGAGCGTAAGACATCATTTTGATAATAATACAATCCCGACACTAAACATGTAAAGTTTACTGCACAGACAATGATGAAATCATTCTCATTTGGAGCAATGAGATCACTTTTGGGTAAAGAAAAATTTCATTGAAAGTTTTCTTTTGGGCATCGAGATACCTTTTGCGCTTGAAAGCGGCTTACCCCTCATTTGGACCAAAAAAATAGTACAAGCAAACGATCGTAACTTTTTTTTAGTCAAACTACAAAAAAGTTTATGAATGACTTGATGTAACATTTGTATGCGGATCACTTTCATTTCAATACATTATTTCAAGTTTGTTTGTCGCCGCTAAAATAATTAATTATTGACCCCAACACTAAAAGTCCGCTATTATCGCCGATTGTACAGAAAACAACGACGCAAATAATGTTCTTAGACTAACATTAGCATCAGCATAATAAAAAATTCGAATAAAAAGAAATTTGTCGCCTCCATTTTAAATTATACAAGCAACAAACGAAACGCTAGTTGAGAAAACTACACCCGCTGTTGTTATAATTAATAACGGTTTTTTAGATGGTAGAGTAATTAAGGCAATGAATGAAATTTAAATCATACAGTTGCTGTGGGGTTGAATAGAGGAATCAATCAGCTAGGAAGTTTTCTGTGGGAAAATAAATTACAACTGAAAACTAAGATACGACACAGGACCTAAACATTTATTTGTAATTGGTCCTGATAGGAATTATGGTGTTTCTCCTTGAGAAAATAGTATTCATAGCCGACAGAAAAGGATACTTCAATTGACTGCATATAAAACGAGATTATGTATAATGTTCTGTCGACCATACGTTGCTCTATCGTCCAAACATTAGCATGACATAAGTTGAATCATGTTGAATAAATATTTGTTACGAAATCCTATAAGTTACAAGACTTACAGACTGTGGAATATTCTAAGGACCACATTTTCTAATTTCATACAAAATTTATGTACAAGACATAAAATGTGGATTTTTATTAGTGAACAAAGCTGAATAAATTATGTTTCGCTAAAAATGATTCAAAATATGAAAAATTAGATCACAAAGAAATCAAAACACTCAAAAACAGTGATCACGAACGGCAAGTCGCTCAATTAACGCATTTAATGTGACATCCGTTTCTGTCAAAGTGAAGCGAATTTCATGAAGAGATGTATAAACTTCATACCAGTGGACAGCTTCGCAATATGTGTTTGATGCATTTCAACATGAAATTTATTGAATTTTGACAGAACGCGAATATTGATTAAACACCTACAAAGAGTGTATGGCAGAATAATAAAGGGCGAAACATAAAGCTTGATGTATTTTCTATGTATTTTTGTTGTGCTTTTGATATATTTGTGATGTATTTTTGATGTTTGAGTGTTGTAAAGGTTGCATTAGTGGGATGTTGTTGTTGTTTTGATGTCGTAAACATCCACACAACTTGTACTACACTAATACATCACCAGTACACCACTAATACATCACTAATTCACCACCAGTACATCGAAACATGGTACATTTGTACTCGTGATGTATTAGTGATGTACTGGTGATGCATTAGTGTTGTACAAGTGATGTGTATATGGTGGTAGAATTTTGTACGTCACACATGCAATTCATACATCATGAACACATCAAATATACGACACCAAAACAACAACAACACATCACTAATACAACCTTTAAAAAACTCATATATAAGAAATACATTAAAAATACATCAAAAATGCATCAAGAATACATCGAATATACATGAAATTTACATCAAAGTTTTCAAATCAAATCATGATCAAAATGATAATTGTCAAAATGAAAACTTTGATGTAAATTTGATGTATTCTCGATGTAGTTTTGATGTATGGATGTTGTAAAGGATGCATATGTGTTGTTTTGGTGTCGTATGTTTGGCGTATTCATGATGTATGAATTGCATGCTTGATGTAAAATATTCTACCACCAAATACACATCGTACAACACTAATACATCACCAGTACATAACTAATACATCACGAGTACAAATTTATCATGTATCGATGTACTAGTGATGTACTGGTGATGTGTTGATGTTGTATTGGTGATGTATCAGTGCTGTGAAAGCTATGTGGATGTATACGACACCAAAACAACAACAACACAACACTAATACAACCTTTACAACACTCATACATGAAAAATACATCACAAACATATTAAAAATACAACAAAAATTGCATCAAATTTAGTATTTCGCCCTTTATTATTCTGCCCTACAAAGCTATCAGAACTTTGGCATACCCAACCTCTTCAACAAATCCGAAATCGATGCGTTTTTATTAATTTTGTTCTCAAATCCTAGAGATTTTGCTTTTTTGTTGAATGAACCAAAAACGAGTTTAGTCTAATGAACTGTTGATGTTATGTAAAATAAAAAGTTCCCAGTGACTGTGCCAATATATAACCAGACGATCCTAAATAACTAAAGAACTATTCAATATTCATAAGACCTTGTCTCCAAGCGAACGCAAGATTATCTACTTTTGTTCCTTTTGGAATACTATTCTTTAATAATAGCAAAATCATTTACATATTTATTGAATGCTAATAAAAGAATAGAGAAAAAAAAGTTTTAAATAAAATATGAGAACTACCTTGCTAAGTACTCTAAAACTAAGAGAGAGTTCAATGAGCCGATATTTTCGCGGCCTTTTTTTAACGTTTCTTTTTAATCAGTTTCGATTTTTAAATCCAAACTGAAAAAAAGATGTTACTTTCAATTTACCGAAATAATCGTCTGGCACATAAAGTTATTAAATGATTGAAACAGAGAACAAGATATTAAAGAATATTTATTTACATGTACCCATAACAAAATGTATTTATTGTACGACATATTAATTTAAATAAATGTCTTCATGCCTAATCTGAGAATTTTTTTTTTCAATGTTTTTATGTGCAGACGTTGTGTGTCCTAATGAACAATGTCGTATATTGTTGTATAACAATATCGTGATGTGCATGCGAAGTTAGTGTATTCAAAAATTTTATATGAAATACCAGACCATTGAGGGTGATGATAAAACAAAAACATTGTTCGCATTCGAAATGTGTCAATTCTTACTTTATTACATCAAATGAAGTACTCTTTACAATCCATAGGATTCGAATTTTCGCATACTTCTCCTCACTACTTCCCGGCGAGTAATTTCTGCTCGTAACCTTCTTTGTCAACGCATTTTCGAAAAAATATTTTCGCTGAAAATGGCTAAAAAGACCAGTTGACTCTACATGTTCAGTGAGACGCGACGTCGTCTTTTGTCAAAGCATACAAGATATCCGGACGAATGCGTCATATGTCAAGCGTGGAAAAATGGATATAAGCCAGCGTGGATATTGTTATCAAATTTTTGTACTTTGACATAAGCCGACGCCGCACAAAAAGCGGGAGTTGCTTCCAAGAAAAAAATTCACGCAAACAAATAGTGCGATGAAAATTATCTGGGAAATAGTTAGCTTGATGGTGATAGAAAACTATTACACCAGATAAGAAGCTACCCTGAGAGATACTAAATTATAGATTGACAACGAATCACATGTTTTGACGTACCACTAGAAGAGACCACGCCGCAACGTGACGTTAAAAGCAAACGTAGCTAAACGCTACGGTTTGGAAACCTGCATCTTTTTTCGGGAAATCTGAATAGTCTTAGTAGGGCATCGTATCCCCGAAATTTCCTATTTATGCAATTTTTGAGGAACTATGGTAAACTTAAAGGATATTCTTTGCCTTTGTGGCTCTTGACTCTAGTGACAATATTAAAAAGTTTTCTAATTGCTTCTCTTGTATTGAAATTATCAATTACGAAACGGAAACATCTCTGAAATTTTCTACAATGTATTATTTGTTCGTTAAACTCAAAGGTCTTCAGATAAAGCAGTTATCACAACATTCTATAAAAAACAGATTCATTAATGCAATTGTATGTACGAAATTCTTTATAACGTTTCTAACACAATTTTGAGAACACATGTTTAAAATGAAACGAAACATTCAAAAAAAGAAACGACACACAATTTTTCGATCATCTGAATTTTATGTATTTTATCAACATTTTTCTTACATACCAATTTAACCAAAATACTCTTTGTGAATCAAGAAATTGTCGATCATACAACGCGTAAAATAAACATTCTAAGTAAGCCGGCGAATACAAGCCAGAGATTTTAACCGCTTCAGCATAACTTGATTATTTTTTAAGTTGCCAATTTTTTTCCATTCTTTCTTTCCTTAGCTTTTTTTAACATGTATTTTCTTAACATATGTAGAAGTCTTAAATACGTTTTCATATACATTTCTGTGCATATGTTTGTTGTTTGCGATTCTTTGAATGCCGGGTCATTTAAAAATGTCTAACCGGCATATCAAGTTTTCTGCTGGTCCCTTTAAATTTCGTTCGTATCAACTTCGTGCTGGCGTTGATTTTAGCGTTCGACTTTTTTTGTTGTTAGTTGTATATGAATGAATGTTTTAATAATGTTAATAATATTATGCGTTTTGCACAAAAAACGTTATAAGATTAAATCCAGTCACGGGTGTAGCAACTTTTTGTACTTGAAATTTTAGCGCAAATGTATACTCCTGTCTATATTTAAGTATGTCGATTTATTTACTCGTATAGGTTTTTAAATTACAAACAAAGGTGATCGTGAATTAGCTACAACGTCAATTCTATTCACGCGTTGTTTTCGTCGTGTTTCATCATCATCTTCCGATGGAAGGTCTTTCTAAAAATCCCTGGTTTGGTCTACCTCTAGGCCAAACATCCCGAACTTTTGCAGATAAGGCCCTTTATGAAAACCTTTTACCACCCATTCTTTAAACGCGCCCAGTTCAGCCCAGACGCATTCTGCTTCATCCTCCGACAAGACCCAACAATTTTTCATGACTTTATTTTTTGATTTTCTTCCTTCCGGTACTATAGACATGGTTATTAATAACGAGAATTGTTTTTGTCAAAGTTTCTTCGGACAGTTGTTTAAGGAAGGAAAAGTATACTTTAACTTCGCGAAAGAATTCGATTGTCAAACGTTTACCGACAAACTTACCACAGGCCGCAAACGCACCGGTCTCTTTCACCAAATGTTTCTGTGTATTTTTCCTTATGGGATGAATTTCTGATGTGCTAATGAGCCCTAATGTCGGAAACGTCCAATATATTAGATACGGGCAATCTACACAACTGTCAACTTTTTTCACTCTGAAAAGTCCTGCAACCTTAGGGAATCAATTTCCGAGATTCATTTTTCTGTCCAGCATTCCTAACGTTGATAGTTAGATTGACAGCTCTAATGCGTTGGAAACGTACACAAAAAATGCAATTTGTCATGTAATAACACTTTTACGACCGTTTTTCGACGTACTTCATGTTCATCTGCACACAACATGTAGAATGTACATTTTTATTTACTTATTTATTGTATGGCACAGAAATGAATCCAAAACATATGCGAGGAACCCGTACGCAAATGAATAGATATGGTAAACATAATAGATGTGGCGAAAAGACTCGAACATATCTAAGTAAATATTGCCTTAACTCTAAAGTGTATGAAATTATATCCACAAATTGCATTGGAAATTGCCGCAAGGGAATATGGAAAAACCCGTCCGAAGCAACGGTGAAAAACCTATGCATAAATACAGGATCTATCAGGATCTATTCATATGAAACCGAAACTGGGCAAGCTATCATGTTTGTCACTTTCACACTAACATTGAATCACAACAAAAACCTCTTTAAAGGTAGAGTGTGACGCAGCCCATAAGTCCGCTTCCAAAATTAATGATATCGCTTGAGGTGACGCTATCGCAGATAAAACGCAGAAGTTTGTTTGAATGGAACCTTGTGTTAAAAGTTTTGATTTCCTGAAAAAATTAGAGCGCTTTCTTTGAAACAAAATTACGTT
>CM055406.1:36466679-36480662 GCA_029228625.1 Pseudolycoriella hygida | reverse complement strand
AATAAAGTGCCCTTGTTAAACATAATTGCAACTTAATGGCACCAATTAATCTGAGAGAACGGAAGCCAATTAATTACAGCTTATCATCGCAAAAATCATCTGCATTGAAACCAGCGAATGCTACGACTTCGGTGATACAAAAAAACGAGAGAATTTCGAATAAGAGAAGCTCTGCTGGATCATCGACAACATCAACTCATACCAATAACCAGCTTAAAAACCCATCACATTCAGCAAATTCCCACAACAATAAGAGACTATCATCGACAACATCAGGGCAAACTGCTTCTCGATTATCAGTTCCAATTAGACAAGGGAGTCAAGAAAATCCGTTAGCAGATAGAGTTAGAATCCTCGAGTCACGGTTTGAAGATTTGCTCGTTTTTTTTAATCAACTCAAATCTGAAAACATTGAACTGCGCAACCAAGTTCTGCAACTCCAAGCTCAAATACATAATTGTATCGAAAAACAGAACGATATATCTGAGACGATCACTGCAAAGGAAGCGGGAGTTTCGACTAGTCAACAAGATATTAATAAGAACATCGTAATTCGCGGAATCGATATAAAAGAAGCGACACCCGAATCTCAACTTGTGGCTGTCTACAAAGGTATCAGATCACACCTTGGACTCTCAGATAATCCAGAATTTGATCCAGTTAGTCTCACATTGATCCCCACGGTTGGGACCACAAGAACTGATTCGTCAAGGCCACTGCTCGTTAAATTACAGTCAGTTAAAACAAAACGCGAGTTCCTCCAAATTAGACGAGTCAAAAAGGACATATTACCGAGGGATATTGGAATAGCTCAACATCAGCGAAAAATTCTTTTTACGGAACATCTAACACGTGAAAATCAAGATCTTTTGTATCGTGCACGTTCTTTACGAGGAGGAAATAACTTCAAATTTGTTTGGTCTTCTGACGGACAAATATTAGCTCGTCGTAGAGAAGATTCTAGAGTAATTCGATTGTCTAGTGCTGACCACGTCAACCGGATAAGAATACAACTTGGACTGCATCCTCTTCTAGAAGATGGATCATGTAACTCCTCTAGATCTATCTAGTATGCTGAATGTTGTCCGTACTTTCGATGGTACCTTCATTAATCCATCATCATCCGATTTGAATTTGATGCACTGGAATATAAACCATCTAACGAATAAACGTATATCCAAAGATTTTGCACATAATTATAATATCAGAAACCTGGCTAACAATTGAGAATAATTCCACATATCGACTCCAGGAATATCATGAAATACACAGTGTCAGGCAGAACTCACAGGGTGGTGGTATATCAATCTTTCTACATGAAAGTATTTGCGGAATAGAACCAAAAATTCTTGTGGACGTTGTATCGCCCGATTTGAATCATTATTTGATCGTGGAAGTACCTTCCGTTGAAACAATAATTGCCATTCCATACCGTCGTCCGGTACACACGCTGGAGTTCATAGAGAGGTTTCTTCTTGAGTTAGAAAACTATTGCTTCCAGAGCTTCCAGAAGAAAAATTGCATTATTATGGGAGACTTTAATATGAATCAATTGAATGAAGACTATCGCAGTCGTTTGCATGATCTCATTGAAATGAACGGATTTGCTATGATGAATGAAATTTCGAATAGAGGCATCACAAGACTGGCTTCTGGAACCATTCTCGATCTTTCCATGACAAATATGCTACGCAAACAGCACAAAATATCTATAGTTCACAACGACTCATCAGATCACAGCATTTTATTTGTCTCAATAAGCAAGAAAGTTTCACTAAAGATGGCTAAATCTAAGAAACTAAAATTTGACCTTCCGGCAGCTATTGTCCAAGTCGAACATTTTTGAGATAATGAAATTGTCGAATGCGGTAGTCAATTGAACTTAGCACTGCAAAATATAGTAAAGAGCTGCACGTCTGAAATCACTATCCGCTCTTCACATCGGATTAAAAAGGCTCATGTAAATAGAAAATTGATTTTAGACATTCGTGAGAGAGATGCTCTTCGTCACATGGTTAAGCTTTATCTGAACAACGCGACGCTTGCTGCAAGATATCTTGAATTAAAAGTGAGAGTTAGACGAGAGAACGAAAAACGTAAGTCCGACTATGAATTACAAAGGATAGAATTGGCGGCGGGAGATGCGAGAAAAACATGGAAACTCTATAAGGAAGTTTTGTTTAATCAATATAACACTAAATCAGACTCAGTCATAACTATAAATGGAACACCGGTAAATGACACAGCAGCTGCGTGTAATGAAGTTAACGCACACTTCTGCACCGCTGGGGAAAAATTAGCCACTTCAATCATCTCCATTCATGGATACAACGAGGAAGACATTGATGATCTTTACCTTGAACACAAATCGAATGATTGGAACTTTAAAAATGTTGATGAACAAACGATTATTTCATCAATTAAGGCGTTGCCAAACAAGAAATCGAGAGGCATTGATGAAGTGCCGATGAGTCTATTGAAGGCGTCAGCAGTTAAGTTATCACCGATTATTGCTTTTTGTATAAATTTGGCACTGTTAACGGCTGTGTATCCTGTTGAACTATTGAAGGGAAAATTGAAGCTAATTCACAAGGACGGAGATTGTGACATTGAGAATTTCAGGGGGCTGACTCTACTTCCTGCACTTTCTAAAGTATTCGAACACGTTCTGATGGAGCAACTCTATGGGTATTTCGAAAGTATAAGCTTATTCGTAGGAAACCAATTTGGATTCTTAAAGAATTCTAGTTGTCAGAGTGCGGCATTACAATTTGTGGATATTGTAAAATCAAACCGTAACAAATATGTTGCCTGTATTTTTCTTGATCTCAGAAGAGCTTTTGATACTGTAAACCCCTATCGTCTTGTCAGGAAACTAAAACAGCTTGGGTTGTCAGACAAAGCAGCGGAACTGATGCTCAGCTACCTTGTGAACCGGAAAACAGCAACAAAGATTGGCAGTAATACAAGCGAACTCAAATCGATAAGTGTTGGCGTGCCGCAAGGTTCAAAAATGGGACCGCTTCATTTTATTACTTATATAAATGACTTGCTTCGACTGAACTTTCTTGGTAGGCTTTTATTGTATGCTGATGATGCGGTCTTGGTGTTTGTCTGCGATAGCGTTGCCGAACTAGAACTTCAATTAAACCGTGACCTAGAAGTACTGAACGAATGGCTTAACAGGAATGTCCTTACCTTGAATTCATCGAAAACTTGCTATATGACGTTCTTTAAAGCGAAAAACGACAACGCTCTCAGCATTTTAAGTAACGGTGTGGCGATCGAAAGGGTGAAATCATACAAGTATCTTGGGCTAATTGTTGATGAGGACTTGAAATTTAATGAGCACGTTGATCATGTCAAAAAGTTGATTAGGCCCTTCGTGTCATTGATGTGGCGAAGTGGAAAATACATTCCGATAGCGAAGCGGAAACCTTTGTACTACGCATACGTACAAAGCCATTTATCTTATATGCTCCCTATCTATGGAGAATGCTGTGCGACAAAGCTAAAGGAGCTGCAAGTTCTACAGAATAGATGCCTTAAAGCATTGTTTCGCCTTCCCAGACTCACTTCCACCTCATATCTCTATAGTACGTCGCTTATGCCTGTAACCCTAATGGTGTCTGTCGAAAGAGTCTGCAACCTGTACAAGCTGATGAACTCGTTAACAAAAAATAATTTTCGATTTGTGAGCGTCTTTGCCATGCATGGAAGAGTACTTCGTAACCAAGATGACGTTTACATTACAAATCCGTACTCCACATCGAATAGGTCAAACTCAGCGTTGATGCTAGCCACAAATGAGTATAATGGACTTGAATTGGATACGCGGCAGCTGATTGGTATTCGCGCGTTTAAAGCTGCAGTGAAGTTGAAGTTTATGTTAAATAGTTCCGAATTCTATCCAATATCACCGTACTATTACATAAACTGAATGTGACTTGACCCAAGGTTTTTTATTGAACCTATTAAACCTATAGAACCTATTAGACCTGTGATATTTCGTCATTAATTTTATATGTAGTTTTACTCCTATCTTCTTTAATTAACTATTTATTTATTTATTTTTTTGATTCGTCCTATTTTACGTTTTTATTTATGTCCTAAAATTTCCTATTTGTTTTAATATAAGATTATGTTCGTGTTCCGCACATGCTGTTGTATAAGGAATGATAATAAATTAATTATTAAAAAAAAAAAAAATGTGACTCACATCTGTGGAAAAAATGTGTGTCACATTTTTTCACATCTTTACATTTTCCGGATAATTTGGTCTTTTGGATCATAAAACAGTAATTTCAACTTGAATGCGGTCACATCTCGTCTATAGAGAGCCAGGGGAGGTCAAAACATGCAAAATACGCAAAAACCCGGTAATTTACAACGAAGTCGTTCCCATATGTACCCACTGTGGCTCAAAAAGTCACATCAGAGTCACATCTAGGCCAATTTGGGTATGCCCTTTGCGAATCAGAAGTCGCTTTTGACGTAGGTCACATAGATCCAGAAAATGTACTGGGAGTTACGGGAAACGTTCACTTTTTCCACATATTTTCAAATGGGAACATTCACACAATGAACAGGAATTCTGTGGAAAAATTCGAAATTTGTAACCAAAAGCTCTTGGAAAATTTTACAATGAGCCTGAACAATAGTGAAGTGTTCGAAACGTGTCCACATTCAGTACAATAGTCTCAAATATCACCCACTAAGCTATTTAAAGTCAACGATAAATAATCGATCCGCTAGTAGTAATTCAAAAAAACATGCCTTACAAATTTTCGTTTCATTTTATTTGAACAAATTATTTCGTTAAATTATTTACATGTCACAGATTACTAGAAATTTACATCGAATAATTGAGTTTTCTCGCTTTTTACTTCAATTCTTCCATTATTTTCAACATACTCTGAGCCTAAAAATTAGTTGAAAAGTGAAAAAATCATATTTATATTTCGCTACGACATAAATATTCATTTACTTTTAACTTACACATAAAAAATGTTTAAATGACAAGTATACGAAAAATATGATTTTCACATTTTTTCACATATTTTCACATAATTTTCAAATGACACATTTGACGTGTCTATCTCATTTTTTCGATGGGTGATTGAACATTAGCCAATTTGGACTACAAATGTGCCGAGATGTGCACTAATAACACAAAGAAATAGTCTTGATATAGTCACATTTGCAAATCACATATTTTCAAATGTGTTTCAAATGTGAAAATATGTGAAACACATATAATTTTCTAATGGCACATTCGTCGTTCCTATGAAACTCTATCAATGGGTCAGTGCACATCTCAAAATTACATATATGAATGTGTTGAGATGTGCACTAACATCACTAGAAAGTGATCAGGGAGTGGTCACATGTGACAGTCACATCTCGCGAATTTGGCCAAAAAACGCAGAAGAGAACTTTTTAAGTTAAAGACCTTGACCAAGAACATTTTCAGCTCCAATTTTAGGGGTGACGCCAAAATGGACGACGTTTCTTGTCTTCAGAAACTAAGTAGCCAATAATTTTCTCTTTTTAATGTCTGAAGACAAGGAACGTCGTCCATTTTGGCGTCATCCCTGAAGGGTACATGTCTCCCATGATTCAAGTTCGAAGATAAGCAAAATCGATCAAGTGGTTCCGGAGATTGGTCGAGGAAGTGACCAAAAACATGGTTTTTCGAAGGTCTGTGAAGCTTTTTTGCAAATATCTCAGCAAGTATAGCACGGAAATTCCTCATTTTGGTGTCAAATGAAAGCATTTGATGTCACAAAACTGGAAAAAATTTTTGTGGGAATCGTTACAAGGGTCTGGGCACTGGGACCAACGGAATGGACGAAATTGAGATTCTTGGCCATATACGAAAACAGTTTTTCGTCTATATTTCCTTAACTATGCAAAATGGAGATTTACTGTCAAAGGCAAAGTTGTAGAGAATTAAATTTAAACGAACACGTGTTTCAGGGTTTTGGGAAAATATGGCCCAATCCTGGTATATGGCCACTTCCATAAATGGGCAGGATGACCCAGATCTCCAGAACTATGAGGGTTAGAAAGTGGGTTTCAATAGTGAAGTTGTAGAGAATTAAATTTAAGCGAACACGTGTTTCAGGGTTTTGGGAAAATATGGCCCAATAGTGGTATATGGCCTCTTCCATAATTGGGCAGTATGACCCGAATCTCTAGAACTATGAGAGTTGGAAAGTTGGTTCCAAAGGCGAAGTTGTAGAGAATTAAATATAAGCGAATACGTATTTCAGGGTTTTGGTAAAATATGGCCCAACCCTGGTAAATGGCCTCTTCCATAATTGGGCAGGATGACCCAGATCTTCAGAACGAAAGTTAAAAAGTTGGTTCCAAAGGCGAAGTTGTAGAGAATAAAATTTTAGAGAACACGTGTTTCAGGGTTTAAGGGGAAAATTTATGGGATGGAATGGCGCAGTGGTGAATGCACTAGCCCTCCACGCAGAAAACCCGGGTTCGATCCCCGGGATGTATAGGATTTTTCTGTGATAAAAACATGTAAAGGATCATCCCTAAGTTCACCCAAGCTTCATAAGTTAGGTAGTTGCTGTGGAGCAACGAAAAGTATCATAAATAAAATGCTCTTATGTGACGTCACAAGCATATGCAACAGCATACAATGCAAGTCAGCGGAGACTTGGCGCACTTGTTAGTCGAGAAAAGAAATTGATGGGAAAAAACGTTGACGTATCCCCACTAATCCCCCATAGGTGGCGCTGTACTGGACATACAACACATACGAAAAATATGGCGGGACAATGAACACGGTGCGAATCGAGGGGCAGATAATCATAATTTTCGTTGACAAAGGATTTTCTATTTTGTATGGCATTTTCTAATATCTGAGGGAGGATTTTCGAGGATTTTCGAGGAGTTTCTCTTTTCGTATGGGATTTTCCAGACAGGTTGACAAAGGATTTTCTACGATTATCGCCCCTCGGTGCGAATGATGATGGCGATTCCAATTGAATCGCACAAAAACGCAAAACATCATCACTATGGTTGTTGGACCTGTTAACATGTTAACCTCCCAACAATAGCATCGAACATATCAACAGATCAAAAGAAAAAATGAAATACTCTTAGACATAAGACTGTAAACTAGAATTAAGAATATATAGATATCAGATGTAATGTAAATAACCATACGATTAATAATAGGGGAAAGACTTAGTCCTTGAATATAAGTTTTTCTAGATTTGAATGGTCTGAGACGTACTTCGGTAGGGCCTTTGACATTACCTTGGGTAATTTCTTTGGATCTTTGAAATTCTTACAGTTATAAAAGAACAGAAAACGTTGGATTGTTTGCTTATTTGTATATTTAGGTACGTTCGAGTCACTTTGCCACATCTATTCTGTTTGTCACATCTATTCTGATACGTACGGGTCTTTGGTTATGTTTATTTACTAGTTTCGCTAATTATTATGACTCGTTTTTGAGATCTTTTCATTACCAGAAATTTTTTTAGTGTGCCACTGGTAAGCTGTGAGATGTGCTAGGAGCAAAAACTAGTAGGAGTAGAATACCGGCACCTCCCAACAATGCCTTCAACCAGGAGGCCGTACGATGGCGCTACATTCAACTTCACTTGTCTTGAACCGATTAAGTCAATTTTGTTTTGTTTACAAATCTAACAATCGGAACAAATCTGTTCGCGGTTGAGTTTTGAACCATCGCACTGGCAACTCAATTTCATAGTAGCAAGCAGACGTGTTAACCACTACGCTATTGAGTTGAACAATAGAGAGCAGTTAAAAATTTTCGCCTGCGCCGCCTTACCCGATGCGGCTATTAAGCAATTTTATCGAATTACCTAAAAAACGAGGAAAAGCAGTCCAAAGTTTTTGCCTGCGGCGCTTTTCTCGATGCGGCGATTAAACGGTTCTGCTGCTGCCCTCTGCACTAGAAATTTTTAACTCGAGGACGCAGCCTAGTGCCGAGTTGAAACTTAGATGACGTATAGATATCACTAATATGTACACTTCGGTGAAGACAGATGCGTAGCACCAGGCTGCCTTCTATATTCCCAGGTAAGGGACCAAAGTACGTAGCCAGGCGTCGAATTATAAACTTATACAACGTAATGTACTCGCTACTTCATGAATTCTGGCATTTTCAAATTTTCGGCACCAAGTGTCCTGGCTGAAAGTGCAGACCTATCTTCTAACGAGGAGCTTATTGAAAAAACAAAGCAATGTTAAAAAAGTAGCTCAACTACTAGATGAAAAACCAATGACTTTATTTAGCTATCGAGGTACTTTTTTGAAATTACCAATTTTTTTTAACAAAAGCTTCGCTGGAAAAACATCGTTTTTATCAGACCTCCTCTTAAGATTTAATCACGTTATCGTGTCATCAAGTTATTAAAGACATTTTTATGCATTTAACGTTTTCGTGAACATTTCAATCAATTTCAAACATAGTTCGCATTTTATCACAGACATTTTTGAGTGATTTTCTGGCGTTAGACCCTGACTTTCAATCAAGGAATAAACAGAATTTAGCGCCAAAATCTCCGTTTGAAAAATTCATTCGAAATTTAAATTACGACACAAAATGCTGCCAAGTCAATAAATCCATCGTCACGTATTGGGATAATTACTTACTGGTCTTTTTAAGAAAAAAAAAATCAAGAGGAACATATGCATTTTTCGATGCTAAGCTACTTCTTTAACTCACCATCAAAATGTAAAATTTCAATAACCGTTGTAACACTTGACTGCAAACACCGACAAAATACCTAAAATGCCATACGACGCCAAAAACATTTCCAGTGTTTTATTTGTACGAAAGATATTTTTTATAAGAAAGTCCTGTTAAGGCTATTTAGCAAACACCAATCGGATGTTTCAAATAGAAATTTGAGAAAACCTGACCGCTAGATAAACAGGATACACCGTAATGTAGGATTTGTGTTGAATATCACGAAATAAACTTGATTTTATTATCTTATTGCTATGCACCACACGAAAAAAGTATTTATCATAAAGACCTAATGTTTAATTACCTTACGAGATACTTAGATCCTCTGTTCCACATGTTTAAAGGCTTTCAACTGCAATGTAATGTAGCAAAGTGGCGCGTTTGTTTGTTTATTGATCACTAACAGGCAATCGCCCAATTACAAGTAATAGTTCCTAGTCTTAGATTTTTTTATATGGAGGACCTTGCAAAATTTAGTAACAAGCAGGACTCTTCGTGGTTTGGTAGACCTAAGGTACCTACACAATATCCCAAAAGACCCCATCGGTCACCCCATAGCATTTTGAGTAATTCGCCAAAAACCGAAAAAATTGAGGTTAAGTGTAAGCTTTTTGTTGTTGTTAGACGAAAATCTAAGTTTTCCAAACCTAGGAACCTAGGAAAAATAACTTCCAAAGAAAAATTTGGAAAACTCAGATTTTCGTCTAACAACAACAAAAAGCTTGCACTTAACCTCAATTTTTTCGGTTTTTGGCCAATTACTCAAAATGCTAGTGGGTGATCGATGGGGACTTTTGGGATATTGTGTAAGTACCTTAGGTCTACCAAACCACGAGGAGTCCTGCTTGTTACTAATTTTTGCAAGGTCAAAATCTAATATAAGTATACTATAATCTTAAATATAATTGGAGTATCTATAAATGTTGATGTAAAAACAAAAGCAAAGAGCCGTATGTATCCGAGGAGATGAAGGCAAGCAAAATAAACGTGGCAAAAAGACTCGAACTTATCTAAATATAAGTCGAAACTAGTCGGAAAAGATCACTGAAGATGAATGCCTAGCATTCGAAACTTAGTTGGAGTATAAAGATTAGTTGGGCATAATTCAAAATGGGAAGAATTTAAATCGATAATTCAAAAATAAGAAATGACCGCAAAAAAAAAAAAGAATTGATCACAAGAATTAAAGAATTGATATCTCGAATGAGCACAAGGGTTTGATTTTCCAAATTTTCCTTGTACAAAAAAACATTTTCCATTTACAAAATGCAACAGAAAGTTGTGGACAATTAAATTTGTTACATTCTTTATTTCTTGCGATCACTTTAATTACATGCCATTTAAAATAAATAAAAAGTTGATTTTCGATTCATGTGGAGATATTTGTTTTAATATAAGCAAATTGTGCCGTATTCCGTACCATTGTATCCTTCGTAGTAAAAGAAAAAGAGGCTGTTCGACGTGTGAAAGAATAAAAATGAGGAAGGCAATCCTAAAACATCAAAAACTAAAATAATTTCAAAGGTCCATAGAAATTTCCCAGGTAGTACCGAAGTACGTCTGAGAGCAGGGCCTATTATGCTGAATTTTGTAAACTTTTTCGAATTTTGTAAATTTTTTAGGTACAATCGGACAGCAGATTGAGATTACATCATCACCCGAAACTTATTTTCCCTGAAAGGAACATGCATCACCCTATGATTCAAGTTGAAATATGAACAAAATGGGTTAAATAATTCTTGAGATAATGTCGAAGAAGTGTCTAAAGACGTGGTTTTTTCGAGAGTCTGTGAAACTTTTTTGCATATATCTTGAAAATTTAAAGGTACAAACCGTTTTTTAGAGCGTCAAATGATAGCTAGGTCATTCCACGAAAACTTCGTTCCAACGCTCGAAATGCTCAGTTGTTACATAATGATATTTATGTAAAAGCGTGTATCATAAAGATTGATCCTTCAACTTGAGGTTAGTTAATTTCCTATTAATATTATTTTGTAACTACTGAGAATTTTGTGAGTGGGAACGATGATGTCCGTGGAATTGCCCAGCTAGGGATTTTAGAAAAAAGGCAAAAATATGTCGTGGAAATTAAGGTGGTTTTTTATCAAAGTGTTTCGAACAGAGATTAACAAAATATTGTTAACGTAATATTACTCGAGCTTTCTTTGTTTCGGAAACCCGACGTTTTGGCTTTGTTTGTTCTCTTAAGAGAAATAAATTCAGAGCAGTGAGATATGTTTCGAAGTCTGCATCGCCTGAATACGCATCGCCTGAATACGCGTGGTGTAACAAATAAGCACATTCGTAAGAGTGTAAAGGATTCACAATAAAATCCGGACGACTTAACATCCGAATGCCTCAAAATATTGAGTGCGAAGAGTCTGATAATTTAGTAAATCTCATCTTTTGTATGAAATTCGTTTTTCCTTAAATATGGACGTCCTACATGGTCAGGTACTGTAGCATCGTAGTAAACTATACTTCAAATGTCAATAAATAAGATCAGTTATATTGTTACGACACTGCTGAATACACGCATTTTATTTAATATTTCTTCCCGATAATACAGGTACTTTCATTGAAGGTGGACAAATTGTGAAAGGGTATGGCATTTGCATATAAAATTTTGTTCGTAAATTGGAGTGTGATAGCTTTCATGGTAACTAACACGATATATGTGGACGATCTGTGTAAATCATGAATCATTCTTTTTCAAAGTCATACGCCTCATTTAACGTTCGTCGCAGATTATTTGTCGATTTGATTATCTAAAATTGAACATATCGGCCGATTTGCGTGTAATAAAAATTACCGGTAATTTGCCGGTTAATTTACTCAATAAATTCCGGTACGGGTAAACGTTTTTATTTTGTTACACAATTGATTCTGTCTGACAAACCTAAATTTTAGGTCCTACAAGTTATATTTTGTATAGTAAAATTTCGAATTTTAACGCGCGGCTCGGAACTTTTGTATGCAGAATATAACTTGTAGGACCTGAAAATTGGATTTGTCTGAAGGAATGAAATTTTGTAACAAAATAAAAACGTTTATGTATCTTTCGCCCAAAATGTGCCATTTTATACACAGAAAACTAGATTTAATTTGACGTTTTTGGGTCAAAATTCGAAGTCGACTAATAAAACCAGTCCAGTTCAAAACGTTGCTTCACAAATCTCGCACAATATGACCGACATGTAGTACGTGGTGCATAAATAACTATTAATTGTATTACCATTTACCGGTTTTTAAAAAATGTAAGGTAATTGCATTCGCTACCTCAAACTATTTTCTCTGAAATGTAATTCAAACTAACTTTGCCTTAAAAAGTAAATTTTTATAGATATGCATCATCCCTCCCAATTCTAGAAGTTGCTTTATCCTGGGATTTGGTAATTTTTCCCAAAAACCATGAAATGTGTTCTCTTAAATTTTATTCTCTAAAACTTTGCCTTTGACAGTAAATCTCCATATTGTATAGTTGAGCAAATATAGACGAAAAACCGTGTTTCCCGATTTCGTCCATTCCATTGGTCCCAGTTTTTTGAGATCAGATGCTATCATTTGACACTGAAATGAACAATTTCCGTGCTATACTCGCTGAGAAATTTTGACTGACCTTCGACGAAAATTCATGTTTTTGGTCACTTTGTCGACCTTGTTTGCCGTGGTTGACTAAATGTTTTGTGTTGTTTTTTGGTTAGATGCGGCAATCAGGTAAAAAATATTGAATTTTCGCTATGTAGCGAAAAAATGATTTAAAATTTAATATTTTTTACCTGATTGCCGCATCTAACCAAAAAACAACACAAAACACTTTGTCGACCATATCTCCGGAATCACTTGACCGATTTTGTTTATCTTTGAACTTGAATCATGGGACATATGTACCTCTCAGGGGAAAAAAATTAGGGTGATCGGGTACGGGATTCGCTGATTCGTCATCTCTACAGGATATTAAAGAACTCGATAGCGCAGTGGTTAACACGTCTGCCTGCTACTACGAGATTGAGTTGCCAGTGCGTTGATTCGAAACTCAGCCGCAGATGGATTTGTACCGATTGTTAGATTTGTAAACAAAACAAAACTGATTGACTCGTTCAAGTCAAGTGAAGTTGAGTGTAGTGCCTTCGTACGGCTTACCGGAAAAGGCATTGTTGGGAGAACCGGTATTCTACTCCTACTAGTTTCGCTCCTAGTTACATCTCATAGTTGGCACTGGGTTTGTCGCACAGCTTAGCACTAGTAAAAACTTTCCGGTAATGAAAGGATCTCAAAAAGTAGAACCACAAACAGCGAAACTAGTAAATAATGATCTAGCCTCTAACCCTTTATGGGTTGTAAGGCAGATTATTATTATTATTATTACAGGATATTAAATGCATCTCCCTCACTTCCGCCTCGATCTACTCCATTTTACAATAAAAAGTCTTGTAGTAAACGTGTAGGACCTTTGTACTTCGTACGGGTCCAATCATATGATTCCTTTATTTTATATACTTCTTCTTTAATGTGAATCGTGCGGCAAATAGTAAGAGAATGTTCCCACGTCGACGTACACTTGCCCACACCTTGTTAAAGAGAAAACTTACATTATGTAGAAAACTGTACAAACAAAAGAACGGTTTAGCATTATGGACATCATCTGTTTCTATTACAATATTCGAAGGTTTCGGTTTTATTTAATATCTTTTTAGATCCGTACGAATTATGTTGGGTTTATGGGTTAAACATTCACGTGTATAGAGTCAATTTTGTTTTCATTTTTAGTCAAATTCACTCAATGACATAAAATGTCACCGAATTTGGTCATAACGTCAGCTTTCTAAAAAAAATTAAAATTTTTAGAGCCACATCGCAGAACAATTTCTTGCTTAAAATAATGTTGTTTCCCAATAAAAAATATAAAACCGCCTGTTACAACATTTTTTTCATCACTTTCCGGAAATTTTTCGAAGACTAAAATTCTCAGTGAAACCTGAGCAATATTGAATATTAGACAAGTTTCTGACATAAACCGTACAGTAACTAAAATGTTTCACTGGGTTTCCTTGAATAAAAATATTCGACAATATTTCAAAATTTATACCATCAATTGTCTTTCATGCTTTAAAAATTAATTTGGAAAAATTGCACTTTAGTGCTTTTGACAAGAGGGGGAAAGAAGTGGGGGGAAATTGTGGGGGACCATCCCCACATCACAAATATACAATGAATAGGTGGCGGTCGGATCAGTT
>CM055406.1:36454444-36466179 GCA_029228625.1 Pseudolycoriella hygida | reverse complement strand
ATTTAAGTTGTAAATTAGTAAAATCGATTTATTTTAGGAAAAAATAGTTTCGAAACATATAAAACCTAAAAAAAATAATTTTTATGCTTTTGTGTCAAAATTTCAAAAACGAAAGCAAATAGCTGAACGATATTGTGAAAGTTGTCATTAATCCTTTAACGATTCACCAGTGAATCTTATCGGACAATTGCTCTACGCGCCCTTACAGATAGAAAAAAACCTAAAATTTCGGTTTTCCACATCTATTCTGATACTACGAGTCTTTGGTTATGTTTTGGGTATGGTTTTGAAGCAACTCAATAGCGTAGTGGTTAACAAGTCTGCTTGCTACTATGAAATTGAGTTGTCAGTGCATTGGTTCAAAACTTAACCGCGGGCGGAGTTAGATTGTTAGATTTGTAAACGAAACAAAGCTGATTGAGTCGGTTCAAGTCAAGTGAAGTTGAGCGTAGCGCCATCGTACGGCTTACCGGTGAAAGACATTCTTGGGAGGTGCCGGTATTCTACTCCTACTAGTTTTCGCTCCGAAAAAAAACTACATATTGTACATCTCATAGATGGCACAGGGTTTGAGCCCCTAAACTTTCATAGGTAATCACTATTATTATGGTTTTGAAGACGCTGATGTCGCTGTGTATTATTGATATTTTGATGGTGGTATTTGATTATTCGCCGTTTCTAGTTCAATGGTGGTTTCTGTTTATCGGTTCAATGCGGCGTTGAGAAAATTAAAATATTTAAATCGGTTTCACGGTATATTTCGATCCTTTGGTTTGGACCATCATCAGGCTCTGAATTACAAAAAATTAAAAAATAGAAAAAAAATACAATTTGCTTTGTTCGTCTCTCATGTACGTCGACTGTTTGTTTACCTTTCGAAAAAATTAGCTTTTGATTCAAAAATATCACATTTGTTCGAGCTGTGTTCGTTTAAAAAATACTAGGGGACTTCACTAATTTGTTGAACTAATTAAAATAAATGAATAAATTAAAATAAATAGGGAAACAACTAAAAATATTCTTCGATAACTCGCATATTGCACACGTTTTATGTTGATTAATAAATTAGCGATTTTTCATCGTTGGTCTGTCACCTGGATCTGTTAAGTGGGTAATGTCAGTGGAGTGTCGTATACAGTGTTGCCGTGACTCATGTTTTGAGGTCTATGATTCGTTGTAATGTTTGGTCCATGTATTTTCATTAAATTGACGTACGATGCATGTAGACCACCTTTGTCAACTTGTGTGTACGTTAGTTGATTTGTGTATGAACATTTTTTCAGCTATGACTCGTTGCCAGTAGTTGGGTATTTGGTCGAGTATTTTCACGTCATCAAAGTTGAAGGAGTGCGACTCTTTGATGATGGTCCAAACCAAAGGACCGAAGAATAGCGTCAAACCGATTTAAATATTTTAATTTTCTTAACGCCGCATTGAACCCATAAACAGAAACCACCATTATTGATATTTTCGCACTACTTTCGAAAACATTTAAAGATCTGTACTTAGTGTCTAATAACACAAAAAACTATCCTCTTTTCTTCATTTCAGTTACGTTTGTTATCTTTGTATTATTATTTTATGTATTGCACGTTCGATGAATAAGTGGAATGTAAAAGTTTATCAACTATTTCCATTTATTATACCAATTTTTGGGAACAGTAGGAATTTGTACAGGATCAGAAGTACTCATCTCATAAGCCGTATTATTTAACTATACAAAAGTTTTGCAATCTTACATTCTGTTTTTTTTCTTTATTTTATATGTTTGTTCTTTGCAAACCACTCATAAAACCTCTTTGACGATTGCGAAATTAGGTTAGTTATGTATTTAAAACAGTGCTAAACCTTTCAATCGATTCAGTGAGTGCGGTAAACGTTTAAAAAAAACAGAAGAAAAACATTGCAAACTAAATTCTTCATTACGGAAATATTGTCCTAAAAACTGATTTAAGATCAATCAGGTAAAATTGAGAAACATGAGAAAAAGGTCTCAGAAGACGAAAGTTAGCACGATGAAATGTGGATATAAATTGATTAGAATGTATTTTGGAGACGTGCTCTTTGTTAAATCAGATGTGTTGTACTATGGAAAGATAGAAACTAGGCCCCATCGTTAGGATGGGTAGGGTGTCCCTTGACTGTTTTTAATATTTGAACAGAAACCATACTTAAAATGTGCGTGAATAACACAGCGATTTTACTACACACAAAAGCTAACTAGCCACAATGAGCATATGTGTACCACAGGGTAGCGTACTTGGACCACTCCTATTTCTAATCTATATCAGTGAATTTTTTCGACTGTCTTTAAAAGGCGGACGACACGGGAGACTTTCATTCTAACGTCTCTTTCGATCAAAACGTCTCAGACATCAACCATCATTCTTTCAAATTAATAAGTTGCCCTTGAACGTGACTCAAACTAAAGTAATGCATTTTCGTAAGATGCTACAAAGCAGTCAGCGACTCAAACTGTCATGTTGAATGACCAAGAAATAGAAGTTGTCTCTGTCTAGAAGTACTTAGGCCCCACTACGAAATTACCACGGAAATCGCTCTTCAAGTTTTTGAATGAAAGAAATGGAATCCAGGAAATCACGAAAAAGAAATTAGTGAAAATAGTGATACGGGCTGTAGGGTCCTTAGTGTGAACCCAACTCACGCATCACGCTACGCGACCCTACACGACATTTGGTGGTTCTAATTATGAGGTTTTTTGTGCAATGTTGTAGTGAAGACAGGGGTGAACGTTTTTGTACATACTATGGGTCGGAGGACGATTTCGTACACTTTTGGGACAAGATGTCCTACTTTTTCCAGATGAATGTGTCATTCGATTTTTGTTCTATGGTAAGAAAAGTAATTTCTCATTTTTGGAAAATTTGATATTTTGGGGGAGTTATGATGTGCTAAGTAAGTGCATGTCAGGGGGTGGTAAAAATGGTTTTTTGGCTATAACTCGTGTAAAATGAAATGAAATGAAATGAACTTTTATGTGATGGTAAGCCCTAATGATACAAAGGTTTTTCATCTTTGGATTCTTTGGTTTTTCGGTTCATCGCTGCCTCAAGCAGTAAAGCGTTCCCGAAGTTTTCACCTAAAATGACTAATAATTCAGGAGTGGGGGAAGACTCCAAGGAATCCAATGATGAAAAACCTTTGTATTAAGTGTAAGTGTAAGTTTTCGCAAAATCACTTCTTAAGTAGCCAGCCTGGTGCCAAGTTGGAACCGAGTGCATAGTAATGTATTCGTTCTCCACTCTAACATAGAAACTCTTTTGACATCAATGAAAATGTTCTACACGACGATGGCATATGAATTCATGCACTAGACAAAGGACCAGTATACTGCATAAACTTGTTATTTCACCGTCGGTCGTGCAGAAAATTTTCATGGAGTAAAATTGCAACAAACAGAGAGCCTCATTTACCCAACATACCTTTAAAGTGGAACTGGAACAGGTGTAAGTGTAAGTGTCGAATAGCTTTGCACGAAAAACCCTGTGCATTGTCCCAAAAATTCTATTCATTCTATTCCGAAAGCAACGAATACCTTCACATCGTCAAAATAACAAAAAGTTATCTAAAATTACAGTGAAAATCAAAGCAATCAATGCAAGTAGGAAGTTTTCTCATGACCTTTTCCACAAACACATTGCGAATATCACAAAAAGGAATGGTTTTGTGAGAACGAAAATAACAACAAAAAACATCTGATTCCTTTGTGGTTCTCTAAATAAAAAAAAATTGTTTGTACCACATTACCTCCTACTTGTACCTGATCTAAAGAAATGTTCTATCTACGTCTTATTATAAAAATTAAATAACCATTAGCAAGTATAAATTATTGCTATTCTCAAAGCAATTTTACTTTTCGCGCCTATTTTTGGGAAAACATACCTGTATCCCATCGAAAATGGAATGTATATAATTTTAGTTTCATCTTTTAATCAAACATTTCTCATAGCCAATGTCGACAAACTATTTTTCAATGTCATCTTCAGCAATCAGCTGAGATCTTTTATGTATACTCTGCCCTTACCCACACCCAAAAAACCATAGAAAAAAAGAAGTAGAAAGAATGGTTCTTTTTGGTACACCTACACCAACCCAACACGTAACGTTTTTTAAAAGAACATTTTTATCTTCGTATAACAAAACGATTTTTTGTGTACACACTTCAGAAACGTGTCAATCTTGTGACTTTAGTTTATCACAAAGAAATGTTGATTTTATGCACAGCACAGGATTGGATTTAGACGATCACTATCTTCGAACCGATCGATTCGTATGTGATATATCATTTGAGGTGCCATGAACGACGTCCGACGCCATGGAAGAGCGTATGTAAAAAACGGGACATTGTTGGATGAGAAGAGTTAGAGCAAATTAGTAGATTCACTATTAGACAAGACTACAGCTGTGCACAATAAGAATGACCCGCTATTTATAATATCACCGTGTTCTCTATTTATACGATTCGTCGACTTCTCTCATTACGCCATTGGAAATGCCATACGAAATGAGAGAAGTAGGGGAAGTCATAGAAATGCGATGATATCCCAAATAGCGGGTCATTCTTATTGTGCACACCTGTATTTCAGCCCGAAATTTAAGCAACATTTTCAAGCTGCGCTGTTTTTCTGATTGACATTTATCCATCAGAAGCATTTGATGATTCTGTATTCAAAGCAATGGCCTACGAATAGGGAATGCAACCGGTAAATAAAAATCGGTAAAAAACCGGTTCGTACGATTACCGATAACCATTTTAAATTTTGTTTACCGGTTTTTACAGTACAATATTATACCCAAAAACGTGAAAGAAAGTTCCTCAAATTTAACATGAAAAGATTACATTTTCTGCAAATAAACACTAATGAATTGTCTAGGTCGTGTCCAGTTCAGAATTTATGAAAAACAACTCTTTAACCTGAAAAAAATCGAGACATTTTGCGCTGCTGAGATTGACAATTATGCTGCACTTTTCATTGTTTAGTCTGTGGAGAAAATCGGATTACAATAGAAAACGCAGCATATAATTGCAGATTTCAGCAACGCAAAATATCTCGTTTGTTTTTAGCTTTAAGTATAGTCTCTAGTTTTACGATTTCAACGAAATGCAGAAAAAGGAGGTCCAATTTTAGGATAGGAGGACAGATTGTGACCAAAACACTAGTTACATAATGGACATATGTAGGACATATGTAAGGAATTTAGACATATTAAGATTCGGAAATTAAATTTGGTATAATATAGTAGCACCTATCATTGAACGGCCGCCAAACATTGAACAAATTTGAGTCAATCTTTTGGTAAAATAAATCTTATCTAAAAATTTTTGACATAAGCGATTATTCCTCGTGAGATAAAAATGAAAATAGGAAAATTATGACATTTCTTAGTTTCAAGTTTTAAACATGCGCAAAATGTTTCATAATAGGTGCTAAGGCATTACAACAACGCTTACATTGAAGAATCGTATTTGGAAAGGATTGGTCTGCTACATAGTAAAGTGACCAATATTGAGAGCGAAAAAGTTTATATCTTTTTAGTAAACTCGTTTTTCCTTAAATTTTGACGTGCTATATGGGTGGGTACTTTCATTAAAAGCGGACAAATTGCGAGAAGTCAGTCGGTAGAAATATGAGAATGAACGAGCGTCCCAATAGATTGTTTTTTATTGCTAGAATTGATTCTTAAAGTAGGAGAGAAGATCTATTGAAACAATAAGAGTTAAGATCACCCAAGCTTTCAGATACAGGTGGACAATGTGGACGATCTACGTAAATTATGAGTCATTCTTTTCAAATCAAGTGTCTAAAGTTCATCGCAGATTTTCTTCTGGGTTTTCTTATTAAAAAGTGAACGTTTTGTATGCAATGTAAATTACCGATAATATCGTTTACCGGTTTTTAGAAAACGTACGGTAATTGCTTTCACTATCAACAACCATTTGAATGATTTTCGTTCATCTTTTCACGGTGATTTAATTCACAGTGACACAGGACATTTATTTGGTTATTCACAATAACCTCCACTAATAAATCCATAATAGTCGAGTTGTTTGGACATTGACATTGGACATTCACAACATCAACATAACTCCAACTATGAGTTTTTTTACTCCATTTATGATGCACTTTTCAAACGCATCCAAAAATTTCGTCAATTTCTGACATCTTTAAAATTTGTGCGTTTTGTGTTAATTCAGAACTACAAAGTTTCACATACGTGGTCTACCAATAAATGTCCTATGGTACTCTGTTTTCTAAGTTTACATGGGTCATAGAGAAGAATGATAAAAAAAAATTTTATCATTCTCGACTAATAATGGACGGTGTAAATTTAGAAAACAGAGTAACATATGACACTTATTGGTAGACTCGACTGTTATAGATTTATTAGTTGAGGCTATTGTGAATGCTCGAAAATTCGACGAATATGAATTTATAAGTAGATGCTATTGTGAATGTTTGTTTTGATTAAAGTTAATGGTCACATATTTAGTTGAGAATGACCTCAAAATGTTGTCTGACAACAATGCATGGATAAGTTTTTTTACAATTTCTCCCCATTTTTAATGTTTGTATTTACCCAGTAAAACTCAAGATATTTTGCAAAACAATTCTTTTTTTGAACCTTGAAATTTCAGTTCAAAGCATACTCATCAACCGATGCGTGTTTGAATCAAAACTAATAATTCACATGAAGAGAATATTTTACTTAAATTGTTTAACTTTGTCATCACAATATAAATTTTGTTAGGGCATCGCATTCTCATGATACCAGATACACTGATTTCCTGGTGAAACCTAGAATAGAGACCTTCAGTTCAGTTTTTGCTTTCACACGGGACGGACGTCTTTTCATTTCACGAAGAAAACATTTATTAAGCAGGTATACTTCCCACGATGCTTTGAAAAGTCCAAGACCACGAAGTTTTCGAGGCGAGTAGAACATGTGATCATTTGTTCGTTGCGGTAGTCCAATGACCGTTTTCACTGTTCGCCGTATCATTATGTCTAAGCCGTCCGTCACGTATTTCGGGATTTTAATAATAGGTGCGGCTTGCATCGGGTAGACCAGAGCAGGGAAGATATACTGATTTATGACGTTTAACTTTTGGTCCGGTTTCAGTAACGGTGATGATGCAAGTTTGTCTAAGTTACCGTTCAACGTCCCTATACATGTGTCATCAAAAACAAGCTCTGAGTTGAACGAACACCCGAGATATTTTATTTTCTCATCAGCTTTAGCACTTTGTATTTGACAGCCATTTGATAGCTTCAATCCATCATGAACCAGTGTGCCATTCTTAATATTTATTACCTGACTTTTATCTGGGTTCATTCGAAGGCCAATCTTCATGTAGAGGGTCTGTATTAATTCAACCGTTCGTATAGCTGCTTCTTCCGAGTGTGATGTTACTGCGTTGTCATCAGCGAATCCTGATAGGCACAGAGAGTCGAAGTCTTCGTTGAGAGCATAGCCGTTTTTTGAAGAGTACTGAGGATCACATATTTCCTCGTATATAAAATGTTAAAAAGAATTGGAGACAATGGCCCACCTTGTGGTACTCCGCAGTTGATAGGAATTGGCTTTGACAGCTCTCGAGCTATCGATATCTCCACAGTATTGTTCGAAAGCAGATTCATAATCAAATTATGCATATTTTCCGATAACCCTTTCGATTTAAGCGCCTTGGAAATGTGCAGATGACCAATGTTATCGAATGCTTTGGAAACATCGAGAAATGCAACGACACAGTTTTTCTTCAATTTCTTTGCCTTTGCTAGGCAGGCGTTCACGAGTCTGGCGTTAACATGACAGCCTGGGATGCCGCTGACAAAACCTCTTTGGTTGCAGTTGATATGGACTTGAGTCCGCACTATAGCATCGAGCGCTTTTTCAATCACTCGCCTGATTACCGAATAGATGGTGAGTGGCCTCCAGTTATTGACACAGTTAACGTCACCTTCTTTGTCAGTAAAGATTAGTTTTCCATTTCGAAAGCCTTTAGGAACGTAGGCAGTTTTGAGCATCGTATTGGCTATTGCCGTTATTGATTTAGCTACATTTAGCTGACGTAATGTCTTCACCAGTACACGATCAAGGCCCGCCGAGGTGTCGAGTGGCATGCGTTTAATTTGCACTACAATGTCCTCCTCACTGAGAAAAACATTGTGGTGGCTTTCGGCAACCGGATATGAATCAAGCATGTGGTTATTTTTATTTTCGAAGATGCTGTTGATGTGTTTTTCCATTATTTCCAATTTGATTTTGCACTGCTTTGAGACACCCTTCGTCATTACCATTCGGACTGCTTTCTTTCGTTGATTATAGTACCAATATTGAGATAGATCATAGTGGTACTTGTCACGTCGTCTCTGCTTTGCTTTTGTATCGGTCCTTTGTGGATTGGATGATCGAGATTGTTGAGCCGATGTTAACTTTCGATTCTTCTTTTGCTGACGCAGTCTGTAGAATTTGATCGATGGATGCTGAGGACCTGGAAGACGTTGCCGTGCAGTAAAAAGAAATTTTTGGAATTGTTCCACCTTTTCATCAAAAACTTCCTCATTCAAAATATCACAGGCTTCAAGCTGCTCAAACGCTTTCCTAAATTGCTCGCATTCTGAATCCAGAGCTGATTTATTTGAAGCAGTGTCATTTTTAGATGTAGCAGCTTGATTGTCTTTCATCGTCGGATTTAGCCGATCCTTTAGTCGATTTGCTGTTAAGTCATTTGCCTCTTTTGCATGACGACTACGGTGGACATTCAAGCCTCTTTTAGTGTTGAATGATTGCTTGCATACATCACAGGACAATGCTGGCTCTGGCAGATCATGCTGGGGAGATTTAGATGGGATTTCTAGATTATTTTCATCAAAAGTGCTACTATTCGTCATTGACGATTGGTTGCATTTAGTTGTAACTGGCTGTTGTGACTTTGGTGCAATAGTTGGCATCGTGGAACCTGTCCAGCTTGCAATCGATTGTGGGTTTTGCAACTTTCGAATAATAGTTCTCGCTCCTCCAGTTGAAACCGCTGGTATAGGGCTCATAATTTGGTATTTTCCCGGATGAATCTTTGATGGGGCAATCGATGGGGTCAGTCTAATTGTCAGTCTATTGTATTGTTGCTTCGTATTTTTATATCGTCGGAGACTATGGTCCTGTTTTTATTTTTTATTTATTTCGTGTAAATCTTGCTGCTTTGACTGAACTCATAAGCTGGTCAACGTAGCTGATTGCTGGTGGATTTTATTCGCTTTCGTATTAAATGCCGATGTTTGTGCAGAAAGGGGACATTGCTAAAATCACTAGTTCCTGCGACTGGAAGTTCGTACTAAACGTGAATGTAAATCATTTCAAGAATGAGACTTCCATACGTTGCTTGTCAACATTCGATTTTATCAGAACTTATTCTTTATAAATGCTGTACTGAGTCGGCTATATTCCGTGACAATATGAAGCGTATCTTTGGAATGGTCTTACATAAGCTATACATTGCAATCATCATCTAAAAAAACAATTTGACGTCCGGTTTAACACAAAAGTGACCCCAATGAATGTATTAACGGCATTCAGCTGTCTTCTTCGATCATGCTAACATTTAATCGATCACTATTGTTTCTACGTTAACATTTGGACTCGCATTTGGATTTTGATTTGATATGAAATCGATTGGAATGCTGATGACTGATGTTCGATAGTGATTTTGATTACTTTTTTTCGCAAACTGGCTAAATCGATTATATTCTCGCTACTATTATAAATATGTTCATGCGTTTTTTATCGTTTATTATATGTGACTTAAAAGGCTGTAAGGCCTTATACATATGATGCTAATAAAACATACATACATACTTGATTGGTAGGAGGATGTTGTCATATGCTGGTCCTACTTTGTTTAATACGTTGCCTCGCAACATGCGTGATGCGTCGTCGTATGGTTTTGATCGTTTGTTACGTGACTCGCTGCTGGGAAACATTTAACAAAGAAGCTTTTGATACTAGGGAATAGTATGCAATACATCTCTTTTCGAATCATAGTGATGGTTTTTACATGTTTTTACATTGCACTTAGTTAATATATATTTTTGAAAGATAGCTTTCATACTTTACTTTATATTTTTTAAGCATATTTTTGTACTTGAACAGTCTTTGGCTTAATGGTATTTTTCTTTTTTTACCTCTCACATAGTCTCACTAATTTAGTAGTCTTTTTTTTCATATTGTATCTTTATTTTTACTATGTGTAGAAATGTTTTCTTACTTACTAAATAAATTGAAATTGAAATTGAAATTGTTTTGTTTTCCATATTAGTCGAGAACGATAAAAAATTAGAAATCCATCTTGTACATACCACATAATGTCTAGTATAGTGCCTGGTTAGAGAAAATAATAGCCATATGTGGTACGAGTTGCATTAATAACTATAAGGTACATTAATTTTAACATATTGGGGTATATTCTTCTCGACCGTGGGAAGTAATAAGGGCTTTCCTCGATTTTTCGGTCAAATAATGTCAATAATAAGCAATAATGTCCCGGACCTTCGAATGGGCTACAAACCATCAATAACTAACAGAACGTTGTTTACGAAAACAAAACAAAAAACGGAAAAGGAGGACATGTATGGTGTTGTTTATGACCTACCGTGCTACGGTGACGGTCTAGGCTCTTCGTGTGACTTAGAATACATTGGCAATACGGGTCACAAATTAAAAACAAGAAACAACCAACACGAAAATGATATTTCCAACTTCAATCGAACAGGTCAGACGGAAGGTGAAACGGCGGTAGTTCACCATTTTTATGATACAGGTCACGTGCCAAATTTTAATGACGCCAATATTCTGCAGGTTGAACGCAATGTCACGAAACGCAGAATTTTGGAATCATTGCACATAATGACAAAGCTTACAATTAACTTCAGATGAGACACAGAGAACATCAGCGTGTCGTAAATTGCTTGTTGGAAAGAAAGATGGAAAGCTCGCAACTTTAACGCTGTGATTCTGTGATCAATTTGAAAAAGCTCACTCCACTTTGTCGCGTTTTGATATAATTGTTAGTTAAATGTTTAGTTGTCATTCCTTGTGAGTTCAAGTTTAAGTTTTTTCTAATGACTTCGTAAGTAATTTTTGCGATAAATTGCGATTTCGTAATTGATAAGTATTTATTTGTTTCTGACAAGTTTTCTGTGTTATTTCTAGACAATACATGCGCTGAAGATGCGAAAATACAATCGCGAAACGTCCGCATAAACATAAACAAACTTAGTTTTCATTATTTGACCGAAAAATCGAGGAAAGCCCAAATGCTTATTAATTTTAACAAGCAATCAATGCATAAAGTTGGACTGTTCATATAATGATTTGTAAATGTTGATTCCCATTCCTGCTCTGCTTTAAAATAAACCTCTTGAATATTCGAAACCTACGATCTATTGTCTCCCATTTTTAAAAACCTGTAAATACAACAATTTTCGTTTGGTTTTATTTGTTCCTATTATCGTCTTATTTTACGGTGACTTCTTAGAAATATGATCCTGAGACTAGCCGTCGAAACAAAATTAATGGTCTTGTAAATTGTTGTAGAAGAGAAAGAATATTGATGGCTACGATTATACAAAAAACAAAATTAATAACTATTATGCTTCTGTAGTGATAACACCAACATTACTATCGTGTAAATAAAATACGAACGAGCGAGCTTGCGA
>CM055406.1:36423582-36442431 GCA_029228625.1 Pseudolycoriella hygida | reverse complement strand
ATTATCAAATCCCGGGATAAGGCAACTTCTAGAATTGGGAAGGATGACACATATCGATAAAATTACGGCAGTTTGTAGTTTGCCAAAGGCAAAGTTGGTGAGAATTACATTTTAGAGTAGAGATGAGCGGGTTGCCCGAAACTTCGAAAAACCCGACCCGAACCCGAACCCGAATTGTTTTTTTCGGGTTCATGGGTTTCGGGTTTCGAAAATTTTAATCGGGTCGGGTTCGGTTCGGCCCGGGTTTGGAAACAGTTCGGGTTTCGGGTTTCGAAAAATTTTATCGGGTCGCGTTCGGTCCGGGTCGGGTTGTTGTATGATTTTATTCGGGTCCCGATCCTTTATTGACTTTTTATATTTTACAAAATTGGTCTAAATTTTATCATCTTGCATTACACGAATTTTGTTTTAGTCTAAGGTCCGTGAAGAATGCAGGCGTCGGGCCTTGAAATAATTTTTGTTTCGAAGTAATTTGGGTTGTGAGATTTTATCGGGTCGAGTTCGGTCCGGGTCGGGTTTTGAAACAGTTTGGGTTTCGGGTTTCGAAAATTTAAATCGGGTCGGGTTCGGTCCGGGTCGGCTTTAGAAACAATGCGGGTTTCGGGTTTCGAAAAATGTTATCGGGTCGGGTTCGGTCCGGGTCGGGTTTCGAAAAATGGTCGACCCGCTCATCTCTATTTTAGAGAAAATAGTTTCAGGATCTCTTGAAGAAACTACGTTGGTCCTCTTTTTGACATTATGGTGCAGGGGATAACATTAAGGACATCAATAGTCTCAGATATACTGGATAGGGCCTTTGGGTAATTTCTATGGATCTTTGAATTTCTTATAGTTATAGTAGTATGTAGTAGTGTGTAGTATATAGTACGGGTCTTTGGTTACGTTTAAATTTTACGTTAAATTTAGCATATTCGCCTAAAAGTTGCGAAAATAAAGATTTTTCTTAAAAAAATTTTAATGATTTTTCATAGATTTATTTTAAGAGTCGTTTCCCCCTCGATTTGAAGTCGACGCGATTTTTCATATTGCTTGCCAAAAGCATGAGCAGTTACTTATGACAACAAAGCAAAAATTTATCCACTCAAAAAAGAAATAGTTCATCAAATACCAAAAAAAAAGCTTACCGGTAATCCAGGATCTCCTCGTTCGCCTTTCGAACCCGTTTCCCCTTGCGCTCCCTTGAAGTAACAAAATTAATGAATTTACTTTTCGTTGTTATTTGACTTTTACTGTTGATTGGCTTTACCTTCATTCCATCAAGACCGGGGGGTCCCTTTAGATTACCAAAATGAAATAATAATTTAAATAAATAAATAAACAAATGATGAACAATTTAATTGAAATTTGAAATGTTGAAGATAAGAGAAGGAAATTAAAGTTGAAAAATGTGTGTATCGGTTTTGTAAATGGAAAATTAAATTAAAACTAAAAAAATTTGTAATAAATATTTATTAAATAAAATGCAAATTGTGCAACAACCCATCAAGCAAAAAAAAAAAAAGAGTCGAAGATTTTCAAGGAAATGTAGAAGGCGCACACAGTCACGAAAACCAAACGAAAAGATTTCAGTTCCATTTCACATGCATCGTTTATTCATCCATAAAATTTGTTGGTAAAATCTTGTTTTCAGTTTGGGTGGTACTTATAAATAGCGATGTCTTTTTTTATTTTATATTAATTTTTATAATTCTATAAAAATCTTAAACATTTATCAATCATTTTATTGTATTTTTTACATAACACTTAAAATCAGTTTGTTGCTTGAAAACGTAAAATTAAATGAATTACGCTTGTAATGCGTTTTTTATGCGACAATGAAAGTCTTTTGATCGTCAGCGGGAGAGAGATTTATTAGTGCGATAAAAGGAATAAGGAAATTAGGCATAAATTTGAATAGAGTAGTGACACCAATGCTCGGACATGTAACCGAAGTGTGCAAATTACAGCAACAAAACTCACAGAAACTTTCGGAGCAATCCCCGAAAAAGCTACTCCTTAAAAAGTGATCCAATCGTAAGAAACTAATGATCCAAAATACTACAAACGAATATTTTAAATTTTAGTAAATGTTTAGGATCGGTACATGACCAAGCCTTGGTGCATCCGCCCTATGTTTAGTGTCGGCAGTTAAAGAATTCTAAAACTAATGTGTCGCGTTGAGCTAAAATTGCTATTAATCTGTTGCGACGGAAATACTGCACTGTAAAAACTATCCGCAATTAATGAGATGCGATGCAACCAATCACTCAATATCGATGCTGACGGAAATTAATTTGTAAGGATTCGTTGCAAGCATTTCATGTGAGCTTATGATATGGTCATACGATTTGATATTTTATTGTATGTGTGTCGTTTGACAGCTAATGAATTAGCCTAAAAGGATATAAGATGACGCTAATAAGGTGATCTTTACGAATTTGATAAATTTCGACCATCAATTTTTGGGGTTAAAAAAATATATTTTTGACGTCTGTGGACTGGACATAATACATTTTTTTGTCAAGTTTTGATTTCAATTATTAAAAATGATTTTAAAAAGAGCTAGCCTGTAATGGTGAAGGTAGAGGAGGTTTGGCACCCCATAGGGAATGTGAGGGCAAGACACGAGCAGGATTAACAATGAAAAAAGAATTCGTGAAAAGTAAAATTGTCGAGGATAAGTTTCTATTTACTAAAAGGAAGTTTTTATTCTACAATATATTTATGATTGAGCCAGAAATTTAAACGAAAATTTTTCTTAAAATCTTGATAATAATGGGATGATCAAAGGACTTACCCCGGCTAATATTTTTGCTTTGAAGTACTATCGAAATTATGCGACTTTGCCAAATAAAAATATTCATTCCCATTGGAAAAACTTGTAACTTTCAAAAAAATGTTTTAAGGTAAAAAAGTGAAAATATTGTTTCCACAGTTCAAAAGACTTTTCTGAGCTTTTTTTCAGAATTTATATTAAAAGCTCTAATGCGGTTAACAAAGAAGAAAATTATTTTTTTGACAGTTATATGATGCTACAAGAACTATAATTCTTATTTCGGATCTGGGAAGGATTGCAGATACGAGAGTGTTAGCCAGAGTTAAAGAGCTAACCGAGATACATAATAAAAAATTTATAGTTCGTGTAGCATACGACATTTTACAACACGAGAGTATTAAACTTTAGTCTGAGGTTGGTAATATACGTATTATAGACCTGAGTGTTATAAAAAGCTCTACTGAGCTTTGAGGTTCACAAAAGTGAAAAAATTAAATAATTTTTATGAAACTCAAAGCTCATAAAAACAAACATTCGAATTATTAAAGATGTAGGGGCCAAACAAAATAGGTTGCATAGAAAAATATGTTATGTATATGGGAAAATAGTAATCAGACAAAGCTTTTACAGTAAACCCTGATCTGCAGTAAACAACTACCAATTTTTTTTTATAGAATTGCATTGTTTAACTAACGCCAATGTTCAACATCAAAGTAAACACCTTTCTTTTTCCTATTTTATTGAAACCCATAAAAAGTAAGTGATTGAGTTTAAATAAAGAATTTGTTTGACCTATAAATCATGACCGTAAACCGTATTTACATAATTGATTTTGATTATTTTTTGTTGTTTTTTTTTTTAATTTTTTGTTAAATAGTCCTAGCCTAATAATTAATTTTTATACATTAACTTTTAATTTTCCATGTGGCAAATACATTTAATATTTTACAATAATTGGATTTCAATTTTGCGTCGTTTCAATGTTTTTTAATATTTTTTTTTTTCAAATCTTTGAGTAGATATTTTCAGTAATCGTTTATACGAACACTAAATGTGTTGTATTTTTTTCTTAATTTTTGTAAATATATGATATTTCGTATAAAAATTATGTAGCAGTTCTTCCATTGGTTTCGTGTGAACGCCTACTGAAAACATCGTACTGAGCTTTTTTTAGTTTTCTTTTTTAGAAAGTGGCTAAGATATGGAAATGAATAAGGTAGATATCAAATGCGTCATGATTAATAAAAGTATTTTTATTAATAAACATTGTGGATGGATGAGTACGAATAGAATAATTTAAGTCAAACGTTTATTTTTTTCCTTTTCATTAATTAATAATATTTTTGTTTTTTTTAATAGGGGATGGAATATGATAAGTTTTCACGATTTTAATTATTTAATTATAAAAAACTTGCGTTGTTACCGTTAGTCGGACTCATTATGTTAAAAAAATTTTACATTTTCTTTTACAAGTAATTACAAGATGAAAAATGGATCATGGAAATGTGTTTTGTCACGGATCTCGTCAAATAAAGGTGATCGAACATCTCTTTCACTGGTATAGCGAAAGCTATACATTACGTTATCAAACTGCCGGCAGGAGGAAAGAAAAACTTAGAGAAAATCAGCGATGATTTTCAACGGAATTCGTCAGAAAAATTAAATTAGCGACAAAATTAAACAAAAAATTCTCGGCGATTGTTTTATTTAATTTTGTCGTTAATTTGATTTTTTTTCGGCGAAATTCGTTGAAAATCTTCGCTGATTATCTCTAAGTTTTTTTCGTTGTAACGGCGGCGCACTACCTGTCATCACCTATAAGAAAAAATTTGGACAACATGACGAAAAGTTATGACCGATGTCACATTTATAACGAAAAGTTATGACCGATGTCACATTTATAACGAAAAGTTATGACCTCCCAACCACCATGATGTCACCAGCTGTGAAGAAAAGTTATGACATCCCAACCCGTCTGACGTTAAGCCTATAACGAAAAGTTTTGACGTCCCTACCTCTGTGATGTCACAAATCTGAAGAAAAGTTCTTGTGACGTCACACCTGTAACGAAAAGCTACGACGTAGCAATCCTTGTGACGTTACACCTATGACGAAAATCATTCGTACTAAAAAGATCAGACGTTTGTTATCGTTTGTTAACGAAAGTAACAACGCCCTCTGTTAAGAGCACAACCGATAAAAACGATTTGCTTGAGATTGCTTAGTTTTTTTAACAAATTTTTCGCTAGAAAATAGGTCTACAGTTTCAGTTAAAAATATGATAATGGGAAAATTAAGGAATATAGAGTACATTACATTACATTAGTTTATAATTTTACACCTGGCTGCGTACATGAGCTCTGTACCTAGGATTGAAGAAGGCAGCCTGGTGCTTAGTACCTGTTTCTACGAGAGTATAGGCGGTAGTAGGCTAATCCGTTATATTCATGTTCAAAAATCTATATCTGGGCCATTCCACGAAAACTCCGTTCCCACGCTCGAAATGCTCAGTTGTTACGAAAAAATATTCATAGAAAATGGTGCATCAGACGTATTGATCCCTTAACTAGAGTAACTTTTCTATTGCTTTCATTTTGTAACTACTGAGAATTTCAAGCGTGGGAACGAAGCGGACCGTGGAATTGCCCATCTCGTGAAATATTCACAATTAAAATGTAAGAATTCTTAAAACGTGATTTAAGAATGTTCAAAAATGTCGGGAAAAATATTTTTGCATGTACGCCGCAGATTAATAGTCGTAAAGCTGTTAGGCAAAGTGACAGGTTTGATTTCTCCCCATACATAACCTCAAAAAAATATGTTTTCCATATTTTCGTCAGAATCTCTTCGAAATCAGTTGTAAACGTTAAAGTAATTCATAATAAGTCGAAACGAGCCTAGTCCGACGAAAAAGGGATGCCTTTAGGCATTCACTTCTATTAATTTGCGAAATACTTCAACTGAGTGAAAAAATTGAAAGCGGAATCTGATCAGATAAGTACATAATATCGGTGAAAGGCTGACTTGTCACTTTCTTCGTTGGTTGATGTTTGTGTAGAAGATGAAAAAATTTTGTTTTTTCGCAGACGTTCGTGACTTAATTCTAAACCGAATTTTAGAAATCGATCAATAGAGGTCACTTTTACTCGTTTTTCGAAGTAAATGCGATTTTTAAAAGAAATTGTATAGATTTTCTACAGATTAAATGCCCGAAAGTACGCACTGCAAGATGTGAAAGCCCCTTCATTCAACGACCTTTCATGTTTGTGGTTTTCTTTTGTTTAGGGTTGGCCTTTATTTACTCTTCAAAACCTATATGTACTTGAAAGTAAAATGATTTCACATAAAATATCCAATCAACAATAACAACATTTCTATAAAGAACATACTTTCATATTAATTTATTTTTCTTCCATGGTGTCGTGTGGAGAGTTTTGATGAAATGCTTTTTATATTGGACACATCATACGATTACGAAGCACATTTTACTTTTTCGGTTTTATTGTCTTTATCAGTTCTTAATAAAAAAGAAGTTAATTTAAAAGTACGTTCCTTACAAATTCTACAACTAAAAATATTTAAAAATTATTTTAATTTACAAACGTAAAGTTTTGGACGTTTTTTTCTTTCGTTTAATTATTTTTTTTTTTAAGTTTTTTTTTTTTTTGCATTAAAATAAAATAAACAAGAAGTTTAGTGATATTTTGCTAAAAAATATAGTTTTCTTTCATCTCGACTTTGTTGCTTGTTATTTTAATTGGCATGTTTTGGATTTAGTGAGCAATTATCAGGTGCTTTTCTTCAATAATTTAATTTATTTTCGTTCTAACTATGAGTCTACTGATATATTTTAATCCTAAGCCATGAGAATACACAAACGGTTTGGAGTATCGTCGTTCACATTGGCTACAGTAAAAGAAAAATACGTTCATCTAGGTAGATAAAGTTCGCTTATTGCATTCTTTCTCAATTGCTGCCACATACCATATTTAAATGAATAGTAAAACACTAAAAAGCACAATAGCAGTTTTCTGCACAGCTCTTCATATTGCACGACGCTTCACACACGTATAAAATACCATCTACCTACATTACATTGCTAAGACAAAGTATACAGTCAGCACTTGTTTTTGTTAGGGTAAATCGAGAGTTCCTTCTAGAGATGTTGCATATAAATTTCATATGAAATTTACGAATAATCTGTAGACCTCATATGTTTATTTAATGGAGTCCGAGATGAAAGCGAAATAATTAATTGCATCCTGTGAATGTTACAATTCCATGCAATGAATTTTGTATATGACCTGAGAACGGTGTCAATCTCCTGAAGCTTAGTAAGGCGCGACATTTGTGATGTATGAAACATTTGTATGGAAAAACCTTATCTATAAGTCTCACATACAAAAAAACATTGTCAGACGAACGGTTTAACCGGAAAACGTGGTTCCCTGGTCATCCACTTTTTTATTTTCAACATTTGAGTGGAATGGCTGGTATATAAGCAAGAACATTTCTAAAGCTATCTATACTCGGAGTAAATCGGGAAAGCGTGACATTTTCCTTAGCTTCATGATTTCTTCGATTCCCCCAACTTTCTTCATAGGCAATGAATTGCGTGTCCCTTCAACCTTGAAAGAGGACCCCTTCTTGTGGAAAGTATTAAAATTTTTCTACAGTAGGGGATTCATAAGATTGTGCAATTTTTTATTTCAGGAGTAAATTTTACTACAGGCATTGCAAAATGAATATGAGTTTTGTACTTATGCGCAAGTTTTTAACACCGCAAAAACCTGCGCAGAAGTATAAAACTCATATTTACTTTTCATGACCGTAGTGAAATGAAATGTTGCACAATCTTATGATTCCGTTTCTGTAAACCATTTTAAAACAAAATTTTTGGAAGTTTATGGAAAATGGTGCGTTTGAGCGTTCTATAAAAGAGGAAGATAAAAATTGGCAACTATTTTATAAAGAGTGTGCGTCAAAGTATAGGGAAAATATTCTTATACTGATGAAGGAAGGTTGTAGAGTTGTTCGCCGTTCGAAATAGGTTGGCCCGAATGGATTCGGGATCGGTTCTCAAAAATTCAATTGCGCAGGACTTGAAAAACTACGACTTTGGTTGAGTCGAGCAGGGTATTTTGGCGTGATAAGAATTGCTAATTGGCCATGCCAGAGTCTGAGGTGACAGACGAGAGACATTTTTCGGAAGGTGGCGACATATTCAATCCATGTCAAACTGTTCTAGGCTCTGATATATTGTCTGAGTAGAATATTTGGTTCAACTCGAAGAAAAGGAAAGAATAGAATTACGATGTTTGAAGTTGTATGGCTGGGTCTACTTTTAGAAATTTTGTTTCGGGTCGAGCCGGATCAAGCTTAAAATTCTTGTGTACTTTCAGGTTGACCTCTCCGGGTGGCGCGTCATACACCTCTACTTTGAAGCCCAGAAGTAGTTATGGTACAATGAAGCCGTTATCTCGTAAATGCACTGTCTCGATTGTGTTGATTTTGTTTACTATGAACGAAATGTGTGTTTGCGAGCCAGCTGGGGGTAAGCAAAAACTGCGTAAATTTTGAGCTTCTTTAATATCTTACACACAATACCCTAATGAAGACATCCGCAGCGGGAAATGAACTAAGTTTTTTTTTACCAAACACACACTGAATTCAATTTTAAATATTTATGCAGCTAACTTTCCCTTCCACTTTCAAAACAAATCCGAGAAATATAAAATCTCACAAATCCTTCTAAATTGAGTTGCTTGGAAAAGGCTTTGATGAATGGGATCTACCTGTAGTCAATTAGCGATTTGTTGATGAATCATGTGTTCATAACATAAAGTGATGATTTCAAACCGAAAAGTCTTTCAAAAGCTAATTGAGATATTTACGTCTCGAATGTTTCCAACAGCGAGCAACTTCATTAATAAGTTTATTTTTATCTTAAAATTTGTTTGAATGGAATTTTCAATCACAAAATATCAAATAAAGAAGCCAGCTTTATCTACCTAAATTTGAATGTAACGTAACAAAAATGCTTGTAACAAAAGTTATTGCAATCCATGTCATGCCTCTGTTTGTGGGATATCCTTAAAATACACATATTTTCTCATTTATTTTATTTTGCTGCTTAATAATTCTTTTTATTTTACTTTCACTTCTCAATCATAAATTAGCAGCTTTTGTTACACATTTTTACACCTTTTTTTTTTAATTTTTGTTAAGCTTTTAAGAGCCATTCGAATGTTAATCTTGGAATGATTTTATCTCGTCGATTAACTGGATTTTGCGATTTTTAATTCAGTTAATATGACCACACCTGTTAGGAAAATTGTTAATTATGTTAGTTATATGACGATATAAGCGTTTGCAAATTTTATCGTTTGAAATTTTCAGATGTTAGAGGCAGTAAAATGATTGAATGAAATGTTGTCAAGCCTAAATCACAAATAAACTTTTCGTTAGTTTTCAAAAGCTTGCTTTCGTTGTGTTTTATAACACAAGAGGAATAATCGCGCGATTACAGTCGAGGTGTTGGGATTATGTCTTGTGTTATACGACAGCTTATAGCATTTGGTTCGTGGCTTTTATTTGTTTTCATTTGAAATGTGATGTTAAAGTGTTGGTTCAACTATAATGGGATGATTTTTCCCTCTGAATTTTTGTATATTTCAACTATAACGTGTCCGATACACACAACTTCGAAGAATATAAGTGACTTTTATACGCCTTTTTTATACTTTTGGCTGTTGTGACAGCTTTTTATTTACTGAGGAACATAACCTCGAAAATTTTCTTGCGAAAAGAAACCTACACGCTTTCGGGTATATTATTTAAAAATTATTTACCACAAAATTATATTTTTGATGTATTGGGTGATATGCTCCAACTTGAGAATGAAGGCAATATAAAAATAATGTAAATTTTGTTTATGTTTCATGGAAAAGTGATGGAAAATTCATGGATAATTAATGTAAAATTTATGTAGATCATGTAAAGAAGATGTACAAAAGATGGATAATTAATGTAACAACGATGGATTTTGTTACATTATTTTTCCAGTTTTCTTTAAATAAAACTTCTCGACAACTTGCAAAAAAAATCATTCTAATCTACATACTAATAGAAAGTAAGGTAGCGCTTGGCTGCTTCATGGATATAGAGAGCACTTTCGATAATACAGACTTTGAGATTATCGCTAAAGCAGCAACAGATGGAGAGGTCAATGATTTAGCTGTTAGGTGGATTGTGAAGATGCTTAGAGGTAGAACGGTTGAGGTTACCATTTGCGATTCAAAGCATCAAACTTGGAGTCACCAGGGGTTGCTTACAAGGTGGTATTCTCTTCATTATCGTCTGGTGTATGGTAATAGACTCGCTATTGGTCAAGCTCAATGACTTAGGTATTTTCGCCCAAGACTTCTCTGATGACGTGTCCATCCTAATCTGTAGGGACTTCGTAGCAATTATTGGAGATTTGATGAGAACCGCTATTAGGATGGTTGAGGAGTGGTGTCTTGAGAACAAGCTGATGGTTAACCCCACCCAAAACCAAAATTATTTTCTTTAGCAGAAGAAAAGCCGAAGCCGCTTTAGAACTGGGCAGTTTAAAATGGGAATTTAGAGATTCCCATTTTTTACAGATTGTATTTGCTTTCCAGCGAGTGATTAATCTGAATAGAGTAGAAGCTGATACGGGAACCGCCGGTTCAGGGCCTATGAATGGAGAAGACGAGCCTATTTTTGCTAGAGCATCTGATTGTTCGTTTCCAGTGACACCACTTGACCTGGAACCCAAACTACTTGACGATGAGAGGAGAGCTTTTGTATGAGGTCTCGGCATTGTAAGGCTAGCGATGAGGTGAATTTGTTTCCTCCAACAGATTTGATTGCCGACTGACTGTCGGAGCAGATGAATATACCTTGATTTGCTGGTATGTTTTCGGGAATGGATACCATTTCGTTGACGCATGTGACGATTCCTGAAAACTCCGATTGGTAAATCGTAACGAATCTGCCTAAAGGTAAGGATTTATCTATGTTAAGTTCTCGGGAGTAAACCCCAGCTCCGCCGTTTCCATGAGATAAGGAGCCGTCCGTAAAGCAAGATATTCGGTTTGCCAATGAAATGGCTGAGTTGTTGATCCAGTTGTCTCGCTTTGGAAGGCTAATAGAGAATGGCTTTTCGAATCTGAATGTAGGAATAATAGAGTCACAAGGCATTTCGAACTCTGGCGAATCGTTTATCATTATTTTCCAGATTCTTGCATGGTTGCTGTTGCTAATTATAAATGAGTTTGTGAGCTTAAGTCTGAGAGCGGCGGATCGAGCTTCACCTTCAATGAAAATATGCAGTAGTTCAATATTAAGGATAGCGTCTAGCGCGGCTGTTTGAGCAGATGTGGTGAGATTGCATCTTGGCCACCAAACAATGGCTTCGTAACTAAGTCGCGGTCTGACAATAGCCGTGTGTATCCACTTTAGTACTTTAGCCCCAAGTTAGACCGAAAGCTCTTCTGCAGTGCCACAATGAGTTCGTAGCCTTTTGTAAGGCGTTCTTAAAATGCAGCGAGAAGTTCACTTTTGAGTCGATTGTGAGTCCCAATACTTTGACTGAGTCAGACCGTGGAATTCTTTTACCGAAGAATAAGGGTCGTGTGAAATTTAGAATGACTCGTTTTTTAGAAAATGATATTAATTTTGTTTTATCTGGATTAGCTATTTGTTCATACGAGTTACACCAGTTTTCTACTAATTTTAAAGCAGATTGCATCACTTCGCATATTGTTGATGTGAATAGACCTACTATGAGTATCATTAAGTCATCGGCATAACTTTGCGAGTAATAACCAGCGTACAGTAAATAAGAGAAGGTAAAATTCCCCCTTGTGGGCACCCTTTACACATAAACTAACATGGATACCTCACCTAGAGGAAAAGCTTAACAAATGCATAGGTATCTTCTGGCTGCGTAGAAATGCTTTTGTTGAGGTCTTTCTCCCAAAGCATTTTGGTGGATTTTCACGGCGGTCGTGAGACTTACACTTTGCCATGGACGTATAGTCTGCTGGCCGGAATGAAACTTGAAACCGCCAAGAAAATACTAGGAAAACTTCAGAGACTCGCCTGTTTTTGTATAGCAGGGGTGAAAAATTCACACGTAACTACAGCTCTGGAAGCTCTCCTAGCTATTCCGCCTTTACACCTCTTCGTGAAATCAGTCGCTTTTAACTCCTCTTTTAACATACGGTGTAATGGTTTTGGAGTTTGGGTTTGGAGTTTTCGAGGGAGGTCATTCTGCCATTTCTGGTGTCATTAAGGAAGAACAGTTGCAGATGCCTAGCGATCAGATCAAAGCGGAGTGCTTTCTTGATGATGAGGCCATTGTATGCTTTACGGATGGCTCTAAATGAGAAATATTTTTAGGAGCCGGTTATTTCTGCGACTCTTTAAACCTAGAAGGAAGCTTCTCCCACTTCAAGAGATGGAAGAACTATGATGGCGAGAGGCACACAAAACTATATTGTAAGACGACATCGACAGAAGTGAGGAAGACACTGATCGACCTTAGTAGGTCTGATATACAAAGAGTCATCGAAGCCATCATTAACCACTGCGGTCTTTATGACATTGGCTGCTCGGATAGCGGGGGTGGTACAAAGGATCTCCGATCCAGGTGCCAACACCCCAAAAATTCTAATCTAACCCTTATAATGATCCATAAGAAAATATGAGCCATTGTTCCTACTTTTATTATATGCATAATTTTAACATGATTTTCCATCTTTTGTACATCATTTTAACATGATTTACATAAATTTTACATTATTTGTCCGTAAATTTTCAATTATTGTAAAAATAATGTCAAATTTATGTAAATAATGAAAAAATTATGTAAATCATGTTAAAATGATATAAATGATTCTCTTATTTGGAATGTAAAAATGATGGAAAAATAATGTAACGAAATCCATCGTTGTTACATCAATTATCCATCGTTTTTACATGATCCACATAACTTTTACATTAATTATCCATGAATTTTTTATAATTTTTCCATGAAACTTACACAAAATTTACATTATTTCTACATCAAAAATATAATTTTGAAATATACCCGAAAAACCAGCCAGATCAGGCGTTTTAACATGCCGAATTTCTATGCGAGAGACTGGATGGACAGGCTCGAAAAACTTAAGGCATTGATACAAGTAAATTGCTCAGTTTGTCAGAGACACGATATGGCAGCTGGGTTCCCCAAAAAGGCTAAAAAACCTGCTGAAACAAACTGTCGTATGGAGACATTTTTCTTTGCATATATGGTGACGAAACGTCAAATGATGATGACAGTTGCTCACATCTTTGGTGGACCCAGAGTCTATATCAAGTCTCTGCATTTTGTATACGAGGACTATGACTATTTCAACATTTCTTTTCAATGTTATACAGCAATGAGGTTAAGTTTTCGAAAATAGTCCAACGAAAATGTTATTTTGTCATCTACTTAAGATAAAGTTGAACCCCACAATGATAAGCATGAATCTCAATGAAAATCTTTTCAAAGATCACTTACTGATTGTCCGGGTCTTCCTACCGGCCCTGCTGATCCGGAATCACCCCGAAATCCCATGGGACCCTGAAAGAATTGTTTCAGAGTAAGTTATTTGCATCTACTACTTCGAAAGTTTCGTTACACTTACCGGAAGACCCATTGGACCGGTATCACCTTTGTGACCTTTCTCACCCTACAGAAAATTATATTTGTAAATAAAAATTTTCATCGGATTACCGTATAATATATTATTATACTCACACGATCACCTTTGCGACCATCTAATCCTCTTTCACCAGGAAGACCGGTATGCCCCATAGGACCTGTCAAATGTAAGCAAATGTCACATTTCGTTATGGATACGTTGACGTCGTCGGTTTATGTGAAAGTATACGAAATTTCATGATAAAGTGCATAAGCTAAAAAGTAAATCATTTTTCGTCGCTTGACATTTAGTTGTGAAATTTTGTATCCTTTGACATAAGTCGATGCGTGCTGATTTGTTCGTATGAACAAATGACTCCTAACTGTAGATTTACATAGCAATGTGAACGTCACAGATGCAAAATTGAACGGTGTTCTGCACCATCTTTGTCATTCTGTTGTTACCACAATGAAAACACTCAGTTACTGCAGAACACCGTTCAATTTTTTGAATTAGGCAACCCCGAATTTCATTCATAAGTCGAAAATTATCAATGAAATTTGGTGTTGCCATATTAGAAAAATTTTGCATTGCTATGTGTAGGCGGGTAGTTCCACGGTGTAGTTGGATAAAATGTAACGAAGGAACGCTCATATCACTGTTTTCTGAATTAGATGCAGCCTTACAATCTTCTAGAAAGTTGTTGGCCTAATGCGATTTATTGGGAAAAAATGTTAACGTGATAAAAATCGCTGTGTGTACTTAATGAGAACCGAGTGTTCCCTACATTACATTTCCCAATGGAACTACCCGGGCACAGTAAGAATAATTTGCTCTTTCCTAGTAAAGGCGAACGATTGTTTCAAATTTTCTGTGAGACTATTCACCCGGGCGGTACAAACTTTTTTGCCCGTACAGGTGAAAAGTCATTGTGAAAATAAAAATATCATAATACAAACATACCTGGAGGTCCCGGTGGTCCAATTACCTGAAATATTTTGCAGGAAATTAGATACACATCTTAAAACATATGCTTCGCAAACCCGTACGATTCCCTATAAAGCCAACATCCGTCGCAAGGGACGGACTCAAAAACGAAAAACTCACCAGTTCAGTGGTCAAAATTCGACCATAAATAATTACCCATAGGTACTTTGTACAGGTATAAAAACACTGATGCCACAGTGGGAGATATTCTTGGGAGATTTTAAGTATTTTAAAAAATATGGAGAATGTCTGTCCCACTATGGCAGAAAATGGTGTGGTTTCGAGCAAAAATTAAAAAGAGAAAATTAGAAAAGTTTACTTACATATTCTACGTTCGCCGACATTGAATGCGAATGCGAATGTGGTGCATCTGCCATACCTTCGTCTTGTCGTCTTCTCATTTTACGATACTTCTAGGAAAAATAACATTTTTACAAGGAAACAAATTACTAAAATAATAACGAAGAATAAAATCAAAAATGTATTACGGAATCACCGCGATCTCCTTTGTCTCCTTTGGTGCCCGGATATCCTGAAAAAAAAATCAGAATAATAAATCGAAGGGAAATTGACGAGAAAACAAAATTTCTGAAGGCAACAATATGACTGTCGCCCAACGATATTTACTGTGCAATTGAACAAATTTATGTTTTCAAACAAATTCAATACCTGGGGGACCCGGAAGACCTGAAACGTTTACAACGAACAATTTTAATAACATTATTAGGTACTCAAATTGGTAACACAAAATACCTGGCGGTCCTAAATGTCCTAATCCCGGTGGTCCAATATCCCCCCGATCTCCTTTGTCGCCAGGAGGACCTTGATAACCCGGCAGACCTAATATGAAATTCATCAAAAAGATTCATTTTTTCAGCTAAAGTAAATTTAAATACCTGGTGGTCCTTCGATTCCAGGTTCGCCTGAAAACATAAAGATCGATAAGTAAACAAAGAAATAAAGAAATGAAATTCCTATTTTCAACTCGTTTTCTTCGTTTTTATTACCTGGTAGGCCGTCTAATCCTCTAGGACCTAACGATCCGGATTCACCAGGTTCACCTTTATCACCTTTTGCACCATCTCTGCCGTCTTTGCCATCACGTCCGTCTACGCCTGGTGGTCCAGGAGGTCCTCTGAGTAACGTTACATCGTCTTCGTATTCGTTTTCTTTGCCTTGACCAAAAAGCTATTGTGTAAAGGAAATTCGATTGCAGTTAGTTGATAAATTTTAGAAAGGTTTTTAAGGAAAGATTTTTTCTGAAATTCTAAGTAATTCATACCCATAATCCATACTATTTTAACCGAATAAAAATTAAAACTCCACAAATCATCACTGTAAATTGATAATTACGATTGGGTTTTCGTGATTCTTACTTTTCAAACTTTACGTACGTTAGGCAGCAATTTACGAAAATCTCGGAAGCGCAAAAAAACTCATTTCTATTTTTTAACGCTATACACTTACGGAAATATATTTTTGCATCAAATAGGTTTTTGTACTTCTGCGCAAGTTTTTGCAGTGTCAAAAAGCTGCGCAGAAGTACAAAATTCTATTTGATGCAAAAATATATTTCCGTAAGTGTAAGCTGAAATTAACGTTTAAAATTGAAGCGTTCGGACCCATTTTGCCTCATTTTTTTCTGAAAAATTCACAAACAAAATAAATCTCGTACATATGAACGTTTTTATTTTGTTACATTTTCCATTTTTTCTATTCAAAAAACATATGCCAGGGTTCCAAGCGTATCAGAATAGATGTGGCAAACAGAGTTGATGTTGCGAAAAGACTCAAACGTATTTCAGTAAATATTGCCTTAACTCTTAAGTGTATGAAAGTAAGTGTAAGTGAATTAAATTGTATAGGAAATTGCCGAGAAGGCAATATTGAAAAAGCCGTCCGAAATAACGGTGTAAAAAATCCTTCCGAAAGCACAAAATTGACCCCCAAACAGACAAAAATGTTCACCTCAATTTTTTCTACAACATAGCAAAAAGCATTTTTTGTGCTAGGGCCGACCTTAGTACCGACTTAGGGCGCTCAGGATGGACATATACTTCCACAGACCAAAATATTTCCCTCAATTTTCTCTAAGACATAGCAAAAAGCAATTTTTTTTGTATAGGGCAGACCTTAGGATAGAGGCCCCTTCCATGCAAAAAACATTTCTCTACAACGTAGCAAAAAACAATTTTTTTGGTTAGGGTCCAAACCGGGCCTAAATTTGTTTTTTAGTATAATTCGGTACTCGGTTCTCAAATAGAATATGAATCAACAAAATCGGTTAGCATATACTCGATTTATGTAAAAAAATACGTCAGACCCCAGCAGAAACTCAGTTTTAGGGTCCTGGCTGAGTCCAAGAGCTTCTAATCAAAAATTTTTTCCATACAATGTGAGACATTCCTAGACCTATCGATTAAAAAAATTTATTTTGAAAATCGGAAGAGATTTACTCGAGTTATGTACAAAAAACACATAGGGCCCTAGCAGAGACTCGTTTTTAGTGCCCTAGCTAAGTCTGAGGGCTCAAAATCAAAAAAGTTTCTTCCATAAATTGTCGACCATTGCCCAGACCTTTTAAACAAAAAGAAATTTATGAAAATCGGAAAAGATTTACTCGTGTTATGTACAAAAACCACTCAAACGGCCCTAGCTCGGAGGTCATTGGGCCGACAGTGCCTAGATTCAATCGAATTAAAGATTTTTCGATTACCTTTAAAGGTTGAACACGATGAAATCTGGTCACGTTCATATGGCTGCAACTCCAGAACTGACGATGCAAGAAAGCTCCCATCAACAGAAATATAATCTTAGAACCTCAATTTCAATAGATCGGAAGTAAAAAAATTATTTGCAGGATCAGTTTTTGAAATGACTTCGTCCAAAGTGGCAAAAAGAAAAACGACTTTGCACAAAAGTTTGAAAAATGTATTATTGAGCCATCAAGCTTTTCAAAAAAGTACAAATGCATGTGACGGTCGACTTGGTACCAAAAATCTTTAATGAATGTGTAGCAACAGATCGAGAACCAGGAAGGGGAAAAAAATGAGATCGCTGGATGCTTTCAAGAAAAAAAAGCTTAGTGTGGCTGCCTGGGACAAATCAAAGACTTTCGAATTGAGATGTTCTGAAAAAAGTCCATATAAGTTTCAATCAGACCTGCAGAAGGTGAGGCGACGGTCACGGTAGATGAACATAAAGGCGAAACAGCTTTGGAAATTTGAATCTATATTAATCTGCCGAATAGCATTTTAGTGGATTGCATGATTCATTCGTAACAAAATTTGACTGTCTTCTAAATGGCTACGCAAATTATTGCAAAGTGACTTTAAACTGATTCGTTGTCATGAGGTTTTCACGTCGCTCGACAGACACAATGTTATTTATTAGTTTAAACATAAAAAGTTCAAAATATCGCAGAGCGTTTGTAAAATTTGCGACACGATTAATTTAACCTTACACATGAAATAATGTCTTCGAACTCAAGTTTTGCTTTCCTGACGTCAAAAAGCACTATTCTGCTCTCATTTGACGACCCATCCTTGCTCCATCGTGGTAGAAGACAAGTATGTTTTGCACAAGGCGACAGTTGTTCCAAGTTGTACGGAAAGACGCTAATCCACAAAACACCACAGATCTTTGACCCATTGAGCAATATTGATCGATTATGAATGAAAAATTAAACATAAGTATTGAAATCATGATTTTCCACTGTCCCTATCGAAAGAAGTGTAGTAATGTTGCACGAGAGTCTCTGAAGGGCTTTTGCAAGAACAGATGAGCAGTGTTCGTTGAAAAGCTCTAGCCTTTGCACTCAGCAAACAATAATTTTTTTTGCAAAAATTCTTTCTCGTTTTAAGACTCGTACCTACCTATCAATTTCATCAAAAACTAGTAAATAACCCCGCCCCTAGGGGCTACGCAGGCTTTATCATTTTCGCGTGTTGTCTATTCAGAGAGCCATATTTTTTTTCGTTTTAAATAATGATGCGTATTGTTTCAACTTCCCCCGTACTCCACTTCCTCCGTGGAACGTATGCAACGTTCCCCGTATTCCACTTCCCCCGTATTCCACTTCCTCCGTATTCCACTTCCCCCGTATTCCACTTCCCCCGTATTCCACTTACCCCGTATTCCACTGCCCCGTATTCCACTTCCCCCATATTCAACGTTCGCCGTAATCCACTTACCCCGCATTCAGCGTTCCCCGTATTCAACTCTCCTCGTATTCCAAGTTCCCCGTATTCCACGTTCACCGTATGCAACGTTCACCGTATGCAACGTTCACCGTATGCAACGTTCACCGTATGCAACGTTCACCGTATGCAACGTTCACCGTATGCAACGTTCACCGTATGCAACGTGCACCGTATGCAACGTTCACCGTATGCAACGTTCACCGTA
>CM055406.1:36339762-36423501 GCA_029228625.1 Pseudolycoriella hygida | reverse complement strand
TCCCCGTATTCCACTTACCCCGTATTCAACGTTCCCCGTATTTCAAGTTCCCCATATTCAGCGTTGCACTTGCTATGTATTCTACTCTGACACTTCCCCGACCAAATCTCTAAGACGACATCTTGACTGACTTTTAGCCGATTTTCAATTATGACCCGTTTTTTACCCATAACTCCTTATTTCAGAACAATATCTAAGCCCGGAACATGTTTTCTCGACGTTTTGCACCATACCCGACAACATATCAAAAAAAAAAATTCAATAATTTTCGGGCAGCGGAGCAAATTTTTGTCCATTTTTGCCTCCTTTGATCGACCCTGGGCACCGAACCGCTCAACCGATTTTCTTAAAATCGGTCCCGCTGCCTTCACACTGTCGAAAGCTTTCCTTGTCCTTGTCCTTTCCTTGACACCTCACTGGCCTCATTCCGGCAACTACCGGCCGAGATATTGGTTAATAAGTGCTCCAGCTCTGGACAAAATCGCCAAATAATGACCTATAGCTCAGTAGTATGAAACTTTTTCACCCAACATTGTTCAGCAAATTTGTTGCCCCAAGCCTCCACTATCGATTGGCACTCAAAAATTATTTCTACTTTGTCCAGCTTTGTTCTACTTTGTTCTACTCATCAACATCAACAACTTCCCCGAAGAAACCGAAGGCGTAACTATTCTCATTCAGAAAATACCAAAAATCCAAGATGGCGTCACTTTCACAGGTGGCAGCCATTTTCTTAGGATTCATAAAGATGCTACTCACAAAACTCTAAGACTTTGCCGAAGAAACCTATCGCCCAACTCCCATACATTCCAAGATATTTTTAAAAGCAGAAAAATTGACCCAATGTCCAACTGCCCGACATTTTCACCAACGCTGGTGACTTCCACTAACAAAACTCTAAGACTTTGCCGAAGAAACCTATCGCCCAACTCCCATACATTCCAAGATATTTTTAAAAGCATAAAAATTGACCTAATGTCCAACTGCCCGACATTTTCACCAACCAAAAAAATGTATAAAGAAAATCAATGCATCATTTCGTTGCATACAAATAATTCCTTACAAAGAAAATATTTGAATACGCCACATGATTTCATTTCATTTAATACAAATTAAAAAAATATTTGAATACGCCTCACAATGCGTAAACACATAAATACATTGAAAGTATTAGTGAATGAAGCCACGTGCATAAAATAGTTTTTTCGTTTCTTGCTTTTTACATTTGTTCTCACACACACAACAATAAATTCTCCCTGAACAAATTTCTCATATGAAAATAATAACGAAGTATAAATTTTTCAAAATTTGTAAAAGCATTGTAAAAATGTTATACTTCACAGGAAGTACACGGTTTTAAATTTATAAATACTACTTTTCAATTCGCTTGAAAGTATCGCCGGTTGGTGATGTCCAGCGCTAAGCGTCGTTGCAAAACGATGCTAGGTGCGGATGGCGATACTGTTCTTATATGGGAGACCGCTCCCATAATAAGAGCGCATTATTTTTGTTAGACTGCTTCATTGCGGTCAAATGGGACTAATTTCGTTCTCTGTCTCTAGGTTTCCCTTGTGGTTTTTCTTTTTCTCCTCGAAATTAGGTTTGCATTGCTTTTTTGGGTTAAGAAAAGCAATGCAAAAGGGAGGGTTTAGTTCCTCGGAATTCTTCAAGCAGGTCGGACGTAGGTAGATTCACATGTGAATCTACTTTTGCATTGCCTTTTTTTCGATTCATATAAGGCAATGCAAAACGACTTTTTGCTTTAGTTCCTCGGAACTCTTCAAGCAGTTCGGACGTAGGTAGATTCACATGCGAATCTACTTTTGCATTGCATTTTTTTGATCATATGAGGCAATGCAAAACGACTTTTTGCTTTAGTTCCTCGGAACTCTAGGTACGATTATATTGCCAGAAAATCGCAGCGAATAATTGCATCTTTATCACACTAACTTCATAAGAGAAAGAGAGTAAGAAGAGGACAAAACACGCGAATCTGCGAATTCGCAGATTCGCGTGTTTTGTCCTCTTCTTACTCTCTTTCTCTTATGAAGTTAGTGTGATAAAGATGCAATTATTCGCTGCGATTTTCTGGCAATATAATCGTACCTTCTTCAAGCAGGTCGGACGTAGATAGATTCGCATGCGAATCTACTTTTGCATTGCCTTTTTTTTGAATCATATAAGGCAATGCAAAAGAATCTACTATTGCATTGCCTTTTTTTGAATCATATAAGGCAATGCAAAAGAATCTACTATTGCATTGCCTTTTCTTTGGCTTTCGGCTTATAAAAGGCAATGCAAAACGACTTTTTGCTTTAGTTCCTCGGAACTCTTCAAGCAGGTCGGACGTAGATAGATTCACATGCGAATCTACTTTTGCATTGCCTTTTTTTTGAATAATAGAAGGCAATGCAAAAGAATCTACTATTGCATTGCCTTTTCTTTGGCTGTCGGCAAAGGCAATGCAAAACGACTTTTTGCTTCAGTTCCTCGGAACTCTTCAAGCAGGTCGGACCTATGTTGGTTCACGCTGGAAATTTGTGACCGACAAACAGACAAACTTTTGAATTTTATAATTATAAATTTCGTACAAGAAACTTTTAACGTGACTCATAATTTCGATTTAAGGTGACCAGATTTCATCGTGTTCAACCTTTATGGGAAAAAACAGTTTTGAAAATCGATTGAGTTTTACTCGATAAGTGTTGATGGACGGACATAGTTTTTGTTGCTGATCTAAGGACCATGATCGATGCTCCCCCCCCCCCACTCCAGGGTCGAAATTCGACTGGTTACAAACGTTGTTATAAACGCAGTAGACTCCTCTTCAAAAACTTCGTTCTTCGTACGGATCTAAACAATGATATAAGGTATTTGATTTGCTCCACATAGAGTTCCTTGAAATAAAAAGAAAAGTGGGTGTAAGAGGCAGAGACATTGACGGTATTAGGCGCAGACCCCTAGTTTAAGCGAAGAAAAGTAGTGTCATCATGAGATCAATGAAGTCATGTGGTATTCTTTTACTTCTTTTTTTAAACTTTAAAAGTACAATAACTATACATAGCGGAGAGATCTTAGGTTAGGTATTGTAACAACGATATTGATTGCTTGATAGCATCTTAAGAACCACCTTCTAATTATCAATTTACAGTTTCTTTTGTAGGCAAGAGCAAAATAACGAAAAAAAAATTAAAATAAAATACTCTACTTACATTAGCTCTAGAAAATCGTGTTAATAATTAATTGCATAGATCAATAACAAAACAAATTCATAGATAGCCGTCAAAATTACGATCTACAAATTTTACTTTTGTGGTAGTAAGCTTGGCCACATTTGGTGCTCGGTGTGTCGGTGCTTATTCGGAAAAAAACTATTAAAAAACAGAATGAATAGATATAACAATCATTCTAGTGTAAATAATTAGGATTGAACTTTGAACAATTCCTTTGTAATTTCTTTAATTCAGAACTGTGAAGTTTGAAACCACAAGCGAATGCTCACTGTATTGAAGTAAAACTTTGAGTAGAAAAAAGAACATTTTCGTTCTTCCCTAATTATTTTTGTTTTCGTGCCGTGCATTCAATTCTATAGGATTTGACTTTGAAAATTATTTTAATGTTGATAGTTGAATTGCAAACAATGCAAACTTCCAAAATGTTAGCAATAAAAATTAGCTTAAGGGAGACTAAATGTACAATCGTTTACTTAATATTCATGTTCACTAAGATTACGTTTTAGCTTTTTATTGGCGGCTATTTACAAATGCATACTTCTTAAAGTTATAAAGAAGTAGTTAGGAGACCGCATAAGGTTAGTTTGAAAGCTAAACTTGACAAAAACAAAAATAATTTTGCTAAGTAATGTTGCAGTAAGTTTTGCTTTCAAAAAAAGCTCTCGCGATTTATTCGCATCGCACGTTAACATAACTGATCCTTCTTTGGTCTGTAAATTTGCTATTGAAAATTTCTCGTCAATCCACAGTCTGGGTATATTTAAAAAATTATATTCGGCAAAAAATTCTATTTTTGATGTAAGAACAATGTAAATTTTGTGAATGTTTCATGGATAATTGATGGAAAACTAATACAAAATGTATGTAGATCATGTAAAAAAGACTTACAAAAAATGTAAAAGATGTACAAAAGATGGATGATTAACGTAACAGTTACGGCTTTTGGTACATTATTCGACCATTATTCTTAAATTCCAACTTAAAACATTTTTACATAATTTCAACATGACTTTTCGGGCGAAAAAATGATCAAGTAATTTTCCATCACGACAAGAGGGAAAATCGTGATTTTTACTGTAAAATCTTGCCCTATCTTCTCAAGCAAAACGTTTATGTAAATATTCTTCTTTAGAGATGTGAGACGGTCAAAAAATGTTTTTATGCTTCAGGGCGTAGCAATTTGCTAAATTTTCTCTCGATTTTTAACCTCTGCATGAAATATTTTTTGTGTATCTGTTTTGGGCGACTGATCTTAGACATTTTCGCATGTAGACCTCACTTTGTTCGGTCTACAGCTACCGAAATTGCCTAAAATCAATCGTCCAAAACAGACACACAAATAACAATTGACTGACTCAGAGTTCTAAAGGAGAATATTTACATAGAAGTTTTCTTTGAGAAGATAAGGCAAGATTTTGCTGTGAAGAATTGGGGCCTTTGCTAAAATGTTCAATTTGACATGTGGGACTTTGTACTTGAGAAACCAATTATATCTGATAAATTTAGTAGAAATGAATAGGGTGAAAAACAAAGAGTCGAAGTGAATTTTTCCTGCAGATGATTTGATTTTTATGAAAAAAGGGTTGATTTATGTCGAAGATTTAAGTAAATTGCCACTGTTGAACTTTTGTCGGATTAATTTCGGTTAATTCCATTTGAATGTCGCAATATTCGATTGGTTGAAGAAAAATGATAAATTTTGAAATGAACGCTTTGTACAACTTTCTCTTTTGCTTCATCAAATAAGTAGAAAATAAACAATTCAACGGAAAAGGATGCAATACACACAGAGGTTCAACGATAGCTACTGAAAAATACTTACAGAACGAACGTATTAAACAGTTAAAATGTTTTTCAAATTGTACCAAGATGCTTCTCTTCTTTTACTTTATGGCTATTATATTTCGTGTATCAGTCGTGCAACAATCCAAGCAAGTAAAATAAACGTAATTTCACTATATCTACATTGTAAGACCGGGGAACATTCATTTTATAACAACATACAAAAACCCTTATACATGGAGGTACCACGGGCATTTTGCCGGAAATTATGTATTTATTTTCCATTTACATTATTAAAAAAATAGAAAAGAAAATGAAAAGAAAATCCATCGCGTATTGCAATAGGATGAAACTTCAAATACAAAAGTGGAGAGTGAAATTCAAAGAAGAAGTAAAAAAAAAAGATTATAAAAGTATGTTGTTTTCTATGAATATTGAAATGGAAATTGTGTCGTAAAAAAGGAAACGCTCCCATTTAAAAATGTGTAATACATGCAAAGAAACAAAGAGAGACAATGAAATTTTTTGAAATGCTCACATCGTTAAAAAAGCTTTGTGTTTGTATCGAATTTGAAAGCTTAACATGTTTTTAGTATTGTGTTAAAAATGTGAAGGGTGTTTGTTCAAAGAAAAAAAGGTTAAATTACATTTTCTGTGTGTTTCATTTAAAAAAAAACTGTGTACGTTGAATGCATTTTTAAGTGGAAGAATCATTAATTAGCGTTTAATTTTACGAAATAGCACTTCAACTAATTTCTTAGAAAATGTAATTTCTAAATAAATTTACCCTCTTTCCGCGTTTCCCTCGTGGACCTTTTTCACCGGGAGGTCCTGGTGGGCCAACTGGACCTGGTTCACCCCGTTCTCCAACTCCTGGTGGACCTATAATGTTTATTCCTTGCATTAGTCCGCTAAACATAATACTAAACTAATATAATGCAAAGACAGGATTTCTACAGGATTCGTGGACAAAAATGCTAAATTTGATGTCTCTGTAATGTTTGAAATGTATACCAATTTTTCCATCATTAATACAATTCATACATTGAAACAACATCAAGGCATCACCATTACATCCTATAAATCAGCTCGACATCACTATCATATCATTTTCACATCAATTTTAAACCATCTTTTGTACATCAAATTTAGCCTCTTGCCTTTTAGCATTCTGAAACGACCCGATTAATGATTAGCGTAGAAACAACAAATGTGTTGTCGTTGTTGTTGTCTTCGTCAATTGCCGAAATAAACTCTTTTCACTCAGAAGGAGAGGGTTCAATTGGTTTCTTAACATTCGGTGTGTCAAGGTTATCATCAATTCCTGGTGGTGAAGGAGTAAAAATGCTCAGATCAGGCTTCAAAGGAACTTAGTGTGAACACAAAGTTAGGGACCATTCAAATAGTGCGCACGCTTTTTCGGGGGAAGGGGGGTTTGAGAAAAGCGTGCGTTCAATACATTTCGAATTGTAGTCCATGTATTTTTGAGTGCAAATGGGAGGGGAGTCTAAAATCGGTCTTTTTTAGCGTACGCACTATTTGAATGGCCTCTTAGTTAATCACAAGTCAATCTTTGGGCCAACGATTTCAAACGAGGGAGAAACCACTGATAAATTGTTGGGACAGTGTACTGGAATAATTAGAAATAAAATGGAAGTATTGTATTTTGGAAATTAATGGAAATTTTGGAAATAAATGGAAATTTTGGAAATAAATGGAAATTTTGGAAATAAATGGAAATTTTGGGAAATAAATGGATGTTTGGAAATAAAGCGGATATATTGGAAATAAAATGGAATTTGGAAATAAACGGAAATTTTGGAAATATTGGAAATAAATGGAAATATTGGAAATAATTTGGAAATATTTGAAATAAAATGGAATTCGGAAATAACTGGAAATTTAGGAAATAAAATGGAAATTGAAAAAAAATGGAAATATTGGAAATAAATTATTTAAATGGAATTGTTGAAACACAATTTTGACCAGGGGTTTCCCCTAGATTTCAAATTGTAACAAGAGTTGGATGGACTGTGAGTGAGTGCACGACGAAAATGGGTATTTAGAGGCCTCAGAATGCAGAACTTCCGGATGTAGAGCTTTGGATAGAGGTCAAGAAGGAATTTGAAGTTAGAGCGCATTTCAATACGATGATTGTTACTCCATCACAAAGAAGTCAGTGCTAAAAATATAGTTGCATTCGTTAATTTTGTCTTATGAAAAAGTATGAGCTGGTCTGCTATGGAAAGCGTCAGCGGAAGTTCATTGTTTACAGTTACAACTGTTACAAAAATCAAACTTTCACAGAATATCATCACAAAACAGACTGAACAGACAAAACACTGACCAACGTTGATAAAATTTTGGTACGTAGAATTAATAGGAAATATGTAACGACAGAACTGTAAACAAAGGGTTCACTATTTATTTGTTGTTGCCTCGTCGGGTATTCAGTGGAATGACTTTATTTAAGGGTTTTCGCAAATATCACTAAAAGTATAAAAGATGAAAAGTTGGGTTCAAAGACAAATTTATGGATTATGTTATGATAAACAAAGATGATGCTTTATGGTCGTATCTTTGCACCCATGAGATTACACAGAGACAGTTTTTTTTCTTGCTTTTGAGTGCTTTCAAGAAAACGTCTGTGAGACGAAGATGGATAAAATTTGTTACGGGAGGATTATTGGACCTGGGTGGGAACAAAAACGTGCTGAATACCGTAGTCGCTGCAAAAATAATTTAAAAACCTATAAAGACGATACCGATATAACATTTTACCGATAGATACCGGTAAAAAACATATGGCTAATTCCATCGGTAGCCCATACATTTTCGGTACCATGTCACCTGAGGAACGAATGTGTTTTGTCTCATGTTAATGTAAATCACATTGAAAGAGTGAAATAGATGAAATTCGTTACCCAGGTGACGGTACCGATGGAACTAACCAAATGCTTTTCGAACCGGTACGGTTTTCTTGTTGGTCCCGTACGAAGTACGAAGGTTCTATACGTTTACTACAAATTCAGGGCTCCCACACATCCAATATTTAAAAAATTGTCCGTCTCCACTTTTTTTTCGAAACGGCTGCACCGATCAACCTGAACTTTTTTTTTGCTGAAAGGTACATATGTCCGATAGTTCAAGTTCAAAGATGAGCAAACTCGATCGGGCAGTTTCGGAAATATGGTTGAAAAGGTGTCCAAAGACATGGTTTTTTGGGGGTAGGTGAGACTTTTCCTCAGATATCTCTAGAATTAAGGCAGTTAGAAAGCTACTTTCTGGGACAAAGCTGTAGAGAACTAAATTTTAGCGAAGACGTGTTTCAGGGTTTTCCCCAGAAACGTCCCAATCCCGAGATTTAGCCACTTCTAGAATTGGAAAGGATGATTCATATATCAAAAACTATGATAGATAGAAAGTTGCTTTCAAAGGCAAAGTTGTAAAAAATCAAATTTTAGCGAACACGTGTTTCAGGGTTTTCCCCAGAAACGTCCCGATCCTGAGATCTAGGCACTTCTAGAGTGGGGAGGGATGAGTCATCTCTCAAGAACTATGACAGATGGAAAGCTGCTTCCAATGGCAAAGTTGTAGAGAATTAAATTTTAGCGAACACGAGTTTCAGGGTTTTCCCCAGAAACGTCCCAATCCCGAGATTTAGCCACTTCTAGAAATGGTAGAGATGATTCATGTATCAAGAACTATGACAGATTGAAAGTTGCTCCGAAAGGCAAAGTTGTAGAGAAATAAATTTGAGCAAACACGTGTTTCAAGGTATTTCCCAGAAACCTCCCAATCCCGAGATTTAGCCACTTCTAGAATTGGTAGGGATGAGTCATATTTCACGAACTATGACAGATGGAAAGTTGCTTCCAATAGCAAAGTTGTTGAGAATTAAATTTTAGCGAACAAGTGTTTCAGGGTTTTTGCCAGAAACGTCCAAATCCCGAGATTTAGCCACTTCTAGAATTGGTAGGGATGATTCATATATCAAAAACTATGACAGGTAGAAAGTTGCTTCCAAAGGCAAAGTTGTAGAGAATTAAATGTTATCGAACACGTGTTTCAGGGTTTTCCCGAAAAATGTCCCAATCATTCAGATTCAGTCGCAAGAGATGAAGGTGAATGTCGAGGGGTGACGCACTTCTGCGGTTTATGGAATAAATGGAATAAATGGGAATAAATGGAATAAATGGGAATAAATGGAATAAATATTGGAATAAATGGAATAAATGATAATTTTTTCAAATTCGTCAAAACCTCTAATAGACTTGATTTTGATGGCAACGCACACAACAAACCATACTAATGCGTCAAAAAGTGAAAAAACCCACTTTTGAAAACTTAAAATAATTTTTGTTGAAAATTGGAATAAATGGAATAAATAAATTTATTTATTTATTTATTCCATTTATTCAAAAAAAAAAAAAATTCAAATTTAATCTCAGGATGGTTTAAATGCTTTTTAATTTGTGCAAATCTATTTTTGAACTTATTTGTCTAACTTGTGATGTGTTTAGTTGAGATATTTCGCAAAAACAACAAAAAAATTTTGGGAATAAATGGAATAAATGAAGTGCGTCACCCCTCATTTCGCTAAATACGTGTTTTAAGAATGGAAATTGCCTGAAAAAACCGTCCGAAGCAACAACGGTAAAAAAATTCAAAAAAGAAAACAATTAAAAAAAAAATGCGAAAAAGAAAAATTGTAAAAAAAAATTCATCAGATAACACAAATTCTTGTTCAATGAATGTGCGTAATGAAAGTCTTTCGTACGTCGAACTCGCTTTCGGCTCGTATAGGGTGAAATGATCCCATTTCGATACTAACCTGAACATGCCGGGGGTGCAACTTGATTTATAGGTGAACAATAAGTTGAATAATTTTATTTCTATTTCTATTTACGACAATGCTAGAGTAAATTCGACATACGATAACAACCTTAACAGCAAAAGTCAATATAATATTAATCGTGGCACTGTATCACGATAACATTTTCATATTATGTTTGTTACACAATAAGTTAAATATACCAACACATATAGTACAATAAAATAAACAAACCTGGAGGGCCTGGTGGTCCCGGTGGCCCTTCAATAATACTCGTCGACAATTGATCACCTTTTAATGTGGCTGTCAGTCCTCTATCTCCTTTGTCACCCTTATCTCCCTTGAATAAGAAAAAAAAAACGGAATTTTTATTTATAATACAAATGGATTTTCCAAAGGTTTTCGTCCTTTGTTTGTTATGTTTTTTTAAGTCAGTAAATTGTTGTTTATTTAGATTTGACGTATAGATAGCAGGGGATTCGTATAAAGATAAAGAATTGTGTATATACATTCGTAAACGTCGCTATCAACGTGTGAAGAGGTCACTGGATTCAGTCAAATATATTTCCATAAAATTAATTAATTATTTAATTGGGATAACGGATAATTGAAACAAAATACCATTAGGAAAACAAATCAGCCGTTAAAAGACATTTGCATGAAAAACAATCGAGATGCGAATATTAAGAGTTTCCGACTTTCCCCTTGATAAGCATCGACCCCAAAAAATGGAAAAGTCTAATCAATTGATTAATAATGGTTCATTTTGCCCTCCTTCATTTCCCATCTTCGTATTCATAAACACATAAAATGAATACCCAAAAATTATGATCCAATTTAAAACATTTTTAAATTTAGATTAAGTCATAACTCATTTCCGTTTTTCGTTTTGTGTTGTTGTTGTTGTTAAAGGTGGTCGCTGTATGGATTTTTTGTTTATATTAAGTTAAAATCAAATTTGCATCAAAAAACATTCTAACAGACCCGTGCGCTCCGTGCCCAACACACACTGTGAGTTCGTGAAGTCCCAGTCGACAATAGATTTCATCACCCAATCATTAATCTTCCGGCAAAAAACATGAATGAATGTGTGCACTTTACATAAGTCTCATTTATATACAATTAGTAGCAAATACAGCAAAACTTGTGTTTACGATCTCTTTCTTCGGCCTAGGCCTAGGCGACTAAAAGAAAGCTTCGAGATCGAAATTCAAAGTATGAGTACAAAGAGCAAATTAATTTTATTTGATTCACATTTTCTTCAAGTTCCACAGGCATACACATGTAGATTAACTTTTCTCATGTGGCCAGCAAATAAACTCGATTGGATTTACAAGCAAAAATGTTACAAATACGAGAGCAATAGATTGTGTCTCTAGACTTATGCTTGTCTCTATTCACCTATGAGAGCTTGGATGGCGCCACTAGAGGAAAGGGGCTAGTTTTATGCTGAGACGTTAATTCAGCTATGAAAAAAACATAGATGTCACCACTTGAGGTTCGGTGACAAGACACGGACATGACACGGTCTATTAGAGAAATTTTTCTTAATAACATGAACGATACATGAAGAGAACATTTATTTGTTTATTGTCGCAACAAACTCGCCAGACCTAAAGCACTTCGTTCCAGTCTAAAGAAAATAATCTGCTCGCCATTAAATTAGATCAACATCGGTATTCGAACCGATGAACTCTGCGATACCATGAACAATATAATGTTTATTTATCAATCCAATCGGCTCATAGAAGAATTTATGGTAATTTTAAAAACACCAATAAAAAAATGAAAGGAGAAATTAAAAAAACAAAATAAAACGCTTCACTTAATAAGGAATAAAAAGAGAAACCAAACATAAATTTCAGTATCACCAGAATTCCGTATACTTTGCTATTATCTCCCCCTTTTTTTCTCGACTACACAGCAGAATCATTGAAATGAAGACCATCTTTCTTTCTCGTAAAATACAGGTAACCTTAATGGTATTCGAGGATATCCCAATTCACCTATACATCCGATATGACCTTTTCACCCTGTTTCAACATTTTTCAAAACAGTAATTTTCAATTTGATTAAAAAGTTTTTTTTGCGTAAATAATTTATCTTCGATACGTAACATTTCACGTTTGATGCCCAAATGTAAGACTGTAAGCCAGCGTCTCGTCCGTCGTTTAAAATGTATATACAAAGGTAATCAAACGAGTCAAAGGTTATAAAAGGCAAAGAAGAAAGTGTTTACGGATGGGATGGTTTGATGTTAATGGATTTTATTAAAATGATGCTAATTTTTTTTCTTAAATTCTGTTTGCTATAAAATGTGAAAGAAAGTGCGGATAATTGAAATTCATTTTTATTCTACATTGGTAACAGAAACAATTAAGATTATAATTTCGTTTCAACGAAAGTACACTTCGCTTTATTGAGTGAAAATTTGCGAAGTTATTCGTTAGATTTCTTAATTTGTTAATGAAAGAAACAGTGAAATATAGTATATTTCAACATACCCCAATACACACGAGATGTGTATGTACGCGCGGGGTATTTTGAAAGATATTTTTCTGTAATAGGGAGAGTGTGTTGGTGTTGGTGCACATACCACGGAAAGCAACTTTTCGTCCCAAGTGATGGGAAAATATTCACAACCAATACACTCTCACGTATACAGAAAATCTTTTTTGCTTTGAGTACGTACCTTGTTGCCGGAAGGCCCCACAGGACCGGTTGCTCCAACTGGTCCAGGCTCACCAGGAGGTCCTGCTGGCCCTGGGGGTCCTGGTTCTCCAGTTCCTGGTCTGTAGGAGTAAAGTATAGAACATTATATTGAATGAATGAAGAAAAGATGTAGAAAAGCTTTATTGGTATGAGCCGAAAACTAGTGAATCACTTGAGATATTTGTGGAAATAGTCTTTTAAATTACGAGAGACGAAAAACGATTATTAAAAATTCGAAGTGTATGTGTGAGCTGAGAGAGTATTGTAACATGAAGAGGCCTCTGAATGTTACAATACTCTCAAGGCTCACACATACACTGAGAATTTTTAATATTCTTTTTCGTCTCGAGTCATTTAATGGACTTTACATTAGCCTTTCATTGAAACTATGATATTTCATCGATAAATATATAATCGAAATTCGCGAAATCTACTAAAAGTTTCTTTTAACCAAAATCTAAATTCTAAAATCAGATTAAAACGAAAAAAAAATTGTTACTCATACTTCTAGCATTTCAGATTAATATAGGCCCCCACCTCGACATTATTACATAAATAAGAGTGCATCTAAAATTATACTCACACGCATGTCAAACGTTATTTACTACTTATAATGCCTCTATCTACTTTCTCTTTGCGATTCAATTACGAATTAACACGAGTGAGCCGATTATTGAGTCTAACGGTACTGGTGACGATGCGGGGAAATCGAAGACGATTGCATTGTCACAAAGTGTCTCAAACTGCGAAGAAAATATTGAGCGTCATACGATTAAAGTCAGCAATTGTAAATATACAGTAACGGAATCATAAGATTCTGCAACATTTCATTTCACGTGTAAAATTTACTCCTGAAATAAAAAGATGCACAATCTTATGATTGCCCTACTGTATTACAAATAACTTTGGAAAGAACCCCAAACAATGAATACATTTTTGATTTCATTCTTGTAATTCGATTTGAATTAAAAAAATGTTGTCAAAAAAATATCAATTTATACCTTTTGTGCATTCCTTTTTACTAAATATTTCGGCTAATCAATCGTTACTACCATGCACATACAACGTAGTGAACTTTGACCTCACCTGAACAGCGTTCCTTCAAACCTAGAATAACATTGAACTTTGCAAATATTTGGTAGAATTAAACTCTACTTTTCATCTCTAGTGATCTTTAGGGTTGAAAAGATTCTCTTTTCTTTTTATGAACTTAATGCATAACGCACGCATGTGTGAGTGTGGTGAATATCACGTTTTTCGATTATATATTTATCGATGAAATGTCACATTTTCGATGGAAGGCCAATGTAAATGTATTTTTCATGCTTGCGGTGAGAAAACTCGTGTTTTGTCCCCGCAAAAGCGATGAGAAAGTTACATATTCTTGCCTGTGAGAAAGTAGCTACTTTCTCACAGCATGTCAGAAAGTAGTTATTTTCTCACCGCTCCCACGTTACACTGAATAAACATTTTGTCAAGGAAACACTCGTTTTCTCACGCGCAAGCACAAAATATATTGTGTCACACTTGGGGAGAAAATTGAATTCCAACTCGAGCGAATTACGGCCCTCTCTCCGCTCTAGCCGCAACTATTGAGAACATGTTTCTTTTTCGGAAAATGCTCCGCTCCGCTAGAAACCCTACAAGATTATCGGCCCTCAAGTGTACCAGATAGGAGAAACGCCATAACATGTTTGAAGGGTTGGTTCAAAAACCTACGAAGAAACTGATTTTTGTTTCTGAGAAACCAAAATAATTTTTGGTAAAGAAACTTCGACATAACGCCTTATTCAGACCTAAAAACCGTCCTTTTGCAACCTTATGTGTTGAAGACAATTCTTCAGGTAGATCTCATGAAAAATAGTTGTATTACCTGCCGTCCAATCCAGGAATTCCGGCGATGCCGACAGGACCTGGTGGCCCTGGTGGTCCCGCTTCTCCAGGCTCACCCTAGACAAAATGATTTGCGTTAAGTTTCATTTCGTTTATTTAAATATCCAAAAATACAAGCATTCTACAGTTTTTGACTATCAGAAGGATAGAATATGAAGTATCATGCAATCAACAAGAATTTTCAACGGCCACAAATAAGCGAAGAAAAGTTGGTTATAGTTTTTGAAAAATTTGTTTAGTTGCTTCCCCAAAAAACTACTTACTTTTAATTGAATTACAGTGGCAGTTGATATATTATGACCCGCAGCTTGCAATCCCTTAAATTTAATACAGAACACAGAACATAGAAAAAACGATAAAATTAAAATTAAACATTAACTAAATGAAAACAAAATTAGCTGTATATGTCCTTTAAGCGTTTCTATAGATCACAATACCCTACCGTCTAGAAAGTGTATAGCCTACTCATTCCAAATAATGTACGTATGAAAGATAAAATAGGACGAATGTAGACTCTGCAGGATTTAACTGCGCCGTTGGCTTATGTCAAAGCAATTATATGCCAAGCGACAAAAATTGTTTGCTTGTCAGCTTACACATTTCATCATGAAATTTCTTATTCTTTGATATAACCGATATAACCCGATGTCGCACTAACCGTGTGGCTTTCATATAAAAAATGTAATACCTAGATTTGCATGTTTGCGCAACGTGAACACTTCATTGTTGACCAACTTAGATGTTGTTTTTCATGTTTACATTCCACAAACTTGGAAAATATAGTACGTTGTTGCTGTTACTTTTTGTGTTGACGAGTTGAATTATACCCTTTGCCTTCGACTTGGGCCACACATCAAAACAACACAAGCAACAATGTAATGTACTATTGTTGCGGTTGAGAGCGCACAGAACTATAAAAAGTAGTTTTTTCTGTATATTCACTGTTCAAAGGAAGCAAAATTCAACAATAAAAAACTTTATGCGAGCGGTATATTAGGAATTTTGATTAAAAATAGCTTTTTATGCAACAAGTTGCTTTTGGGTTCTACGTGAAGAAGATGTAAGGTTCGCGTAGCATGTGCAAATTGTTTTCATTTAATATTTTGTTGCAACGGTTCAATTTATCCAAATGTCACATTTACAGACAACGGCACCACTTATTCGAAAATTTATGCTCGAGTCTGTCATTTATCATATCATAGCCGCGCCACAATTGCTAAATAACTTGGTAAAATAGCAAAATTCGCATTGACAACCTATGCTCCAGAAGTAACGAAAAAGTTTGTCGTTCTCTTTTTTAGGAGTTTTTTTTATGATAAGAAATTTCGTACACCGTTGCTTCAAGGAACAAGTGTCATATAAAGAAGTTGTTTAATGCACATGACGCACCGTCAAACTTGATTCACTTTGTTCGTGAATCTCACAACTCGTGCGATGACATTTTACTTCCCTAATTTACTATACCATTAGCGTTGAAGAAAGACATTCCACTATGTCGTGTATAGTGCAATCACTAAAGCTTATTCCTGTATTTCCGCAAATAGAAAGATCTACAGACAAATTTATTTCTCGTGTCACATTCGGTTATATCACCAAAGATAAAACAGAATTAATGGCCACGTTTACGTTACATGAGACAGCGTCAGACCTACAACAAACGGAATTGTTTTGAATGAATCTTCGAAACAATAAACTTTCTCATTATCCATTCAGCAATGCAATTGCTGGCCCTGGCTTATACCGGCAACAATGTAATCAATAAATTTATGTTTGTTTTTTATTAAAGCGTACTCCTAACACATCCCATATCCCATTTATTTTACTCGGATTCTACGATTTGTTTAGTCCATTTGATATGATGAAAACCGGACGAATTCTGCGGGCATTAATAGTCGATACAACCGCTTTACTACAAATTGGTATGTTATTAAAATTATTGGATTTATTCCGGAAGATTAGAATTGCTTGCAAGTCGATAAATTGCGAACGTAGATTCAGTCAACTTAACAATTCAATTTAATTTCAATGCAGTAGATAATGCCAATCTTACGACCTTACAAAATGTCGGCATTTCCTACAGAGAATATGAGAGAATACAGAGATCGTCATGTTTCATGGCTGTACTTAGTCGTGCTACCAATTTAACTTGGTTCCAACTGAAAAATTGATCCCGCCGCAGCCACACACAGCCGAGCTCATGGGAAAAATTAGTGTAAAACTCAAAAATCGGTTAATTTGTTCGGAAATCTCCCTAGCGATTTATATATTTCTAAATTTCATTTCGCTATTTATTTTACAACTTTCAGGTCTAAATTAATAAAGTCGACAAGAGTGTACAATACAAAGCGATGGCTACTAAGAAAATAATTAATCATTCCCGCAACTCCCTGAGGAAAATATCTGGGCGATTCCATTGGTAGGTTGCGAGGGAACCAGGTGTTCTTGCTAAACCGTGCACATACGAGATTTGTGTTGTATGAAGAAAATTCCTCTGTAGGTTCAATATACAACTCCTTCATGCGAAAGAAGTCCAACCTTTGCATTCTTAGCCAGAAGACGGTTCCCTCGTAACACATTTTCCATCTTTTCAATGGAATGGCCCATCTACAAGCGACGAAAGTATGCATTGTGTTTATAATATACGCCGCCGACGTATTATGTACGCGGTGAATGTATTATCAACCTTATTTAATTATTATGTAGTATGCAATACGCCACGAACGTGTTATGAGCTCACATAATACGTGCGCGGCGTTCGTAATACGTGCACGATGGATAAAAACGTCGGCGTATATTATAAACACAATTCCTACGTCACTTGTAGATATTTTCCTCAGTGTTGAGACGTTCGCCACATATATAGTAAATCATAACGCCACAAAATGTTGAAACCTCACGAAACATATTTCTTTCATTCCTTCTCCCCGGTGTTCTGCACCATCTTTGTCATTCTATTATTACCACAATGAAAACACTCAGTTACCGCAGAACACCGTTCAATTACAACTTATATAAACAAAAACGGTAAAAAACAGCACATGAAAAATATCTGTCAGTGGATACTTTCCCGAGTTAAAACTTAAACTTTCAATGGGTAGAAAAGCGCAACCTAAATGACACCAAATAATTTTCTCTGACTCATGCAGGCAAAAAATTTAACAATTATTACATTGACAAAATGAAGCTACAACCAATAGTACATTACATTGGACTCTGCGAGGGCACAATTTTGTGAAGCAAGCCGAACTCACAAGTGTTTTTTGAGCAACAAGCTTTGACAATGTTATTTTGACCAGTGTAGAGCTTGCATATCCAAGCCGAATGCAATGTATGCAACTTCACGAGTCAAAATTACAGTTTCCAAAGCGTGTAACTCAAAGCAGCACGAGTGAATTTGCGAGTTCACAAAATTGTGTCCGAAGTAATTTATATTATGTAGCAGGATCCAATGTATAATGTTTTATTGCCTATCCATCCGAAAGTTGAGCATTACAAAAGTTTCACCTCACTAGTGAAAACAAAAGTTGTTACTTCGCTAGTGACGGCAAGAGTTTTACTTCACCAGTGAAGACAAGAGGTTTGTTTCACAAAAAATATCACAAAAATACCACACACGTGATGCATGATTTTCGTAGAGGATAAACATACATGTAATGCTCAAATTTCAGATGGGGTGGGCAATAAAAATATTTACTACAAAAATACAACAAAATACTCTACAACCATGTACCAAATTTATTTTTCTGAAATTAACTACCTTAACTGCTACAATTTCGGCGTAGCCTAGGGATCCTCCGCGAAGTGTTGTAACTGATCTCTTTAAGCCCTGGTGGTATTGACAATTTCGTAATTAATAAAACAGTTCAGTTCTGAGTTATCTTAGTACTATTTTAGTATATATTCTAGTATTTGGAGGCATTAAGAGACGAGTTAAGTAATGTCTTTGTGTTCGCCTCCTATGCTTGATACTAAAAACTTTCGTCTTTTGCATCGGGGGGACCAATCAAGCCTAGAAATCAACAAGAAATTCTTTCGACTCATTTCGCTCGAACAAATGTAATAGTCGTCTTAAAGCATAAAGAGCAGCGATTTGCATACAAACGACATCCTTCGGAATTCTTGCTGAGGAATTGCAGACGAACGGGATAGGTAAGTAGAAGCTTGAAGTTATTGTGGATTCAATGAATCTTAAATACAGATGTATTTCCTTTGTGTGAGCCCTTACGTGAACTACGAAAAACTGTATTTCGATTATTTAGATATTCCAAACTCAAATTTTTCGAAAAGTTTCGATCGCGTTTGAGTAAATTGTGGTCTAAACGGAAGGAATAAGAACGGAATTCAGGAAATGAAATGCACAACAGCCAAATGCAGTTGTAAATTTAACAAGACTACCTTTCCTAATTAATCGATCACGTAAATCTAATTAGTCAATTGCACACGTTTTGCTATTTCAGTTGTATAATATATAGTGTAGCGTCAACATTCTGTGAATTTGAATATAAAATTTTCGTGTTGCATTTTGTGTACACGTTCATACAAACGTCTATATATTTGCATAGCAGACAATGGAAACTCTTATCAGTAAAAACGAATATTTGATTATAAAACTGCTGCATAAAATACGACATATTTTACTGTGCAGCTGTTCCACCAATTATCGCTATAGGAATCAAATAACAATTTTATATTTCCAAACACACTTCCGACAACAAAAATAATTTCAATTGTTCAATTTTGTGTTTTATTGGAAATTTTGTTTACGACAAAAAAAATATGATGATATATCGCGGGTCCCCAAAATACATGGCAAATGAATGAAATTTTAATTTTATTAATTTTAACAATACCAAATAATTCAAAATAAGAGAATGAATTATTACTGGCACAATTAGCCACAATACACGCTGTGATATTGTAACAAATTGTTCTACAACATTTGTTTATGTAAACTTAAACATTGATTCGAAATTCAACACTTTTTAGTTTTTACCTTAACCGCTTGGAAAACGTCGATTCCAGCACTTTCACCTTTCGATCCTTTTTCGCCAGGACGTCCCTAGAAAAAGGAAAATTACACTCCATTAGTGTTTCGGAAAAAATTATGTTTGTCTACTAAACTTACAGGTTCGCCTTTTGGTCCATCTAATCCGATTGGTCCCTAAAAAAAGATTCCATTAGAAAATTTATTTACGAGAAAAAAGATTTTGTGACTTTAAAACACATGCAGCGAAGTAATTTGTACAAATGTATGCGTTTCTTATGCAATGAACTAGCATAAGTCATTAGTTAGTGATTAATTCAAAAAAAAAGAGTTGAGTTTCAAGCGGGTGTCACTTATTCATCCAATATTCATTCGATATTGCTGAATCCTAGCTTAAAATTAAACACCAAAGTTTTTATAGTAAATGACACCCTTGTGTTAGTACTTGATGATAGCGTTTTTTAATTGGAGACACTTGAAGACTTGGAGGAACTTTTTCTAACAGGAGGATGGCGTATTCCATGCCGAGATCACACAAATACGTAGAACGCACGCTCTAATTCACTCTAAAACACTGTGATGTAACACGGTGCACTTTGGTGCATCATGGAACACTTGGATATCACAATGGTACTTTTTCTACAATCTACAGTGAAATATTCTACCTTCTTTATTCTATGAAACATTCAAATTTTGCGTCTTTCTATGCATCACTTGGACTATGACGACAGTTTTATTATGTCAAATATGAGAGAGATCGACCTTCATGAACCACAACCACCACAAGACATGATACAGAGTTAAAATTTTCAGTTTATTTATGTCTTATCAATGGTTTTGGGTTAATGAGGTCAAGATGCCAAACTTTTCTCGCATTTATTGGTCAATTTGAGTTGACTGGGTTGCAAGTTGCAAGTAATGAAAAGGTTGTAGGAATACAATTGTTTGGTATGTTGTGTGGACTTTTTCAAGAAATTCAGATTTGAGAAATTAACGCATCAACATTTTCTCAAACCACAAATAAAACCATTTCTTTTTCATTAGGTTCTCTGTCCTATAATAAATTTTGATTTACCTATTAATATGAGAAGTCCATCTTGCTAAGAAATTAATTACGACGTTAATTCTATCACAGTGGGAAAATTAATTAGAAAAATTGCTTAAAGCTTTTATAATAAAATTTTCGAAAGTAGGGGAGTATTAAGATATACTTTTCATAAATTGAATAACTTTGGGTGGGATCCGTTCCGTATAAAACTGTGCTGTGAAGACTTATTGCTTCTGTTTTTTTACGGTATTATAAACACAGGAATGGATAAAAAATCACTCTTGAGTTGTTAGCGATTTCATGTCAGTAGCCACGGCTCTTCGTTGTCACAAAAAAGTGTTTAATTGAAACATTAAACTTTTCATTTTGCTCAGATTAACTTGCTCAAGGATGAATATATGATGCTCCCACGTCCGTCATTTGCATCACATCTACTTTAGTTCTCTACAGACGCGTCGACCTTTATTTCGCTCATATATTGCATAACTTTTCATATCTGTATATAGCCGGATAGGGTTTTTGAATAGCGATTACTGTATCATGATAGGCGCGCGAGCGAAGCGAGTTATTTTTTATTTTTGCCTAATTGTTTTGTTTTAATGAAATGCATCCGCCAATCCTACTGATTGTAAATGTTATCAGCAACACAACCAAATACCCGTACGTATCAGAATAAATGTGGCAAACAGAATAGATGTGGCAAACCGAACAGATTTTGCAAATATTTAAAACTTATCAGAATTGCAAATTGTTGCAAAGTTTTTAAAACTATCAGAATTCTAACAACCTACAGAAATTACCCAAGGTAATGTCGAAAACCTTCCCGAAGTACTGTAGAAGAGAAATTTTCTCTTGGGAGCAATTTTCCAACTGCCATAGGTCTAGAAGTGACTGAATTCCAAGGATTGTGACATTTTTCAGGAAAACCCTGAGACACGTGTTCTCTAAAATTTTATTCTCTACAACTTTTCTTTTGGAAGCATCTTAGTTAGCAGTTAGTTTCATGGTTCTAGAGGTATGAGTCATCCCTCCTGATTCTAGAAGTGACTGATTGTCAAGGATTGGGACATTATTCGGGAAAACTCTGACACGCGTATTCTGTACAATGTTTCTTTTGGAGGGAACTTTCTAACTGTCATAGTTCAAGAGATATGAGTCATCCCTCCTGATTCAGGAAGTTACTGAATCCCAAGGGTTAGGACATTTTTCGGGAAAACCCTGAGACACGTGTTCACTAAAATTTAATTCTCTACAAGTTTTCATCTGTAAGCAGCTTTCTAATTGCCATAGTTTCGGAGATATGAGTCATCTCTCCCGATTCTAGAAGTGACTAAATCCCGAGATTAGTTCAGTTTTCCTTAAAACCTTGCAACACTTGTTCTCTAAAATTTTATTTTCTATAACTTTGGCTTTAACAGTAAATCTTCATATAGTTCTTCATAAAAAAATTTCTCAGTTTTGTCATATCATTGACACCAAGATGAACAATTTCCGGGCTAGTCTTGCGAAAAAGTTTCACCAACCTTCGAAAAACCATGTTTTGGTCACTTTTTCGAGCATATCTCCGGAACCACTTGACAGATTTTGCTCAACTTTGAACTTGAACCATTGGACATATGTACCTTTCAAAGAAGTTTAGGGTGATCGGTGCAGCCGTTTAGAAAAAAAAACGATCGGACGGACATTTTTTTTTTCGCTGATTCGTCATCTGTAGACGAAAATAAATGCATCCCCCTCCCTCCCTCGTCGATCTACCCCATGTTACAATAAAATGTCTTGTAGTAAACAAACGTACGGGTCCAAATATGAATAAATTTTTCTGTATTTTCTAAATAAGCGCTCTTGGTGGCTCCATAAAAATTTCCGACGGAAATTCAATCCCTAAACTGTTTTTTTGTTATTATAGAGAATTCAAATTAAATATGTTCTGTTTGTTGCGAAAGGCGTTATTGAGGGAAATTTTACTTCTTCGTTGCAGCTCCTATTGTTTACTCAACAAGTACAACAATACTACGTTACACGAATATAAATCACATAGTTTCAGAATAAATCTCAATCGATCGCTTAAAGCTTTCGCCTTACTCATAGTACCTACATTCAATAAAAAAATCGAGTCTCACTTTGATTATTTACCGAATTGAACGCCCGCCAATAAATAAAAAACAATGACTAAATTGCCCTTCTATACATACAAGCACATTGTCCAACATACCAAGTGCAAATAATTGTAATTTATTGGAACGTACAGAGATGCAGGAATTTGGAAATATATAACCATGCAAAGATAGCAACGAAAAACGTTGTGTAGATATCGTGGGCTAAGAATGACTTGAGTTTTTTAAAAAGTGTAAATATCTTATTTTTATCAAACTCGCATGGCGCAAATCATAGGAAGCATGGGAAGTTTTACAATTCTGGCACAACTATAATAATTCTAGCGCTTAGAAAGGTTATTTGTTATCCGTGTGGAGAAAATAGTAACGAAATCCTCGCGCACAGAGGGAATAAGCGTTTTTATCCACGAAACAAGAACCTCAACTCACGAGAACAACAACTGAGAGAACAAACATTTTTTTCACCCGAATGTCTAAAACCAAAACATAAACAAAACGCTATCTCTTCTGCGCCATTCACCACCCACACATGAGAAATGAAAATCTTTTTTCCCTTAAGTAATGCAATCGAAGCTAATACTTCTCTTAGGTGCCGGCTAGTGTCAAAAAATGATATCAATTTACAATGATATATGAGAAATTTGAATTCAGTAGCAAGTACTTTAGAGTGAAATACTTTACATTTCAACAACAGGCTGCGTACTATGTGCCCTTGAACCATGACAAAAAAGGCAGCCTGTTGCCAAAAATTGGTGTATATCACTTATATGACGTTGCCGAATGCTTGACGCACTAATTGTCACTTCATGTCAAAAAAAAAAATTAATGTGGTAAGCATTCGTCATTGCAGTCACAGTGATATGCTTCAATTTTTAACAGCAGAATCTTCGCTTTGTGCCGTTGAACCATGACAAAGTAGCAACGTATCAAATTGAAAAGTATATTCGCATTTCGTTATTGACTTAAACATTGCCTATCTTCATTTTTTGATCCAGGCCTCTCTAGCCGAAAACACACTCCTCCACTTGATGCAACTTTCTGAAGGCGACGTACTTCAGATTCAAGATCTAGTAGTTTCATACACTAGATGAAGGATCATTTTAGGGCGTAAGAGAACTATAATCAACGAGACATTCTGCATGACATCCATAGGCTGGTGACAAAATAAATAATTTTTTTCATGCATGTCTCATAAATTATTAAGAGCAGAATATAGAGCCTTTTTTTGAAAAAAAAATTACAGAAAGCCAAAATAGAAACTTTTGAAAATATGAAAGGTCTACTGGTCATGTGGCTTGAGAAAAGTTGTGTATTGTGGAAAACATAAACGCATAATAAATTCTATAAAAACTTAAAATGTGATTGGTTCTTCTGATATTTTAATTCTTCTTTTGAATTCCCGCACCTCTCTAAGCCCCAATATAGCAAAAAAGAGGCAAATAAAAAAAAATCAAAATTTGCATTTTAATCTCGATGCGGTCACTTTTCCGCCCATCGACAGTCCTTTGCGTTAACTCCCCAATTTTCGTTTTAACAAATTTTCCATGGAAAGAAAAAGAATGGAACAAAAAAAAATTTAGTTTTCATTTTCCAACCCATTTGGGACTAAACCAATTCGTATACAATACATGTACAAAATAGCATCAAACGAAATATAAGCTACTAAATACTTCTACATCCCATATGACTTCAACAATAAAGAGACGACCCTATGTAATTTAATTGAAAATCTTTTGCTTCAACTCCATGGTTGGTATTACAGTGTGTGCTATATAAGCCATGTTTTTCATACTGCATAACGTGAAGTCAGCCTTTTTGATGTTTTGCCAAAATATAACATAGGAACATAGCAGATGAGCAGCGTTTAACAATTCATAAAGTTTAAGATCTTAATCCACAAGTATAATCAATAGAATAATCTTGGGGTATAATAAGTAGCAGAAGTAGCGGATATGGTGCGGCATATGTATATGTAGCACGGTGCTGGTACATAATGAAAACTTGAAAACTTGGACAATGCAATATGATGTTCTGTAAATTAGTTTACTAAAAGGCGATATTTTGTTTGGAGATGATATAATGAAAGAGTTGTACATCGAGTTTTCGGTGTATGATGAGGCTGTGTTGAATGTAGTGTATAAACGTTCGTATTCGGGAAGACGAGATGGAAGACTATTGTGTTTTTGTGGTAGACAAGCGTGCCAAGAAAATAGCATGTTAATTGTTGAACATAATTAATTTGTCGATGCTTTCATTTTGATGGAAATGGATATTTCATTGTCATTTTGACAAATAGACGTAACTAAACGTGCAAGCGCATATGGCTAGTTCCATCGTCCATTGTGTTACAGCCTCGATTCCCCATTTCGACTTATGCAAAATCAAGAGCTACTTCGGCGAAAGTCTGCATAATGCTTATAGTCAAATTAAAATTTGGAATATTAGTATGTTACTCTTCTTATCGGTAATTTGTGACGTGCCGAATCGACAAATAAAACAAAGGTACATTGCGTTATAGATTGACAATTCTGGGTAACAGTAATTGCTTCCGTACGAAGCAATAAAGTCTACGAAGCCCTCGACATTTGTAATTATTTGAATTTGGATCCCCGAGTTTGTAGGCTTCTCGTATGGGAAGAACAATGGTAAGAGTTGGTTAGTGTATAAAGGCTTTGATGTATTCCCTTGGTTTTGAAAAGTGATTGACAGTGGAAATTTTTAGGTCGAAGACTGCTGGGGTAAGGCAACCCAAGGCCGGTCAAGCGTTATACATAACATGGAAGAAAATATTTTGAGTTAGTCCTAGCTAATAAGGCACTTAAAATGAGTGTCATCCAAGTCGAGTAAATTAAAGAATTTGTGACATTCATCTTCATTCCTTGCGTTAGATTTATAGGAAGTCGTAAGGGTTAGCGTAGCATATGTTCAAAGAGATTGTCATAAAAGCGCTGCAGAATAATCACAGAGTTTATTCCAATTGATTGTTTCCCGAAATAAGGAAAATGTTGTCAAATCAAGAATTTGTGAGCAAGTGTAACACTTTCCGTGATATTCGAAAACCTCTTTATTTCAAGAAAATCGTTTGATTGAGATTTTGTTGTCATAAGAACAGTGGAATTGACGACTATAAATCGTCGATAACATGAGAAACCGTAGGCTTTAATTTACATCCAAAACTAGCAGTGCGTCAATTTTTGGTAATTTGACCGGCTTTTCCCACTTTAAGTTGAATGTACCATGTGGCAGCTGCTCGAACTGCTGCTGTAAAATTGTTTCGTTGTTTTAACGACACTTCAATATCAAAGTGTTTCAACTATGCAAAGTGCATGTCTTTAGAACGTAAATTTGGAAACTTTATAACAGAAATAGGGGAAGATTTGAAACGTTTTTTATTAGTTGTGGTAGTTTCCACAAACGACATTTGAATTCATTGTAGTGATGGTTAAATTTTCAGTAAGAGACAAACTTTCAAATGAGCCACACAATAACGACTTGAGATGGTGCTCTTCGAAAGTTATGTGCACAAGTGGCAGCAGTGAAATAGTTCGGAAAGTTCAGCTCAATGAATTTCAGGAATTCATTCTGTAAGAAGGTGACAGATAAGTTGCTGGAATGCGAAATAATTTTTTTAACAACGTCAATTGTAAAACCTGATTTTTCCCTTGTTTTCAACTTTTGGCTTTCATTGAACTAACCCCCTGCAGTAGGAGAGAGCATCGATTTCAGATCGTAAATTCTGAAAAAAATTGGTCCGTCCATTCGTCCGTCTCTGAACATGATAACTCGATAAAATCTTAACACATTTTCAAAATCTATGATATCTCGATGAAACCTTGACGGATTTTCAAAATCTTTTTTTTACTCGGACCGAAAAAGTAGTGTCAAATATTCGAAGATGGGTCTTTTTGCGCTGAGTATGGTTTCAGTTTTTTGCAAAAAGCGGCAGACGCAGGGGTTCTTTGATTACACATTTGCACAAATGCCGGAGAGGGAGCGCCGGGAGAGGGTTCCAAGGTGACGGCGTACGTATTGCTCATATGTCGAAAGTTATCGAAAGTACTGGAAAATTTTAGAAAGTTTTAGGAAGCTCTAGAAAGTTCTAAAAAGTTGTGTTAAGTTGTTTAAAGTTCTGGAATGTTGGAGAGAATTCTAGATAGTTCTGGAATGTTCGAGAATGGAACATTATAGAACTTTCTGGAACTTTCCAGAAATTTCCAGAATTTTCTTGAACTTTCTACTACTTTACACCACTCCCACAACCACCACCCAAGAGTTGCTAAAAGCAACTGAGTAAAATTGCATACGCTTCGTTATATACAAAGTTTCAAGAATTTTCGAGACACTTAACTTCGACCAGTTTTAGCTATTATAAGCAAACACATGATGCAATTTTCTTCAGTTGCTTTTGCCAACTCTTGCAAGCAGGTTCTGCAAGTGACATTCTGGAAAGTTTAAGAAACGTACATTCAGGTCAAAATGATTAGAAACTTTGTACTTCTGCGCAGGTTTTCAACACCGCAAATCCCTGCGCAGAAGTACAAAGTTTCTATCCATTTTGACCTAAATGTATTGAAATTCCTGGAAAGTTCTAAAAACTTGTAGAAAGTTCCAGGACAATCTCAAAAGCTTCAGAAATTATTGATAATTAACACGCTGGTTACGCTGAAATACTCATACATGTGTTTTCTTTCAACATTTTTCTATGCATCTGTGTATGACTGCATCAGCTGCTCAATCCAGCTGAAGCGTAACTATGAGCAAATAATTAAAGATTGTAAGGAAGATTGGCTCCAGGTCGGTGAATTTAGTGAGGATTGGAAGGTTTTTTACATCGTTGGTTCTCAGGGGACTTTCAACATTGCCCTTCTGGGAAATTTTCAATAAAAGCTTTTCTAAATTTCATATTTCAAGATTTTTATATACCAAAAAACTATAGCTGTTCGGCTGATCATATACCCAACTTACTATAATTCGAATGAAAGAAGTATGAGTAAGCGACTTCAACGGATTTTCTTACTATTTAAGTTCTAGATTTAGTAAATAAAACACTGCATTCACTTACTTAAATGTTTAAATTTCCAGCTTTGTTAGTATCTACAGCTTTTCGATTAAGAGGCATCGACACTCTGCTTTCAAGAAAATGCACTACAGCTAAGAGAAAATGTAAAACTACACTTTGACGTTTTCGTTCGTTTCGTGTGGAACCCATATTTTCAATGTAAAAAATCATACAAAAAAATACTCCACACGAAACCCACAAAATACAGGAGAGTGTAGTGGTTTATATTCTCTTTTAATTTCTTTTAATTTTTATATAATCAACGGCTAAAACAGTTACACATCTCTTAGAAATTACCGCTTTTCGTTTGAGGCAACAATTTGCAATTTGTATGCAAAATTCGTAATATGATAATTACACACAATATATGACTGCTGCAGTAATCGCTGGGTCTCGAAATGGAATTTTCGGAATACTTCTGTATTACTTGGTTTTAGACCGAATTGGACGTTGGTGGCTCAGCGTTGACACACCAGCTTTCCACCAAGAATAAGCTTTCAATCCTCTGCAATGAGTCTTATGAAGCTTAGTCCAGGAACATACACAAGTTCACACAAACTTTCGATATTTCGTTTAAATTGGGTAGTTGCAGGATTCGATTGTGTGTAATGACGTCACTCACATAAGACATAGTGGTGACCATTCATACTTCACTATGATACACATTTAGCTTTATACACCTCAGTGGCTATCTAAGGAGTTAAGTCATTACATTACATTATGATACATACATTTATATCAAAATTTGTTTTGTTGATTTCTTGCTTCGGTGCATAAAAACTCTTACGTTTCTGCGGGATAATTTATTTATCCTCTCGGTGTATTATATCCCTTGCCTTCGGCTCGGGATACAAGCTTCCTCTTCGAAGATAAATAAATTTTCCCGCAGATGCGTAATAATTATTGTAGCATAAAACGAAATCAGAATGTATTTCTCTCAGTGTAGGTTGTGTATCTGGTAATGTTACTAGATTTCTTAGGACTGAACTTTATTTATTTCTTTATTTATTTTAATGATTAATAAACAGGCCTTTCAACCCAATAACATATTAATCAAAACATATTAGTCAAAACTTGTCAATGTTGTTAACAAATAGCTAATCTACGGATGGGGGCGCTCATTTAAGAAAATTTTTCCTGAAGCTGCAAGTCATAGTGGTGCAAATTCCTTAAAAGCCTGCGAAACACAAAAGAGTAGCAGGAATGTTGGCCCACAAAGTGATTGCAAAAAAAAATCTCCTTAATCGCAGCGAGTGTATGCCTTTACTTCGGTAGTTGTTACTATACTCAAATGTGTTAATACCACAACCAAATCTACGAAAAACATTTTAATAGTTTTGAGCATATACCGTCGCGTTGGTGTTAGATATTTTGGTTAGACAAATACTAAAATTCGGTTAAAAACCCAACATAACAGCGAGGTCTTACCATAAAACCACGATCGCCTTTGGGACCTCTAGCCGCCTAAACAAAAAAAAAAATTAAAAAAAATCAATTAAATAAGAAAGGTTCACGGGGTGCTAGAAAATGTTTTGTCAAAAGCTAAGCACACCACCAAAGTAAAAGATTACCTAAAGCAAGTGAAAAAAAATCGTCTCAGCTGCTATGGTGATAAGTCACACCAAACATCGTGATTCTTACACTAGAAACCGTTTATAAATTACGTTACACAAAACAGAGTGAGGGGTGGAGCATCCCCGGCCCAAGCTACAAAAGTTTGTCTATTTTCGTAAAACTGCAATATTTGGTCTTCGTGTACATTATGTAATTTATAGACGGTGTTTGCAGCATATCAACGATTTAGGTTTTGTATTTTTTCCAGAGTCGAAAGAAGCTAAAAGATAGCATCTTTTTTAATAAAATGAGAATAAAAAGAAAGGAGCGATGTATTGCTAAGTAATTTACGAGGTGGTCGTATAGCCACCACATTTTCTTACGGTCTTCCAAACATTTTTGTTATTTTCACTCTTTGCGGTTGTTGATTCTGTGATGTAAACATTTTCTGTGTAATGTGAAATTCTTTGATGGCAACAGTTGATTCCGTTGAAAACTGAATATAAAGCCGCGAGAGTTTCAATGCAAAGTTAAAATAAATTTCAGTAAAATTGACCAGGGAATATAATGCTTAAGGTGCTTTTTGAAAAAAAAAAGAAAAAGAAACGGGTATGTAAGCAAAGCAAAAACACTCTACAGCAACCACACTCTTTGGGGTATTTTTTTGAATGTTGAGTTTGTTGGTATTAATAAAAGTCAAGTCATATGACCTGGGAGTGTATTCACAAATTCTTCGACCATGCATATGTGTCTTATTCGCTTACCACTACTAGTCTGATTTAGACCTGGGAGTAGGGAAGAGCATTGATGTTGAATCAGAGATACAAAATCTGCAAAAACATTTTGTCCACTGTCTTTCTGTCGACACAATAACTCTAGCAAATCTTGTTTTTATTTTGAGTTCGAGACCTTGACTTAGCTAGGGCCCCAAAAATAAGTCCCTTCGTGTTTTTTCTACAGAAATCGGGTAAATTCTATCAGATTTCCTAATTCTTTTTCTACTCGAGAGGTAAGGGGCCATTCATAAATGACGTCCGGTCGTTAGGGGGGGGGGGGGGGTAAAGGGAAACCGGACGAATTCGGACGGGGGGGGGAAGAGGGTTATGAGAAACGTGACGTCAGTATTCATTCTACAATAAATAAATATTTTTTTTTGTGAACTCAAATTTTTCAATGGGGGTAATGAAATTAGACGTCATTATTTTGGGGAGGTACTCTAAAACCGGACGAATTCGGACCAGGGGTTAGGGAGGGTCGGAAAATTGTCAAAATAACTGGACATCATTTGTGAATGGCCCCTAATAGGCCTAACAGCTTAAAACAAGAAATTAACAAATTTGTATGTTTCATATTAGTCTCATTTTGGCCAATTTTGTTTGTGATTTTGGTGAATTAATTGAGGTGGTTATTCTTACTCATGTAATTATGGCTCCGAGGCATCTTCTAAGGATCTGCCCCAGGTATGGGGATGAAGAGGAGTTTAAGAAGGGTGTTTACTCTTTCGGACGGATTTTTCAATATTGCCTAAAACAACCCAGTGAACCTAAAGGAAGAATATTACTTTGGACTTGGCTCGTTGCACTCAATAGAAAAATTTGTTCCTCAAATCTAAAAAAATAGGTCGTTAATCAAGAAAGCATGTGATATGGTCGATTTTTCTACGTGTATATAAAACATAATTGAATCGAATAAGATCATTTTCCAAAGTTGTCTGGTAATGTTATGTTAAACCAGATTATTACTGAATGAATAACACCGATTTCGCACAGTAATGAGTTATAAAATATTCAATAAAAATCGATTTACAAAAAATGAAAACAAAAAGCAAGAATCCTCTTTTTGAAATTATAATAAAATGCAATTTATTAAAGAAAATACAAAGGCTCTGTTATACATTCCGGATAAGAAGTTGAAGTGATTTTGCGATTTTGCTATAATCGAAATGTTTAAGTGATTTGATTGCGAGATGATTATCGTTGTTTATGCCCGTGGTTCATACGGCTTTGATGATGATAAAGCAATTTATCGATAGAAAATTGTTATGTTGCTGAGTTTATTGATTTTGTATTTTTATGGATGAGGAGAATGCGAAAATTTATGAAATTTAGGGTGAATTTGTAAAAATTTTGTCATTTTCGTTATTTGGAATGATAATCAGACGATATCATCACAGTGACAAATTATCATCCCCAGCGACTGTGAAAATGAAGAATCTACAGAAAAACATTATGTATGATTGCTATGATGAAGGAACGGGTTAGTTCAGTGGTAACGTATTGGCTTTCCACTAAGAATATCCGGGTTCAATCCTGGTGGGGACAAATTCTGTATATGATTTTTCAATTTTTCTTCAATGTACAGCATGAAAGTAACGTTCCTAGGCACACCCAGGCTTCTTAATGTGAGTAGTTGTGAATTTAGTCCCTCAACGAATCGCACATAGAATAATGGCAAATGTGACGTCACTCAAATATCTGAGTCTAACTTTAGAAGGAGATATAATTAGCAACAGAAGAAATCCTAATTTTTTTTTCTTTTTTTATTTAACTAGAAAAAATAACATTATAGGCTTTTAGCCTGTGTATGTTCTTATTATCAATCTATAATAGTAAATATATTTAATCATTGACGTTATATATTTCAAAATCAAATTATATTAATGAAAATAGAAAAAAAAAACAATTTTTTTTTTTTATTTTTTAGCAAATCAATAAATCAAAATGTATAGAAAAAATAAACGATGAACAAATCAAACTAAAAAATGAATTTGACAGACGTAGGGCAGCAATAACGTGTACACATGTCTCACCAGGTAAGGTTATATTCATCTAAAGACCTGAACAGGTTCAATAGAAATAACTTCAATCGGTGCTTAAACGTCGCCAGTCCTTTAATATCTCGAATATTTTGTGGAAGGTTGTTAAAGAAACGAAAGCCACGGTTTACTACGGTACATTGACCGGAGCGAGATCGAAAAAAGGTAATGTTCTAGCTACCGTTAGGCGGGGTTCGGAATTCACGTGCCTGCATTCTAAGCCCTACTAGTTTCCGCTCCGCACCTAGTACATCATAGATGGCACTAGGTTTGTGCGAAATTTTCTACTGACACAGTGAAAACTTCGGTAACGAAAGGATCTCTAACAAGAATCCATGTGAGAAAAAAAAAGCTCAAAAAAATTGCGGAACTAGTAAAATAAAATGATCTAGCCTCTGACCCGGACATGTAACGGCGGATTATTTTTATTTATTTCATGATTGCGATAAAAGTTGTTTCTCTATCCTATCTTTCCTACCAAACCGTCACCCCTCCTTCATCCTTTTTTTCACACAGCATCTCACATTTTTACAACTGACCCTGACATTCTGTTAACGTTCCTCCATGAGAGCAGTAAAAAATGTATAAGGTTCAGTATAGTAACTTTGCCTCATTTACCACAAAACAGACTTTCCGGGTATTCTAATGAAATTTCCTAAGCCAGACAATCTTTGAAATTCATTACTTTTTTTGCTTAACCGTCGAAGTACTAAAAAAACGTTTACCACATAACTGTAAATCTAATACTTCAGAGGGGTGATTTCATTGGAGCGCATAAACTTTTGAGGAAACCCTCGTTTTGATCATAGCTTGAAAGGTTCTACGATTTACATAAAATGAGTCTAGAACTATGGGGTGCCAATGTTAGAAGAAATTCGCAAGAAGTTTATGTTTTTTGTTGAGAAATCAAAGTAATATAAAGAAATTAAGATCCTTATTTTTCACCAACCGATGGCATACTATGAATATAGACTGGCATTCTTTGACAAAAAATTAACACAAATTGAAGCAAAAGTGAGATGCGAAAGATCTGACTGAATTACTTCAGGTTTAATTGAACCTGATCTTGACTCGAACCGGACTTAAAGATTTCAGGTAAGACCTAAAGTTGATCTGAACCTGATTAATGAATTTCAGGTTTGACCTGAAGTTGACCTGAACCTGAATAACTTATTCAGATATGACCTGAACCTGATCTGTGAATTTCAGGTTTGACCTGAACCTGACCTGAAAAGAAACGTCTGTTAAGGTAGACGGTCTGCCTACGTTGAGTTTCAACGGTACTCCGATTCTAGCGTCTTCATCTGTAAGACTGCTTGGTCTTAGTTTGGATGAGTTTATCACTTAGGAGGAGCACTGCCGGTCTTGGTAGGATAGTGGTGATTAGAAGATTACATTTTCTGCCCAGAAGGGTTCTACAACTTATATACTTCTCGATAGTACACTGTCACCTTACGTATTGCGTTGGAATCTTTGGATCGGGCAAAAAGTCTTCTTTGGATGAGCTACAGGTTAAACATAAAAAAGCCTTAAAAGCAACGCATAAGCTGCCAGCACGTTTTCTTCCTGCCGAAATAAGAAATTTAACGCAAGTAAATCAATTCGTTCGAAAGTTGAAGGTTCATTTGTTACTAACTTCGTTACCTTAATACCACATATCGAGCTAAGAGCCTATCTAGTCATATCGATTTATAAATTTATAGACCGTATTACTCGTCCTTCTTTGGAATTTTTCCCTTCGGTAAACCTGTTTCAACACAATGATTTTTGTTTTTCTTTGAGCTCCTCATTATTTTCTGGTTTTGATGGTGTTCCACTTGAAACTTAATTTTCTTTTTTTAACAATACTGAACTTAATAATTTTGAAACTACATTACTACTTATGTCATTCTACTGAATTCCTTCGAACTGTTCTATTAGCAGACTGGAGCTACGTAGCCTTATTTACATGATGTAATTTGAATGGGTTGAAATAAATTGAAATTGAAATTGAAATTTTAATGGATGCACTCTCCAAATCATTCAAACTTTACTTTCAAAAAGAAATTCAATGCTTTAACAATGCAATTTGTGGCAACACTTGAAACAACACATGAAAAACTGAATTTTTCGGCTTTACAACATTCAAAAACTATTCACAAAAAACTTGATCCAAGATTTATACGAGAAAGCATGCATCGACTTTTAGGAATATGCATGTTTCTTACGAATGAAAATTGACGTATGTTCTCAATGGCAATTCAGGTCAGATCAGGTCAAACCTGAAATTCACAGATCAGGTTCAAGTCAAACCTGCACCAGTTAATCAGGTTCAGGTCAAACCTGAAATTTTTCAATACGTTTCAGGTACTTCAGGTTTGACCTGAACCTGACCTGAAAAATTAAGGTTTTTTTAGTTCAGGTCCAGGTCAGGTCATACCCGACCTGTTCCGAGCCTAAATGGGAAATTAGTAAAATTTATGTGGATTATGTAAAAAGGTGGATTACGTATTTTCAACAAATCAGCGTGAGTTGTGTATATGTTGGTGTGCGATGTGCATACTATATACAAATTACGTATTTCCATTTTTGCTTCAGGTGATGTTTACGTAAACCCAGTCTATATATTAGGGGTAAACCTTTACTACTCGTAAACTTCGTATCGAAATTTTGTAAAGGAACGGAAAAGTGAAAACCGACAAGTTTCTGATATGTACGGTAAATTCGTATGATAAATCAGAAACTTGTCGGTTTTCACTTTTCCGTTCCTATAAGTGAAATAACAAAAAAACGAAATCACTTTTGTTTGGAAGAATAAATTTCTAAATAATTAGCTGTCAACATAAATCAAAGGTTTACCCCTATTATTATGTCATTATCACCAACCGTCTCATAAATTTCATCAAAATTCTTTTCATGATGTCTAATGTTTCCTCTGAATCTACAACTGAAGTGTTTCCTAAATTAAAAAGAAATCTATAACGCTTCGGTTCGGTAAGAAATTAAAGGGCAAAGATCCAAGCAAAGAGATCTGCTTCCAGCATGCTTACTGAAACTCCGTTCCTCCGACTTGGCCAAGGCCAATCAAAACATGGAAGAACATCAAATTGTTTTCATAACAAATTGAACATGACTTTCTACTTTTTTAATCGATCGAGCCATAATATCGATTCCGAACAAAAAATTATTCTACTATGTTGGGATTTTAAGGGGTAGTATTATAATCGACACCTAAAAATAATTTTTGATCACCTGAAAATACAATTTTGATCACCAATACAAAATAAAACTTAATTAGGGGCAAAATTAGTTACATCTACGCTGAGTGTTTTATTTTTCTGGTGATCAAAATTGAAATTTCTGGTGATCAAAAATGAATTTCTTGGTGATCAGTTAAACATATGCCGATTTTAAGTAGTAATTTGCATTGTATTGATTGAACTCATTCCTATATCATGATAATCGGACTATCGCAGATGGATCAATGACACGAACAGCTGTCAAAATAAAACATGAACTCGAATTTACTTCCGAAAAATGGATGTTACGAAAAAAGAAGTTGAATACTGGTAACTGATCAATTATTGATAAAGTAAATTCGGTGATAAAATAATTAAGATCGAACAAAAATCTCATTATGCCTGTATTTGCTGCTGTATGGATGATAGTGAGTCATAATCAATTATTGTGCCTTAAGTATCGATTCAAGGTCAAGGTCATTCGAACGACAAAAACAAATGACGTACATCAATGCGTAAGCATTCTCGACTCATAAAAGCAGTTTTCATTGACTCTTTAACTGAACCTGTGAACAGTAGATCCTACTAATTTCTCAAGTTAAAGGAAAAAGAAGATTAGGATTAGGAGCTATTCATAAAAAGCGCAGGCTCTGAGGTTCCTGTTTTCTTTGAAAATGTATAAGGCAAGCGACTTTTTGTCCACACTCCCCATCCCTGTGCAGATACTTTCTTTACTAACTTCCTTCAGAGTTTGTGTACCCCTAACCCTCGTTGTTTTTTTTTTATGATTTCTTTGAAGAGAGCAGTTGATTCCATAGATATATCTGCTGCTGAAACACTATCTACTTACGATAAGCACGAATTCATCTGGTTTTCAATTTCAATAGACGAAAATGACAAAAACAGAATTAAATTTTTCATGAAATGTTCCATGCAATTTTAAACCTAAAATGATTTTAGAGGCAAAAGGATGAATTTCGCTGTATAAAAATAAATAAATAAATAAAATAATACCGGAAAACCATTTTTGCCTGGTAGACCAGAAGGACCCTGGAACAAAATATTTGTAAAATGATAAACTAAAGCAAAAACAAACTCCGACGTTTTTCTCTTAAATAATTCTTCAAACGTAAAATATAGGCGACTAATTAAGAATAAAAGAAAATACTTACAACTGGACCGGGCTCGCCAGCATCACCCTTCTTTCCTTTTTTCCCTCGTTTTCCAGGAGGGCCCGGCGGACCTGAAAATGAATAAAAACAATGAATATTGTATGCAAGTAAATCGAAACGCTTCCAGCAATACTGACAGCCCGCATTTTATTATGGGCCTCGTTTTTATTATTAGATCGCTTCCATTCATTTTCATTTGTTTTTCCTGCGGCAGTATAAAATTAAGCGCTTACAATAGCACTCTCATCTAGGCAAAAATAAATCATTGCTGTTGCGGATTGTTCAGATAAAAACTAATTCATTCAACATAACGGCATTTTATTTTTCGAAATAATCAGATGATAGGCCATACATAAAGTTGATCCCGAGCCACCCACGGGTGTAGCGACAAACGTGAGTATATACGAGTCATAGTCATTTCGTGGAACAGAGAATGGGAGTAATTTTCCAAAATTAGGAAGCAATCAAATATCTACCGAATTTACTGAATATTTTTCACGGAATCGAAAACAGTTTCGAAAGACTATGAAAAAAAGCATTTCAAATGAGTTATCTTACACCCCTGTTGATCCCTAGTGCCGAATACATTGAATAAATGTGAAAATCAGGAAACAAAATTATTCATTATAGAGTGAAAAATGTAGTGTAGTGACTCACGATTTGGAACTATTCGGACTCATCTTGATTTTCTATGATGCTTATACCAACCTGTATCAAGTCGCTTTAAGAGCGTTTACAAGTGCCGTAGCTAGACCGAATTTCCAGGCTGAGCTCAGCTCCGGGACAAAAGAGGAATATATATTGATGAGTTTATCATTATTGACTTGACTTTATGCAATTCTCTGTTAATTTGGAGGTTTTTTTAATGATTAACTTGCAATTATGTTTATAAGTAAGATAAGATATTTCGCCGAGATTATTCGACGGAGGGATTGTTCCCATTATTGATGCAACATTTCCTCGTTGGATCGATGCAGAGATTCGTTACATCAGATAGCTTTTTGCTCACTTTTCATGTGTAACGCGTGAGATCATACTCCCTATTTTCATCAGCATTATCCCAGATGTTTCAGATGCGACGGGTACAAACACGAATGTGTCCATCAGATCAAACCTCATGCCGTCATAATTTTGCCATAGTATGGCACAGATTTTGCTAGAGATTCAGGCCACATAAAAAACCGCTCATATTTCCTAAGGGAGGTGATAGAAAATCTGTGTTTAGCGATTTTGTAGAGAATAGACACTGCAAGCAAAGCGTTTCAGTTTAAATATAGATGAAATATGTTTCTTTGGAAAAACAGTGAAAACTGGCTGGGAAATGGATAAATTCATAAAAACTTTAAACGTCTTTCAACGTCCTTTTTCATTTGACCTCACTGTCACTAACAACGATGCAGAGGTCGCTTCACATAAACTTTAAGAAGGGTGGATATTTTCTGGTCTCCCGATCGTATTTTGCTCAGTATAGATGGTGTAAGTTTCATATTTTTATAACAAAATGCAATATTGTTGTAGCTTTTGAATGGAACAAGACCCGAAAAAATACTTGAATTTGCATACAAAACTCAAGACTTTCATTTCACTCCTGTCCGCACGATTTCATTTGGGCAAAACCGGCAAAACTAAAAAAGTAATGAAGTTAAGTTAACCTTTTTTGTATTGAGTCATTATCGATAATTTTGTTGTAAAACAATTCTGTGTTGGCGAAAAAACAACAACGCAGTCTGCAAATAAACGATTTTTTCAGTGAAATATGTGTTACAATAAACAAATTTCATCCACTATATTCCTTCACAACATCTCCAAAATACATGCCGATGGACAGATGGACTTTCTACTACTTCTATATTGCTATCTTCACATGTCTAAGGAAATTATTAGTACTAAGCTTTTAGCTTTCGTTCGTTAATATAGGGTAGAGTGGAGAAGAACAATCTTACAATTCTGTACAACAATTGATATTCTTGTTCTATTCAATATTGTAATTTTTTCCTAAAACTTTGGTCGGTCTAGGGTGAGCTTTAGAGTTTCCAGGGTGAGATTACCCCAGCCCCTTAGTAGCTACGGCCCTGGTGTTCACTGCCCTCCACTGATAAGTAAAATACTTATAAAAATGTATGGCGATTTAACGTTGCCCTCTATTTCTAAGTATCTTCTTTGCAATCTGAAACCATCTTACCTAAGTGTCAGTTTTCATCTCCTTTTTAGGAACTAATTGAAACAAAAACATTTAGAAATATTTCGGGCGATTTTCTCAGAAATAGATCAAAATTTAGCGTTAATTTAGAAATGTGGCATATATTCGTCGCTTTTATAGCAGACATATTTCTATCCATTCTATATTTTAACAATCCACGACACAATATCTGCTATAAAAGCGACGAATCTATGCCACATTTCAAAAATTAACGCTAAATTTTGATCTATTTCTGAAAAAATCCCTCGAAATATTTCTAAAAATTACAAGGTCAAAGAAACATTGACCGAATTTAAAAAAACATTTAGAGCCTTGCTTTTTGATAATTTAAAATTTTTCATCAATTTTTAACATTTCTTTAAGAGACACGGAGACCCATGTCGTTCCATTTTCACATCATTTAAAATCAACATAATTTACTCTACTATTTATTTCGTTCGAATTTACAATTTACTACCCTATTGTGGCATATGAAAAGTATAGGTTCCGTAATAGCAATGCGTCCAGTTCCAGTAGTACGTATAGATATAACAATGCCCAAATACATTTATTTTTCGTGTTATGTAATATGGCATGTTGAGAGGTATGCATTCTATGTATAACAATGATGTCAATGGTTTTTGTGAAAATATATCACCATTCTCCGCACAACACACAATGTGAAGGTAAACATAAATCGATGAAAACTTCAATGGAAAATTGAGAGTGATAAATTACAAAATGCCATTTGCCAATGAATGTCTACGTACATCCTTACATTCAATTCGGAACGGTCTCTTGTGTGTTTTGGCAAACAATTGCGTTTTTGTACGTTGTTTTCTTGTTTTAATTTGGCTGTGGAACAATACACCGTCAGCATCAGCATAATAATGCCGAGGACTATCAATAAAATTAATTTAAATTTGAAACTGATGGGAGAGTAATCCGTTTTCCGTTTGGTATGTTTGCGTATTTGTGCGGCTGAAAAGAAATAGAGTTAAAAAACCCCAAACTTCGTGTCGAATTGCTAAATTTTAATGGATACTTGATTTAACTCATTTATTTGCTCATTCATCGAGTTGAAGCTTATTCACATGCTTTTTGCGATGCATACATGTCTATTCTATTTATGGTAGGAAATATTCGAGTTTCAATCAATGAATGTAGTTAGATTTTGATTAACCTCGTCTCGTATTTGGCTCATGAAACGTAATTTATCGATCGAAAGGTTTTAGATTGGCAAACAAGAGGAACGTCATGTGGAATCGTAAGCATCGTAAATTTTTCCAAAAAATTCGAGCGATAGCAACAACATAACAATTCAATTATAAATACATTTAAAAATCTATGACTAGGGGCACAAATTCATGATATTATTTTTACAATCAAAATAAGCAAGACTCATGTAAATCCAACGAAATCCCTGGATTTATTTAAATTAAAGGGGAAAATCCTTCAACAGGTCGCACATTCAAAAAATCCTCAATTTCCGAGAATTTCTCTCTGTAAAATTTCTTTGCAACCAAAACTATATGTCTATCTTAACCAATAGGAAATCGAAGAATGAAATTTTTGCCAAGTCAATAAAATACGAAAAATGTAAAATAGAAATAATTTCTAGAACCTATACTGAGTTAAACATTAGAAATACTTTAGTGAGCATTATAACTTTACGCGTTTAGTGCGACGTCGACCTCGGCCAATGTAAAGAGAATTTCATGATGAAATGCATAAAACCTTCAAGCAGTTCATGTTTGTATTGTATAAAGATCACACGCTTAATCACGAAATTCGCCATACTTTCACAGAAGCCGATTCCGCTTTGTGTATTCGGCAATGATAACGACATTGGGAACGTTCATGATGCGTCACAGGTAAATAAACTGTGATGTTAAATGCATAGCCGAACATTCAATTTACCCTCTAAATACGGGATGAGCTGAGGATTTGGCGTCGTAATGCGTTTATTAAGTGCGTGTGAATTAAGACTGATACTACTTTATTCCACCTTAAGAATCATTTTCTGTGAATCTTAAACAGTCAAGGAGTGCAAAAGTTCTGTGACCCTCTTGATAGTTTTTACTATGTGTCACAGTTAACCGAAACATTTTTGACTGAGCTATCTAAAAATTATTTCAAAATGATTGATACAAAGAATTTAGAAGATTGGACTAGTCTTGAGTATTCGCAGGAATGATCTTAATAGTGAAGGTTAAAGTAGACGTCTTCGTTGGAAAAACCATTTTTTCGTTCAATCATTGATCCATTCATCAAGTTACAATCGAATTCCTGAGGGCAGAGGTAATAGTATGCAACACTTGATCCGCTTTCTCTTCTTCTAAAAAGAAGTAATTGAATAACAAGACAGCCACACAATGTATTTTGATTCCAATTATAATGTCACCGTTAAACTTTAAAAGTGAAAACTGTTTCAATGAAACATTGCAATTAAAATATAAATTCTTTTATATTTAAAGAGCTGTTGTCTTTTTCGCATAGTATATTGAAAAATAAGTCAAAAGAAAACTTGAGCAAAGCGATATTTTCCACACAAAAGAAGCAGCAAGACTTGAATTTCCAGTTATATACATTGTACAGTACAGTATCCAAACAACTAAACAAAAAAAACAGGAGTTGGGAAATTCACTCTACAACATCTTTTGACTCAATCCTAAGATATCATCAACTTCTGCTTGGCACTGATTTAAACGTCTGCAAAATGGAATAAATTTGAATTCTAAATATTTGATAGAAGTTATTTAAATGTTTTTTTTAAAGTAGAGTATAAAATAGGACGCACGAAAATTATTATTATTCTAAATTCTAAAATATTTTTGTTGGATGGGTGTTACAGAAATGATTCCCTTAGGATACGATATCGTAATAGAGAGTTACGGTGTATTTAATTTTGGTTGGAAATTTTTATCGAGTGAATTTAATATTACCACAAAATAACAAGCCGAATAAGATGTGATGTTATAAAAAGATTCAAAGTAATTTATTTCTTGCAGATTACATCATTTTAGTGATAGGGTGTAAAGACGGTAGGGTAATGTTATGCGTCTGTTGGTGTAATTAGAAGAAGATATGTGCGATGGCTAAAGGACTTCGAAGTGGATAATAGAACAAATTATGCTTTATACTCATTGTATATTATTACAATGAACTACCCTTTTTAGACCCGTACAAAGTACGTTTTCATTCCTAGGACGGAAAATTGCTGTTTTCCGTCCTATTTTAAAACAAAAAAGCAGATTTCTGAACCCTCGGAATGAAAAATATTGTACGAAACTCGGAAAAATGTACGTATTTGACCTCACACTCGTGCAAAAAAATTATATTTTTCCTAATTACGTAAATAACTATTACCCACTCGTTTATTCGTTTAATCAGTCGAATTTCGACCAGGGAGTAGGTGGTGTTTTTGTTTCAGGTCTGCAAAGAAAGTTGTCCGTCATATGTTTATACATTTGACGGACATATCCTGGGATATGAGCATTTCGAGAATTGGGAGGGATGATCCATATCTCTAGAACTATATTAATTATATAAATTGCTTCCAAAGGCAAAGCTGTAGAGCATAACATTTTAGCGAACACGTGTCTCAGGGTTTTTACCCACAATCCTGGGATATGACAACTTGTATGTCTAGAACTGTAGGAGGTAGAAGGTTGCTTCCAAAGGCAAAGTTGTATAGAACAAAATTTTAGGGAACACGTGTTTCAGGGTTTCAGGGGAAAATGACCCAGTCCTTGGATATAACCATTTCTAGATTTGAATGGTCTGAGATGAACTTCGGCAGGGCCTTTGACATTACCTTGGGTAATTTCTATGGATCTTTGAAATTCTTATAGTTATAAAAGGACATAATACGTTGGATTGTTTGCTTATTACTATATTAAGATACGCTCGAGTCTTTTTGCAAGATTTGTTCTATTTGCCACATTTATTCTGTTTGTCACATCTATTCTGATACGTACGGGTCTTTGGTTATGTTTCTTTATATATTTGAGAGGTAATCGAAAGTTTTTAACAGTAAACAAGAAAAAATTTGGGGCATGAGTTCGACCTTTCGCTCTCTGTTTTTACACTGCAAAAATTTGACTTTTGAGGATTGTACTGTACAAATGTAAATGGCCAAAAACGTGGATTTTCGAGGGTCTTTAAAACTCTTTCAAAAATACCACGAAAAGTACAGCACAGTTATTGCTCATTTCGGTGTGAAATTGAAGTTTCTGACCTGAAAAACTGGGGAAACTTTTTCTGTGGAAATCGGCTGAGTAGTTCGGGCACTGTAGCCCATGTAAACGACGAAATTCAGTCAACTCGGCCGTATACGATAGGAAGTGCCTCGGCGGCGGCGCACGGCTGAGAGCTTCCAACGCGCCGGCTCAACTCAGCGGCACACACCTCTAATCAGTACTTTCGTAAGTTTATCTCTTGTCAAAGGCCCCTAAAAATTTTGCTCAACTTGAATCACTCATGTCGAGAATGACCGCAAATATGAAAAAATCCAAAGCAAGTGGAAAAGTACTGGGGAAATACACATTGTTCCCTAGGAAACCCCATTGGATGACCTCACTCATGTCGATAATAACCGAAAAATATCAAAAAACCTGATGGAACTTGAAACGTAGGTCATCCCTCCGAATTCTAGAAGTGGCCATATTCCAAGGATTGGGCCATATTTCCCCAAAACCCTGAGACACGTGTTCGCTAAAATTTAAAGGGTGTCCCATAATTACTGAGCCAAAATTTAAATTTCGATAACTCAAGAACGAAATTAGCAAATCCGAAAAGGGTTTTTGAGATTGAAAGTTCATTTATTAAAGAATAACATGCAATGTTCAATTCACCGCATCTGGACTGGAAACACCGGCCTTTCGGATTTTCCACTTGAAGTGTTTAAACAGGATTTTTCCCAGATCTTTGGGCCACCAGCTTCGAAATACGAGTCCACTCTCGTTTGAACTTGCGTATATCCGTTATATTCTTGTCTGTGCTGTAATATTCTTTCTTGCATGGAGCAGAAAACGTCTCTGTCGGCCGTTCGTGAAGGAAACTGAGCGGATTCTTTTCTTTAGGAAAAACTCATGATCCATAATGAAGAACTTTTCACCACCTGATGGAACTAATAAATTGTAGAGGCTCTTGGGCCCACTTTTCACTCTAGCAGCCTGATTTTTTTGCAGCTGTTTTCACTCTAGTCTGTATATCAAGAGCTTTTTTTCGCTGCACCGTAGACCGTGACATGGCACAGTTTTAGACTGCTGGCTCGCGCATATTCAAGATTGTTTCGACAAAACCGACGCTTCAATTTTCGGACATTTTGTTTTATCGAACCAGAAGGAATTCGGCCTGACGACTGTTTGTATTGAACACTGCCAGTCGCACCGTACTGCTGCAATGCTCGCTTGATGAATTTTTGATCCAGAAAGTGTTGAATTGCAGCTTTCCTCGCTCAGGAAATATGATAAAATTTGGTCACGCTTAATTTGGTTTCCAGAGGTCTTCATCGCTGTCAGAACTTTTTTTATCGATATGACATTCGAAAGCTAAATATAGACAGACAATAGCAACACAATTAAAACAATTTTTTAAGGCAGCGCGTTAATGCAGCCGCGTCGGATAATTTGGCTCAGTAATTATGGGACACCCTTTAACTCTCTGGTTAGTTCCACGGTGTGGTTGGATAAAATGTAACGTAGGAACGTTCATATCACTATTTTCTAAATGAGATACAGCCTTACAATTTTCTATAAAGTTGTTGGCCATATGCGATTTAGTGGGAAAAAATGTTAATTAGATAAAAATCGCTGTGTGTACTTCATGATATCCGAGTGTTCTCTACGTTACGTTTCCCAATGGAACAACCCATATATTCGTTGGTCTACAAAAAAGTTTGTTGTGCAATTTTTGGCGTGTAAGACTTGCGTTACGACCCCTTACTACCGTGGAGCCACATAGTGCCGAAAATGTGAAATGACAGAAATAAAATTTCCTCACATTTTTTGACTATTTGGAAAAGCTAGCCACCACAATACATGACTTGATGCTATCTCTTTTCCTCTCATGTGGATCAAAAATGGCGAAAATATTTTTGGTGGCGATATATTGACGCTTTTTGTGCATTTTCAATCGCAGCCGCCAATATTATATTTTCTAGTGACTAGCAGTTCGTCGTCCCAAAATAAATCCTCAAAATAAAAAAGTTCAGTATTTTTCCCCTTCATTCATACATGATATAGTAGTTTTCCAGTGCTAATTTCGTCAAATACACATAAATAAACTACACATAAGAACAATACATGCGCCGATTTATTACTTGTTTTAAATACACCATAAATCACAATATCCAATTTCCAATAAATTTTGCTGGGGCACCATAAAAAAGGCTATTCTTTTCGAAGTATTCAAGCATACAGCACGAAATAATGCTTACACACACCTACCTATCTGCACAAAAAAAAAACCGTGATGAAAAATATAATTTTTTTTCTGTATTTTTCCGTGTATCAGATTTGTATAATTGATTTTGATATATATTCATGGACCATTGTGTCCGATGCGGTTTCTAATTGAATATATCTGATTTTTGTTTGCAATTGTATACCTCGCTGTTATTTGTCAATTTTTACGTTTAATTTGTTTAATACACCTATGGTTTTATTTTTTTATGCAGTTTGAGCCTTTTTTATATGTAACACACGCATTTATGTCATGTTAAATTGTTCATAAATATTGATTACCGAACACGAGTCGTAAATTACCAGACACAGTGAAAAATTATATTATTATTTATACCCATGTTTTACAGTGATAAATGTTGTTTTAACGTTGCTAAAGGAATGGATTTTATATTACACACACGTTATGACTTGAGATGATTGAGTCAACAATTTGCATTACAAGATACCACTTTGATGTTCAGAAAACTAAATGTCACGCCGACGCTATATTCCAACCCCGTACGATGCCGTATCAGCACTTTGTTCTATGAAACTCTTCAATGATAAAGAACAAGTGAATATTTCATCGTAGGACAATCGATTTATTGTGATTACAAGGAGGAGGAAGAGGAGGAGTATAACAATTGGAGACAGATAGATAGATAGATAGAATTTTTTGGTCGTCCATATGAAGAAAGGAATTACAGTCTTGCTGCTCCGACAGTCAAAGTGCACTTAAAGCTTACAGGGCTACTCCGAGCAGTACTCTCTAATCGTGGTGAGAGGCAGGAAGAGCATTCAGCTACTACACAGAGATAACCAAAATATAGTCTCTTTGATCCCTGGTCATAGCAACATAGAAGGTGACGGCATAGCAGATTACGATCTTTCAGGAAACATTAGAATTTACCATTATATAATGCGCGATCATAGTTAGTTAGTTAGTTCAGTTTATTGGCTCTTATGTTTCACAAAAGATATAATTAGGCCTCATAGTTTGTTTGTTTGTTTGTTTAGAGTGGGCGGAGAGGATCTACTGCACCTAAGCCTCTGTTGGGCCTGTTGTGCGCACCCACATTGGATTACCTACAACCTACTTGTGCGATTAAGGCACTCCAATATATTGCTGGGCGGTATGCTCCAGATAATGTTGTGCGGGAGTATATATGCCCCTAAGGCTTTGGCTCTTGCTGTGATATAAGCAGGACATTTGCATAAAAAGTGCTCAGCTGTTTCTATATCACCATATTTACTACAGAGATTACTATTTGTCAAGGCAATTGTGAAGAGGTGCTTGTTAAGATGACAGTTCCCCAAGAGGATGGAGGTGACTCTTCTAATGTTGTTCCTGCTCAACGAGAGTAGGTACTTGGAGTTTTTAGTGTTAATTTTGATACGGGTCTTGGATTGCCTGGCGTGGTCGACTGAGTTCCAGTGTTTCGTGAGTTTGTCGTTTTTCCACTTGTTAATAAGGTTTTTGAAAAATGCAGGTGGAGCTTTGAGTCTTGGCTCTGGGTCCGTGACCTGTTCGGCCGCTTCAGTTTTAGCTAGTTCGTCAGCTATTTCATTTCCATGGATTTTACTGTGCCCAGGTACCCAAGTCAGCATGACTTGATTTTTTAAAGCGAGGGATTGTATTCTTTCTCTGCACTCAAATACGATGGCTGAGCGGATTTTGTAAGCGTTTAGAGCTTTCAGTGCGCCTTGACTATCCGAGCAGATATAGATCAATTGATTTTGAGAGTTTTTGTCAAGCATCAATTTTCTGCATTGGCCTATTCCGAAGGTTTCATATTGGAAGATTGTCGCTATGGAGCCAAGAGGGATGGATCTGGCTGTTAAGGTTTGTTGACAGTGAATTCCTACACCTGCACGGTCATCTAATTTGGATCCATCCGAGTACAACGTCAGACAGTTATCCTTACCTATGACCGTGTCATTTGCCCAGTCTTCCCGTGTTGGGAAACATACTTTAAAAGCCTTCCCAAAACGATACTTAGAAGAGATTGCGTCGTGTGGCATTTCAAAATTTGGATTTTCTGTGGTCATAATATCCCATAGTTTAGCATGGCCTCATAGTTGGGCCTCTTTTATCAACCAATTTTATATAAATCTAAAAAGAAAGTTTCATTCTAAATATTCCGCAACGTGTTCCATGACGAATTTTAAAATTTGTTGAATTTCCATTTGTCTTGGCTAAGGCAGGTGATGCCCAAAAATCAGCTTGCGCTGTCTGCTTAGCGCTGGGCGTGTGGTGAGTAGATGAAGTGGAGTCTCGTCATCTGCGTTGCATAGTCGGCATAGGCTGCTATTCGCACGATCCATTCTGTTCATACGTTTGTTTAGTATACAATGTCCAGTTATCAATCCAACCATCATTCTTCTGACTTTTCGTGGTTTGTATAGGAGGTACTTGGTGGTATTGATGTTGGATTGCAATATTAATTTCCTAGTGTGTTCGCAACTTCCCAGTTTGCTCCAAATCATGTTATGTACGTGTAGGAAGTACTCCCGCACGATCTTCCTCTGAGTCTCATACGTGATTCCAACTGCTGGTTCTGGGCCAAGAAATTGGATTTCACTTCCTTTCTTGGCTGCATCGTCAGCCTCTTCATTACCTTTTATACCCTGATGCCCGGGAACCCATAAAAGGCAAACCTTGTTTTTTCCGAGATTAGCTTTACTCGGTTCAAGCATTCGATCATCAGTTTTGATGTAAAGCAGTGCGAATAAAGTGCTTTCAGCACTTCTTGACTGTCCGAACAAATATAAATAGCATGATCTTCAATTTCTCTGTCTATAATCTCCTTGCACGCTTTAATGAGAGCATAGAGCTCTGCCTGAGCAACAGTAGCATTGATCCCAAGCGGTACGGATGCCTTCAATTCAATGCTTCTAGAGTAAATTCCGCATCCTGCACCGGCTGCCGCCTTCGATCCATCGGGATCCATGCGGGATCATACACCCAAACCCAAGTAAACACGACATATTATCGCATAACGCGATAAACCCTCCGATAAACCGACCGTACGTCGGTGATTATGATCAATCGCCATTCAAATATCGCCCTGGCTTTTAATAAGCGCCCTCGGGACAATAAAAACCAGAGGGGGCTAATAATCCTCCTCAAGTGTTCTTAGCACTTCAATGTAATAATTTGACAACTAATAATAAATAAAGAAGAACGCAACCCCGCGTTGAATGAACGCTTCACTATCGATTACATGGGCACTGCTGTAACATACTGTTCCTTTCTGCCAAACAATTTTAGAGGCTTTTAAGTGAACAAGTTAAACTTGTAACCGATATTTCCACCTTGTTTATCAACATTACCATATCATTACCAGGAGTGTAATTAAGCATACACATTGTAAATCGCATAAAGTTTAGCTTACGCTCCATACGAGCATACACACAATCGCAGATTTTTATTTGAAAGTTTTATGACGGAAACCAAATCAGTGCAATTTAGTAAACTTTTAGGTTTATGAAAATCCGTTTAAAATGACGGTAACCATGGATATTGTAGTCAAATGGTAGAATAAATGAGGTAGAAACTACCAACCGACTTTACGTTTCGAAAAATTCATTAAAATTTTCAGAAACATAGTACGGATTAGCAACTAGATAACACAAGTTCGAGACTCAGAAATTTGCAGCACATACAGTGTACTTCGATGCCTCTCTATCAATTGGATTTAGGTGGCATGAAAAACCGGATTTTTATTTTATGCTGAACACAAAATTGAATGAAGTGAAAAATAAAGTTCAGTTTTGTAATAACAATTTTTTCAAGCATTTCTTACAATAATCTGAGTGAAAAGGATCGATTATATCTAGACACCAGCTACAGAAAATATTAAAGTCATGTACAAATCCCAAATCAATTCTATTTTGCTGACCTAAGGTCCCTGATGTACGTACGTACCGTCAAACTTTTGATACAAAACACATAAAGTTGAATTAAGTGTTCGATTGCATAAAACGTTTAAAATTCAATAGAGCAAATGTCGATTCCTTTCTAATTTAATAAAAAGTTGCAATAAATAGTTCAAAATGCAATGCAAATAAAATTAAGCACAAAATGGTTGTGTTCGAAATAGAAATTATTTCCTTAATTCAATCACATAAAAAAATTCGATTCCTATGACACCGAAAACTTTGGAGCACATAAAAATCAGAGATGTACGCTAGCGCAAATTTCAGTAAAAGTTAGTCGCCGCCAAAAGTTTTTAAATCGTCAAGCTAATTACGCCTCTAGCACTGAGCCGTCGCGCCGCTCCACCAACTGTCGGTTTTTTCATTTCGGCGAGAGCCGTTTAATTTGCAATGGCCCGGGGAACTAAAAGCCGTCTTTAATATTTTATTTCCATTAATTTTGATGAAATAAGTGTTTAAGGACATATCAGTAGTCGTTTACTGTCTTTTTGGCAATTTTGTTGCTGAGACGTGTGGGAAGTTTGTAATTCGAGCCGAAGGCGAGGAATGCATCCCACACGTAGAAACAACAAATCTCCCATGCTTGCGCCCGAAAAATCCAAAAAATCAGTTTCGAACGAGGCGGTAATGACCCACTTTCCATCCATCATAAATTCGATTTATATTTTTAAAATAAAAATCAAATAAATTCATGAAAAAAAAATTAATTAAAAATTAATCCACTGCTATTTTCATAATATGGATTCGTTCTTCCTTGTTATTCTTTTCATAATACGTAGACAGCATGCATAATATACTCACAACATGCGAGTGACCTGCGATAATGTGCTCTCAAATTTATCACAATTATTTTTGTTGTGGCATTTTAAACTATAAAAATTAATCATTGTAAAACATGCAAATAAGGGAAAAATATAAAAAAATTTCATTACACCGTCACGTCTGACGTCTCCGTCACTTCCAGCGTCGTATATAAAAATGGTCTCAGAAACTGTTGAGCCTTCGACTACCTCTAATTCAAAGCTAAATTTCTTTGGTCCACTCTATGGGCCTGAACCATCGAATCAATTTTCATCAACTTTTTTTAGTTAGTTTTTTGAGATTTACGTCTTTGATTAAAAACCTTGAAAAGCAATCCTCGGTGGTAAATCGCTTAGATATAAGCAAAAACGCTCCTGCGACCTTTAAAAAAATACGTTTTTGACGACTTTTTCGATCGTAACTTCGAAAGTTCTTGACCAGTTTTGCCAACCTTCAATCCTTCAATGTCAACCTTCAACCTTCAACCTGGAGACCACTTTTCAGTTAGGCCCGGGGACCGCCAGGTTAGGGGACCGCCCTATGGCTGAGAAAAGAAAAACGGATCCAAGTTTTCAAAATTTTCGCCTGAGGCGCTCAAAAACACCTGGATTTATTTAAAAAATTAGTCAAGAGCATAGAATCAATTATTGAAATTCCTACTTATAATCTAGAGTTGTGCGGGCCGCCCGATTCAAATTTGTTCGGGCCTCCTTTAGACATTTGTATCTTCTAAACCTGAACTTATCTGATTAATGTTTGTTAGTATGAATTCTTGCATTGGAGGTGTACTATTGATGTAGTTGTTGAAAAGAGCACTTACTTTCGTTATTCGGCCCGAAAGTCGAATAGCGCGTAAATATCGAAAGTGAGGACTCTTTTCAACAACTACATTAATAGTACACATCCAATGCAAGATTTCACACTAACAAACATTAATCAGATAAGTTCAGGTTTAGAAGATACAAATGTGTAAAGCAGGCCCGAACAAATTTGAATCGGGCGGCCCGCACAACTCTAATCAAAAAATTTCTCCTGTGGCAATGAAGCCGTTCTTCGATTTACCTAAAGAACAAGAGAGAGTAATCCAAAATTTTCACCTGCGGCGCCTTACTCGATGTGGCTATTGAACAATTCTTCAAATTACCTAAAGAACGAGGAAAACCAGTCCAAAGTTTTGCCTGCGACGCCTTTTTTGATGCGGCAACTAATCATTTCTTTCACTTACCTAAAGAACAAGTAAAGGCAGATCAAAAACTTTACTTGCACCATTTTTACACCACAATTAAAAAAAAATCGCTTGCGGCGCTAAACTCCAAAAAAAGCTGCCACCGCAGTAACCAAATTTTTCTTTGACAACCACAACCCCTAAACTAGGGCGCGTACGCCCCTAGAAAAGCAGTCTATGTACGGTATTGGTCACTTCCCCACCCAATTGACTGTGGGGATTGTAAAATTTGTTTCGAAAACTAAAGCTATAAATTTTAAGGGAGCGTCGATTTTTAGGCGAAAAGCGGCGCCATCGCTAGTTAACAATTTGATGTGAGCTGTGAGCCGAAGTGAGTCACAGAAAAAATACTTAGTCGATGTTAGCGGAAGTTGATGCTATGAAAAAGTTTTCATGTAGCCGCCAGTATTACGGCTCTTGCAATCAATTTTAAAGAATGCAAATATTTGATTCGCTTGAAATTCCATTGATTTACTGCTAACATTCCTGGCAGCAGCTAAGTGACATTTGATCCCAAAGTTTATTATCAAAATTCCGCAGCCATTGTTTTTAATTTTTTATTTACTTTTACATTTAACAATTTCTTAATCCAAGTCGAGAGCTCTGTGTCATGTTGTAACGTATATCTGGACACAATGCACACATCAATTGACTTAGTCAACAAAAACCCATTAAGTCAAAAGCATTTAATTGAAACAGATTGTGAACAAATAATATCCGAAGAATGAAGCCATTTACGAACAATAATCCCCGACACATACCGCAAGCAATCTCTTGAGATATGTGAAACTGGCATTTGCACTATAAATACATGAACGTAACATGGGATGCGAGAATCGGATACATGCTTATCACACTTCTTATGTTATTAACTTCAACAATACCATTCGATTATAATGTACTTAGGACTTAACTTACAGCCATATATAGTGTTTACTTAATGAATTGTTATCAATTAGCTATTATATGTTTTATTAATCACGCTTCTGCAGCGTTTAGCACAAATTAGCAGCATTAGCACAAATACTAAAAGCAAATTGATTTTGCTTTGTGGACTTTTCTAATTAGAAAATAAAATCAACATAGCTCTAGTTAAGATGTGATGTGATCGTTAAATAAAACGGGAACAAAATAGAAACCGACAGACTTTTCAACACTAAATCCTTAACCTAAGCCCGATCTTTTCCATCCAAACGGAAATGGAAATCTAAAAGATAATCAAGTTTTTAAGAATGCATTTTGCTTAAACAAAAAATCTTTACTGTAAATGGCTCTAAAAGTCTCTACTAAGGCCCTTCGCGTTTCTTTCTATGTAAATCGAGTAAATTCTATCTGATTTTCCTAATTCATTTTCTAACAGTATTCAATAAATTTGGGGCTGATGTCTATAATTAGGGCCACAGGTAGTTTCGAAAATTGGCCCCAACCCTAGCCCAAAATATAGTTTTTTGCTACGTTCACAGTGGTTTTTTTGTAAGGGTTTACGGTAAGAGCGTCTGCTCGTCGTAGATATTTTGACAACGACATTCTCTTATAATTTTTAAATGCCCACACATTTTTTTAAAGCTCGGTCAAATTTGACCTACTTTCAGGAGGTTCGCCGCTTAGTAGAGTCTTTTGGAGCAAAGACTCGTTGAGCGACGAACCTCATTTTCGAGATTTTTGACTTTGACAGAGTTTTTAAATAAAAGTGTAGACATTTAAAAATTATAAAATAATAATATAAAATTATGTCGTTAATAGCCAATTATTTTCCCTACGAGAGAAAAATAGGAACTGCTGTATAGAAAATACCTACGACGAGCATACACTCTTGCCGTAAGCCCTTGCAAAAAATGTACTGGTTGTAGAGAAAATTAAGGGGAAAACTTGTGTCCATGGAATTAATGATTGACATTTTTGTAAATTATTTTTAATTGACGTAAACGTAGATTACATTCGACGCTGCGAAAATGACTCATTGCATGAGCAATGCGATATGAGTGGAGTGTGTTCTAAAGCAGCAAGCTTTGGAAACTGTTTTTGACGAGGGTAGAGTCTGTATATACGAACCGAAGGCGGGGTATACAACTACACGGGTGAAAAAACAGTGACTAAAGCGAGTTGCTTCAAAACTCACTCGTAAATTCCCGAATACAAAAAATTAATTTCGAATGAATGAAATATTTTCACAGTATCTAATGCGAGTTTTTTTTGCCTACCCATCTGAATATTTATCGTTACAATCGAGTCCCTGTAAGGGAAAACGAGGAAAAATTCAGTTAAATTAAAGTAATCAAAGTAAAAAACTTCCAAATACTTGATAAAAATACGAAAGAACCCGTACGAAGAGCAATTATTATACATAAAAGTAAAACACCTTAAAGGTACTTAATGGAGGAAACATACAACTATCAATTACTATTGCCTAATTCACCAATTAAGTGACAGAGGAACCAACGAACTCTTGTTAAAAGTCAACAATCATGAAGATAGGAGTGTGCTATTGCTTTTCTACGTGAAATCAGCAAGGATTGCCAAGAAATAATCGCCTTTGACAAGTGCTGATATCGTAAAAATCACGAAATGCAACGAAATAGTTGATATCGACAAACCATAATTGACTTTGTTTTTCCTCACTAAATCTATCAATCCAGTCTCCTCGTTGTAATATCTCCCATAAAATTGTTCAAAGCAAGGTTGAACATCCCGCTCGAAGTTAGCGTACAGCTAAAAACTGTGGTAAAGTAAAAACTTTCCAGTATTGAAAAGATCTCAAAACGTAGAACCACAAACAGCGAAACTAGTAAATAATGATCTAGCCTCCAACACTTCATGGATTGTTAAGCCAAGATTATTATACATATTATTACTACAAATATTGTGAGTTTACTGAAAAATTCTTCTAAATAATTGTGCCAGTACATTCGCAATAATATGTTTGTGATAATAATTCTGGCATGATCTTGAAAATAATTGTAAAATTATTATTATTATTATAATTAATACTTTACCCCATGTAATGGTCATTACTTTAACTCAAGTAATGGATGCAAATACCTCTGAGGAAAATCAAATTTTCTTACAGGCACATTCTATAGTAACGATAAATTTTCAGATGGGGTAGGCAAAAAAACATTGTTATAATTTTTTATAAATATGTTATAAATTTTTTTTGCGGTATGGTGACGGGAATTGTCGCCCAGACCAAAATAAATTGGCATTTTCACCCAGGGAATTATCGTCCAGGAACTATCAGCCAGACAAATGGGAATTATTACCCAGGAATTATCGCCCAGACAAGTGGGGGAATTGTCCCTGCGTGAGGAACGGGTTAGCTCAGTGGTAACGTACTGGCTTTCCACCAAGAACATCCGGGTTCAATCCTGGTGGGGACAAATTCAGTATAGGATTTTTCTTCCATGTATAGCATGATAGTAACGTTCCTAGGCACACCCAGACTTCAAAATTTGGGTAGTTGTGAATTTGGTGCCGCAACGAATCATACACAGAAGACGGAGATATAATAAGCACCAGAAGAAATCCTAATGGTAAAATGCAAACTGCCCTTTGGCGTGGTTCAGAATTCATGTTAAGCATGTGGTCCAAAAAATGCCTGCCGGTAAAACACATTGATGAGACGCACCGGCATTCTAAGCCCTCGTAGTTTCCGCCCTAGTATATCATAGATGGCTCTAGGTTTGTGTGCAATTTACCACTGACACAGTAAAAACGTTGGTAACGAAAGGATCTCTAAGAGAATCCATGTGAGCAAGAGCTGCGGAATTATTATTAATTAATTTTTAATTTATTATTAATTGCGGAACTAGGAAATAAAATGATCTTGCATCTGACCCGGACGGGTTGTAACGGCGGATTATTGTTATTATTAATTCCCTGCCAATGCCAAAATGCCAATTTATTTTGGTCTGGGCGATAATTCCCTGGGCGATAACTCATGTGGCCTTTCTTGCACACGCCTCGGTTGGACAAAAGTTAACTTATTGAAATGTCGTTGCAAGTGTGAAAATGTATTAAAAAAGACAGTTTTTCCAATTTTTTTCATAAAGCGCTCAATAAATTTTTTGTTTCATTGTTGAAATGTGATCAGCAGATGCCAGTTGTGAATCATGCTCGGAGCGGTAGCGGAGAGCGTGACGCAGTCCCCACACCCAAAAAAACGTACACAAACCCAAAAAACTCCATACAAAAACCTTTGGGACAAGACACGATGTATAGGCGAACTTTTGAGTTTTTTCCCCTCGCCCCCCTCCCCCTCCAAAATATTTAAAAAAAACTATACGTCGCAGCAGCTTTCCAACGAACCCACACTCATCAAAATCGGTTGAAAACAAGCCGAGATATCGCCAATCAAAGATGACCAATTTCGATATAAAAATTGTAAAATTATCTTTGAAAATAATCACAATTTTATTCCTGTGCTGTGTGTCAACGATATACTTTTTTTCTCGAGAACCGCCCGAGCAATTTCCTTAAAATTTTCAGGGAACGTCAGTTTCGTCCCAAATGAAAAATTTCATATGCCGCTTTTCCGGGAAAATTCTGGAAAAGCCGTTGCATGTGGAAAAGTGGTCAATTTTGAGGGTTTTTTAGGTAATGCTCGGAGTTTTCGAATTTTAGCTCCGGAGTGACACTACTTAGATAGATGGTTTCTTCTAGAAAGTTATAGAGTTTGGTCAGGAGAATTTTTGAGCATTTGAAAAAAATGGCTGCCAACTGTCAAAGTGACACCATCTTGGGTTTTTTGCTAAATTCTGAATAAGAATACCTAGATAGTTGGTTTTTTCAGGAAAGTTATATAAATCACTCAGAAGAATTGATGACACGAAATGTTTCGAATACAGCCGAAGGTGACACGAAGTGTTCTGAAGGCAGCCGAAGGTGACACGAAGTGTTCCGAAGGCAGCCGCAGGTAACACGAAGTGTTCTGAAGGCAGCCGAAGGTGACACGAAGTGTTCCGAAGGCAGGCGAAGGTTTGAATAGAACCTTGTGTTCAAAGTTTCAATTTCCTGAAAAATTACAGCGCCGTTTTCAAAACAAAATTACGTTGTGTTAAAAAAATTGCGTCACAAATGCCGGACCCAACGAAGAAATAATTTTTCTGTACAGCGCTGTAATTTTTCAGGAAATTAAAACTTTGAACACAAGGTTCTATTCAAACAAACTTCTGCGCATTATCAGCGATAGCGTCACCTCAAGCGATATCATTAATTTTGGAAGCAGACTCACGGACAAAGTCACACTCTACCTTTTAAGAGGTTTTTGTTGTGATTATAAACAAAGAATATCAATTTGCAACGATATTTCAATTAACTTTTGTTCAACCGAGGCGTGTACAGTGACATTCGATAAATTTTCAGATGGGGTAGGAAAAAAAAACATTGTTACAATCGAAAAATTATTTTGCGGTATGCCTCCGAAATACGAAGATTTTTTTATACATATCATTTTGTTTCCAAATTCCCATTCCTTCCCATTTGACAAAACCCATTAATTGGCTGAGGCCATATGTAGTTACAATTAGTAAAACTATACATGACATGAGATGTTTTTTCAATAGAAACGAGAATCTCCTAAATACATCAATCAATAGAATTTTTAAAAATTATCAAAAATAACAACATTTTGGGTCCAATTTGTCACAACGGCGGCTGCACGGGTCGAGAAAGTAAAAACGTTTAGGTAAGCATATAATGTAATCCTGATTACGAGTCAAAACAAATATTTGGAAGCACTTACGTACAATATTTTACGTGTTGATGCTCGGTAAATGCATTTTCCGAGTCGAGGTAATGACGCATTTACCGAGCAGAAACATGTAAAACAAATTTCCGATTAGAATAATGTCTTCCGTCAATTAAAAATAATTTACAAAATGCCAATCATTAGTTATGGGTTCGAGGACTCTCCTGGGGGTTTGGCCCATACAAATTATTTTTTGCTAATATTATTTCAGGTGTCATTTTGTCCGGAAAATAGGTGTCATCGTAAAATCTGATCCCTTTCCATAGACTAGTATCGGTTTACTTCTAAAATTACACCTCGTTTGAATGAACTCGAAAGAAAATCTATATCAAACCAGAGAAAGAAAATTTTAAAGTCACCAATGAAAATTCGGCGGTGGCGCACGGTTCTTACCGCAATGGCAAAAAAGAATTGAAACAAAAGTTTAACGTTGAATTCCGAAATGATCTCAAATATCTTAAGCTAGTCTTGTGTAAATATTTGGAATAAATAGCTAAAATAAGAGACGAAATATCTAAAATTTGCCATTTTCTTATATTTTTTATTTCCACTCCCTGCATCTTTATTTTTTGATTAAATCATAAAACGCCCGTTTTTTGCATCTTAAGTTCTATGTGCTACGTTCTAATACATGGTAATTTAGTGAGCAAAAATTGCATGACTAAATAGAGCGCATGAAAGCGAGTTTTAACCTCGGTTTTCAATCTACGTTACACAAAATGAAAAGCTGCATGTAGTCATGGAAATGTGCTGCTGTCGTCCAATGAACTTCTTAGATGTACATATTCTTCAGTTATTCCCTTCTACACTTCTTCACTCAGACAATGCGGTGCTTGTAATTTTAAGAAGTCGCACATATTTTCGAACAAACCATCAATTTTTGAGTCTTGGGCAATAAGAACATCCACAAAAATTCAGAAAATTTCTTCCTGTCATCCTACAAATATCCTCTGACAAAGTATAGATCATTACGTGGACGCTCTTTTTATCATTTTATTTATCGTTATCGATGTACCTTCTTTCGTCGTCCTTCCAATCACATCAGTTTTACGACTTTCATACCACAATAACGAAGGAGACGAAATATTTGCACATTTAATGTAAATACTTATCACTTCAGTCGTTGCGTAAAAGCCATATTTTCCTTCGAAAAAGTTTCCACATTTCGAATGGAAATTACTTTCCAAAATAAAATAAGGAAACTAAATTTTAAAGACGAAACCCAAAAATTGGGGGAAGAAAAATCCATTTGTCTGCTAAATATGAAATTATCATAAAACCGAAAATGATGATAACTTAATCCTCGTAATGCGGCATTTAGATTAACATTACAGTTTACGGGAAATTTTTTTTTTTAAATTCAATAATGTCAAAAACAAATTTATATGTCAGGTAAGAGTTGAACCGAAAAATGGTGTTGGTATAAATACACACTGAGCACCGGATTCATAAACACTGACTTTAAGATTTTTATTTTGTACTTCCTGTCGAGACTGTGTGCTGGGGTGGCTGATTAAAAAGCCATTATCACTATAAGACTACATATCACGAACAGATATTACCACCAACCGTTGCCCTATGCATTTAGTAAAATGAAATATCACGTAAGTGTATAATGCAAGAAATGAAACGAAATAAATAAATGTAAACAAAAACATCAGCAAAGACCCGTACGTCTTTTTATTCTAGATATCTACAGGAGGAAAATCATAGGATTGTGCAACGTTTCGTTTTAACTCTTTCAAACGAAAAACCGGCCTTACATTAGAAAAATACAAGCGAATTCGTGAAAAGAGCGATAAAAGAGCAATTAAAATTATGCACAATTTTATGATTTTCTTCCTGTAATATTTTGTATTCTTATTTAAATCTTATCCATCTAAGTGACAGACTGAAATTACCCCAGGTAATGTCAAATACCCTTTCCAAGAAACCTCTGAAATCATTCCGTTGGAAAAAATGTTCTACTCGAAGCGACTTTCGATGGAAAAAGTGTTAAAAAAAGAAACAAAAGTCATTTTCACGGCCCCTCTTCAGAAATAGTATGCTACATTTTATGCAACGTTCTGTCAAATTTGTACTTGTGTGGTGAGTTGTCGTTTATGTTGAAATTACAGCGACACATATACAAAAAAGTTTTACTTTTGGACATTTCTTCGGAATAATTGAGTGTTTTTGCTCGTCTTTTAAATTTGGGACAAATGGATAGACGAACATTGATTTTGCTTTTCATTATTGGCATCTTTAATCGACTCCTATGTTACAATCTTAGTGGTGAGTCTATAAGACCCATTTCGTGCTTACGTACCGTATTCGTATACGAACGGGTCTAAAGAGAAGAAGAGAAATTCCAAAATAAGACATAAATTACAACATAATAATAATAATAACGTTTTCTATGGTTGTTATACAAAAAAGAATCGATATATTAATTTGAACGAGATGATTAATGGAGGTCAGCTTTGAAACATATTTGTTTTTTCGTTTTACTGAACGACGAAATCAATTTTTTTATAAAGTTCTTAGAATGTGCGGTTCGTTTTTGAAAAATGTTTTCTACATAGAAACGCGTTACAATTAAAATTGTAAACATTTTTGTTTCATTTCACCGTTTTCCAATGTTATTATACGAGAAGTTTTTTCAGTAGACATTATGGACCTATGAATATGAGGAAAAGGTGATTTGTTATCCGAGGGGATAAAATAGGATATTTCAACATGGGGAACAATTCCCGAATTCATGCTCATGCTAAAAAGGGAGAATTTTAGAACCCCTCTCCCGCCTCTCACTGTGAAATGTATAGAGATTCTTAGAAATATATGGACATATGGAGCGCCCGTTTCTTCTACTCCTAATCGCCCTAAAATTATGCTTAATCATTGAGTGGAATTTTTCGGCTTCGTTACCACTTTGCAGCCTTTTTGTAAGTGTGGAAACTTAAAAAACAAGGCAGTACTAAATTTCGACCTTATTTGTGCACAAGACCTTATTGGCAATTCTTCCATGTTTTGATTTTCCAGTTTCCATACCATCACGGAGGAACGATTTATTACAGTATGTAAATGTTCAGTAAGAAGATTTTACTCGTTCTAATGCTTCGAAGCTTAAGTCTGACTCATGAAATGCTGGTGAAGCCGCAGCAAAGATAGATACAACCCCATCCGTAGCGAATAAATATTTTATCACCAAAGCATTTACAATCGGGAGCTTCACCAATCGAATCGGGTGAAGATTACGAATATTGTTCTACACTTGCGGTCATATCAAATTCCAACGTATTTTTATTTTTCGACGGATCGAAACAATCGGGATAGCAAAAATTCATGAAAGTGCTGAACAGATTTTTTTCCTTTTTGCATCTACAACTGTGATATTTACCTTTCTATCAAACGCTATCAAAACATACCAATGAAATTCGCTGAACACTCACGGCATTCAGCGAACTCAGGTAGATACGAGAACCAAACCGAGGGGCAGATAAACGCAGAAAATAAGGGAAAATCCTCAAATTCATTGAAAGTCCTCAAAAAAAACCTTTGAATTACAAGAAAATCATTGGAAATGAATGAAAATCAGAATAAAATCCCTAAAAATCGTGTTAAAATGCTAAAAAATCATCAGAAATTGACAAAGAAAATCATAGGAAATCAAAGAAAACGATAGAAAATCAATAAAAATTAAGAAAATACTTTTTCGCGCAGACGGACAAAAAACGCCACATTTTCTCACCGATTTTCTAAACGAAAAGGAGCTATTTAGACTTACATTTGAAGAAGCATTTTAGGTGGGACGAAAAGTATTTTATGTCCGAGGAGCTGGGAATGAAAATACTTTTCGTCCCACTTCTCACTGCTGACGTGGGACAAAAAGTATTTTATGTCCTAGGAGCTGGGAATGAAAATACTTCTCGTCCCACTTCTCACTGCTGACCACTCTATTTACTATCCATTTTTGTTTACATTTACGTGAACAAAAAATCAAATGATTAATGAGAAAAATTTAATTGTACACTTGCTATGATCATTATATGAAATTTCATGCAAAATTTATCGAGTTTTTTTGTTCGGAATCTGGCGTTTTGTTCGTCTGCGCGAAAAATAGTATACATCACGCGGAGCTAAGACGGTGCTGATTTAGACCACGGTGTTAAAAAGGTCTTTCCTCGGGCTCCGCTGCGCTCCGCCCTTGGATTCGACCTTTTCACCACCTGGGTCTAAATGCACCATTTTAGCTCCTTGTGATGTAATGTACTATTATCACATTCGAGCCTATAATAAGCCAATTATTGCACTAATAATGCGGCTGTAATCGGCCTATTATAGTCGACTTTCTTGTTAAAAGTAGGGTTGTAATGACGCTATTATAACTTGATTCTTTAATGATGACGTAGGATACACTGAAACAATACGAATGAATGAGAATGAAACGTGTGTGTTGTGACAACCGCATACTAAATCTAAAAATCAATCTAGACGGCATTTTTTGCAACATACTCGATGAGTTTTGATTATTTGATTTATTTCAATTTTGTTGTCCTGTTTTGTGCATAATTGGCAATTATAGGCTCAAATGTGATAAACTATCGTATAATACAAGGGGGACAATCGCGCAATTATAGTCTCGGTGGGTGAAAATTCTCGGGGCTAACGGCCCCTGAAATTTCACCCACCTCGACTATAATTACGCAATTATTCCCCTTGTATTATAATATCCTATTACACTTAAAACACACGATTACCTGCCCCTCGAACCAAACCTTCTTTGCAATGAGGAAAATCATTTATTTGCTTTGTTTCTTTCGAACATTTTCGACAGACATTGTTGACTTCATCGTAAAAAGATTGCTGAGTGTACAAGTGCAAATCGGGTAAAATCTTTCAAGAAGATTAGGTAAACTTATGATCTCTTTTTCCTAGACATACATATCTTCAGGCAATAGATTTCTGTTTTTCGTTTATGCAATAAAACATCATATTGCCATATGAGGGGAAATCTCGGCAAGCCTCGATTGTTCCCCTCAAATGGCAATCAAATACTAACAATTGAAAATAGATACTATGGTACTGACGAAAACGGAAGCTTAATCATAAAGCAACAAAAACTGGTTGAAGTGAATATAGTTGGAGACTAGTTGATGCACCAGTGAAAACCGGAATCAATTTATTTAATAACCAACAACCTACATTTGTGCTAGTCCGTCACTATTTTTCCGACATTTATGCGATAAAAACAAAGTGAATGTGATTTTTCTTTCCTAGGACGGAAACCTGCTGTTTTCCGTCCTATTTTAAAACAGAAAAGCAGTTTTCTGAACCCTCGGAATGAAAAATATTGTACGAAACTCGGAAAAATATATGTTTTTGACTAGTGTGATTGCAGCCCTTGGCTTCGCCCGTCGCGGACTTCAAACCTCATACTCATCAAAAAAATTATATTTTTCCTAGTTACGTAAATACTCAATACTCAATAGTTATTTGTGTACCTGTTTTGGACGATTGATTTTAGGTAATTTCGCGAAATTTAGACCGAACGAAGCGAAAGTGCCTAAAAACAATCGTCCAAAACAGGTACACATACACCTTTACATGCAAAGGGGCGAAATCCTCAAATAAAATCAAAAAATGCCCACATTTTCGGCCCCGTCGTCGCATGTAAAAGTATTTCATTTATTCCTGTATACGTAAAATTTCTACTTCAAGTTTTAATAAAAAATTTTTTAATATATGCAACAAGTTAAGAAAAGTGGTTGTTTTTGTAACAAGAAATGAGGTTTGAAAATGATTTTGAGAAGCTTTATCCACAATGTTCCACATTACGCAATGATAAATACTAAAAGTATTTATGTAAATTTTCCTTGATGGTGAATTCAAACTAGGCGAGGACTTTTCTGTGGAACTAGGTGAGGGCTTTTCTCTGCTTGTCGATCCAATAAAAAGAAAACAAATTTTGATTTTATGAACGTTTTTTATTGGATCGACAAGCAGAGAAAAGCTCTCACCCTGTTCCACATTACGTTGAGTTTACATTCAGCATTATTGCGTAGTGAGAGAAAGGTAATGATAGTAAATTAATGTTATATTGAAGTAAATAGGATACTTCAATGTAGCATATGCTGTTTACATATAAACATCGTGACTTAATTTTACTTCACTAACACTGCCTCATATTCGACGTATGCGACAACGTTTATTACTGCAAGAATATTAAGTGAATGTATGGAAAATGTGTAGAGCGAATTGTGGATCTGTTTGGAAATGCTCAGAATGCGAACCCGTATAATTTTGTCAATGCATTCAAACATTACCAATAGAATTTTGCTGACAGCGACAAAATGTTTAACGACAAAATTATTTCTTTATTTCAGGCAATTTCAAGCGGATCCTCCAATATATAGAAGAAAACACATAATATAAATTAAGAATAGAATTTATAGAAAAAAATGGAAACTTTATTAGAACGATTATGAACCAGGCGTCATGTAACTTCTTTTGCTTTTTGCCACTAGAAAATGTTTTCATGCTTCATAATATGCTTACATGCTGCATAACATACTCACATGTTGTATAATTATAGTTGGAAATGGTATAAAATACTACATGCTAGTAAAAAAAAATTTAGTTAAATAATTTGCTAATTTTTTCCTGGGGAAAAGATTCTCAATTCACATTAAATAGAAGTGAATGCAAATGACGTCAACCATCATTAACTATTTTGCTCTGTCTGTGTATATTTTAGACAAAAAAATGTTTTCGTTATTATCTCAAGCAACTATAATTTATTCTTTCCATCCCCTTAATTAAAAATACATTTGTTATTCCAATTTTCATTTCAATGTTGGTCTGGTTAGGAATAAGTTCGTTGCACCTAGTTATAAAAATTCTACATGCTAACGACGAAATAAAAAATTACTTCTTATGGATAAAAATACTAACATCTCCTATCATCCCGATCAATTACGGCTCAAGTATTTGTAATAATTTTGTGTTAACATTAAAGAAGATAAGATGACAAGAAGGGTACAAATAAGCCACTAAACATTAATAATGGGAAATATAAAGCGCAGAGACTGTTTCATTGTTCTTTTTGAGGTAACCCACAAGGGTAAAATTTTTAGTCACCCATGAGTGCTATAAAAAATTTAAGATGGCGCTGGGAAAGAGAGTTTTCTTGTAATTTAGTAATAATGAAGAAAAGTATAGAATACTTTAATCGGAACGTAAATTTTAGAAAGAATGAAAATAAAAAGAAACTCCTGTCCGGTGTATTTAATACTGATAAGTTTCAAATGACGGGAGTCAAATGGTGTGTTAAGCGTAATATAGTACTCCTTTATGTACCTTAGCCTCTGTCCACCTACTCCTACATCCTATCCTACCCGTGGTGACACCTGTTATAGTGAGCAACCCGCATGAACGATCAGGTAACCCACCCTGGTGTAGTAGTGTGGGTCACTTAGCATAAGGATGAGGGGGGCTGCCTTCGGGTAGTACCTAAACGGCACGTATAGGGAGGGCCGAAGGCAGCTAGGCGCTATCAAGATGGGATGGCGACTTAGTATGTTGGCGGATGATCTCAACAGCAAGAGACAACGGCAGCATACACAGCCCTAGTCAGATGGGCTACCATCACCACCTGGTGACTTCCCTACGGGTCATCGGGAGAAGGAAAGTAGGTTGGGCGCTTGGCTAACTCCCAGACACCGTAAAAACAGTCTTGTTATGAATTCCCCAACACAGCCTCGGATCGGACAGGATAAACGGCAACGCCTCAAGCATCGGAAAAAGGACAACGATTTACAATTAGGAACATGGAATGTAAGATCTTTGTTGCGGCCAGGAGGATTGAGATCTCTCACAAGTGCGCTAAGAGCGGCAAAAATTGACATAACAGCTGTGCAAGAAACGAGATGGCCTGGAAAGGACACCATGACCAGTAGCGACTATAAGTTCTACTATAGTGGGAAGAGTAACGACAGTCCAAGAGAGTATGGAACAGGCTTCATGGTCCTCGGCAGAGCTAGAAACGCGGTGATTGGTTTCAGTCCTGTTGATGAGCGATTGCGCTCTCTACGGATAAGAGGAAAATTTTTCAATTACACTCTTATAAACGTTTATGCGCCTACGGAGGAAAGCGACAACGAGGTGAAGGAGCTATTCTACGAGAAACTGGTGGATGTATATGATGGAGCGCCGAAACGAGACATTAAAATTGTGCTTGGAGATTTTAATGCTAAAATAGGCCGCGAAGTATGTTATCGTCCCACAATCGGTAAACATAGCCTTCACGAAAACTCGAACGAAAATGGAACGCGGGTGGTTGATTTTGCAGCATCAAGAAACATGGTTGTCAGCAGTACCTATTTCCAACATAAAGACATCCACAAAGCGACATGGGTATCACCGGATAAACGAACCAAAAACCAGATTGACCATATTTTGATAGATGCACGTCACTGTTCAAATATGTTGAATGTCAGAAGCTGTAGAGGACCGAATGTAAATTCCGATCACTACCTGGTGAGAGCGGCAGTTAGGTCTCGAATATCGGTTCAACACAATCGACAACCGGCATTGGAAAGGTGGGACGTGGAAAAACTACAGAACGAAGACATTAAACGTCAATATGTCGACAGGCTGGAGACGAATATTATTGCCGGAATGGTCAGCGAACAACGAAGCGTAGACGATGCGTGGAATCAAATTAGACGGAATGTAGAAAGCGCCGCAGCAGAGACAGTGGGAACGAGAACGGGAAATAAAAGAAATATCTGGTTTGACGATGAATGCCAGAAGGCCATGGACGACAAAAACGCAGCTCGCCTGAAAACTCTAAGTAGATTCACTCGAGCTGGCCAGGAAGAGTATTGTTCTAAAAGAAATTTCGAGAGAAAACTCTTCCGACGGAAAAAGCGACAGCGTGACAAGGAAGTTTTGATCGAAATTGAGAAGTTTGGCAATCGGAAGGAGACTCGGAACTTTTACCGGAAAGTGAACGAATCCAGAAACGGTTAAAGTCAACAACCTTTGCTGTGTAAGGACAAGCATGGATTGGTCTTAGCAGATGAGGAAAGGTGTATCGCGAGATGGGCTGAGTACTTTAAGGAACTGCTTAACCCGAACAGACCGCTCAACTGAGACGACGAAAACGACGAATTGCCATTTCAGACTGCGCAACCATACATAGAAGAACCAACGATGCAAGAAGTTGAAGCTGAAATTTTAAAGCTAAAAATTTTCAAAGCCCCGGGGACTGACAACCTACCCGGTGAACTTTTCAAGAAAGGGCGGCAACGCGCTATGTATGGAGATGCACGAGCTCATCATACGCATCTGGAATGACGAGGAGTTACCGGAAGATTGGAAGACCAGCATACTTTGTCCCATATACAAAAAAGGTGACAAATTGGAGTGTGGCAATTTTCGCGGAATCGCTCTGCTGAATATTGCTTACAAGATATTTGCAAATATTCTATATCAGCGCCTTCATCCATACACGGAATCTACGATAGGTGAATACCAAAGTGGTTTTCGTGTAGGTCGTTCAACATCGGACCAGCTGTTTAATATCAGACAGATCTTGGAGAAGTGCAAGGAGTACAACATTGAAACACACCATTTGTTCGTTGACTTCAAGGCAGCCTATGACAGTGTTAGAGGAAGTAAGCTATGGAGAGTCATGGAGGAGTTCGGAATTCCCAACAAACTGATCTCGCTAACGAAGCTAACACTAAGCGGAGCTAACAGCCGAGTAAGGATCCGCAACCAAATGTCAGAGACTTTCGACATTGAAGAAGGCCTACGTCAAGGAGATCCTCTTGCAACGCTGCTTTTCAATTTAACACTCGAAGCAGCTGTTCAAACCATGGACATAGACTCCAGCGGCACCATTTTCTCCAAGTCCAGTCAGTTGCTTGGTTTTGCAGATGACCTGATCATTATTGGCCGAACTATGGATGTTGTTAAAGATAAGTTTATGGCCTTGGAGAGGAAAGGTACCGACCTTGGGTTGAAGGTCAATGACGGAAAAACGGAATACATGATCATCCCACCTACGAATCGATATCGGGAAGATAACGTAACGATCGACACACACACATTCAAAATGGTCAATAATTTCGTATACCTTGGATCAGAGCTGAACATAAACAACGACATTGCGGACGAAATAAAAAGGCGAGTAACTTTGGGCAACCGGAGTTATTACAGCCTGCTGAAAATTCTAAAGTCCAAGTCAGTAAGCCGAAATTCAAAATGCGCACTTTATAAAATTGTGATCAGACCGGTAGTTACGTACGGTTCGGAGTCGTGGTGCTTGACACAGAAAAATGAACAATCTATGCATACGTTCGAGCGAAAGGTACTGCGTACAATATTTGGACCAGTATTTGACCGAAAACTGAACCGATGGCGCAGACGATATAATCACGAGCTCATAGAGCTTTTTGGAGAGCCCGACATAGTCAGAACAACAAAAATAAATAGACTACGTTGGCTCGGTCACGTACAACGAATGAATGAGCATCGTATTCCAAAAAAAATTCTGAAGTCCAAACCTGAAGGCAAAAGGAGTGCAGGGCGACCCAAGTCTAGGTGGAGCGACGCTGCTTTTGTCAACTTAAGAACTGTGGGAGTAACCAGCTGGGAGACGTTAGCTGCAGATAGGCCCGGTTGGAGAAGCAGGTTGGAGAAGGCCAAGACCCTTAATGGGTTGTAGTGCCGGTAAAGTAAGTAAGTAAGTAAGTAAGTTTCAAATGACGAACGATAGAAAAAAAAATGTATTAAATTTGAAAGTCTGTGAAATTTCGGAACTAGTGTGGCTGAGCAAGTGAACCTCTCCGCAATAAAATCGAATGAAAATAGGTTGAGTGGTTAGGTGGATATGATCCAAATAGTTCGTCTGAGTCGTTCTGTGTCTCTCTTAAGTGTTCTTGAATACTGAAGCTATTTATTATGTTCTATATTGCTCATGCTTTTAAATCGAAAACGTTTGACATGCTTCTAACAAAATTTTTATACCCGTACGAAGAACGTAGTGCTTCGAAAAGGGGGCAATTGCATTTACCACGACCAGTCGAATATTGATTCGGGAGTAGGGTCCTTAGATGGCGAATCATCAATAAAAAAAATGTCCGTTCGTCAACACGATAACTCGAGTAAAACTCAACCGATTTTCAAAAACGTTTTTTCCCTGAAAGGTAATCGAAAAATTTTTCATGGGATTGAATCTGGGCACTGTCGGCCCAAGAGCCGCCGAGCTAGTGCCGTTTAAGTGGTTTTCAAAAACATTTCTTTGTTTGAAAGCTCTGGGCATGGCCGACAATTTATGGAAGAAACTTTTTTGATTTTGAGCCCTTGTACTTAGCTAGGGCACCAAAAACGAGTCTTTTTGTTTGAAAGATCTGGGCACGGCCGACAATTCATGGAAGAAATTTTTTTGAATTTGAGTCATTGGAATTAGCTACGGTTCTAAAAACGAGTCTCTGCTGGGGCCCTACGTGTTTTTTGTACATGACCCGTGTAAATTCTAACCGATTTTGTTGATTTATTTCTGTTTGAGAAGTAACCGATTACCGAATTATATTCAAAAACAAATTTGGGACCGGTGCCTGTGCTTAGCGCTCAAGTGGGCCTCAGGTCGGTCCTAAGGACGGTCGGCCCTAACCAAAAAACAAATTTTTTCTATATTGCAGAGCAAATTGAGGGAAACATTTTTGTCTATGGAAGTGTGTGTCGGAGGCCTCTGCTTAGGGCACTAGGTCGGTACTAAGGTCGGTCCTATCCCAAAATTGAGGAGAACATTTTCCTCTATTTGGGAGTTAATTTTGTGCTTGGAAAGGTTTTTTTTACACCGTTTCTTCGGACGGATTTTTCAATATTGCCCTATCGGCAGTTTCTAATCCAATTTGTGGATTTAATTTCATATACTTAAGAGTTAAGGCAATATTTACTCAAATACGTTCGAGTCTTTTCGTAACATCAATTCTGTTTGCCGCATCTATTCTGATACGGCCGGGTCCCTTCATAGCATGTCGTTGGATTTTTCGTTGAGTCTCTGTACAAGTTCTCAAGAAGTTTTTATCACGATTTTCGAACCGAACGAGATCTCATACGAGAAAAAGAAAGTCAAGTTTCTATATTCGTGATGCTCCTAGCCACTTTTTCAACAATAGAAGTTTGAAAGCTTCTCAATTTATTGAGTAATCTTTTGGTTACAAATAACTAGAAACATTTTGAATACCAAACTCCCTTCAGCTCGTTTGCTTCAAAAATCCTGTTTACAACTTGTTTGCAAACTTTTAGTGTGACGTCTATTTACGTCAAGGAATACAAACTTAATTAAAATTCGTACACTTTGACATAAGTCAACATCGCACTAAGAACGGTTTGAATTTACGACCAAAAATGAGTTTTAAAGTAAACTTTTATTTTTTTGCCTTATAACATAAAACAAAAGTCCTTAAAATGATTTTCTGGATCAATGAAAAAAATATAAAAAAAATAGTTTGGTACTTGATTAAAACAAATGTGTGACTTTTTACATTATGTGCAACGTATTTACACCAAATGTTTTGCTTTTGCCTTTTGTTTGGTGCTCGGTGTCAGAGGTGACATGTGATGCACATAAATGGGATTAGACAGCTGTATGTATTTTATTTTTCTATGAAAAATTTTTTGTGCTACGTTCGAATAACGTTTCCAGAGTGATTCTAATCAAATTTAAATGTTGCAGAAAAAATGCCACAAACTTTTTGTGTTATAACGACCGAAAATATTTTGCAGTCTTGCGAAAAATACTTACAAATTTAATTTATAAAATCTTTGCAATTTGGAAATCCTCTTACAAAATCTAATATCAATCCAACAACCATTGTCATCATATAAAATTTAGTTTTTTTATATGATATTCTCTGAAAAAATAAAACCATTTTCAAGTACACAAAACTCTCTAGATTGTAATATTGTAACGTTGGAACATTATCTTTCATTTTCATTTTCTTCGTCTTCTTCGGGAATGTTGAGCTATATCTCGTTTCAAATATTCGTATGTAAACATGAGTTAAGTACACATATATTTCCATTAGACAACCAACAACGTTACATGTCGAAAATTAAGTCTTTCTAATCTTTGAGAAATGGGCAAAATGGTTTACAAATAATGCTAAAAGGCACCCGAAAAACGGTTCAATGTTACTGTAACGTATACCTTTTAAAGCATTGCAGCTTGAACTTTTGCCGAATCATATCCACATCATCCAAATCTTTCGGTCTAATTCAATTTGAAAAGCGATTTTCTTGGTTGCTTTTTGAGCTGTTTTTGTGTTCCATCTATTTGATGTTTTCGTTAGTGTGGTGGATAAACCATTTATAAAACGTATATTTGCGCTTATGTATACGTATTAAGTGTATGTTGTGCAATTACCTACGTATCACAGGGGTGTACCGAACAAGTTTTTTGGGTCGGTTTCTGATTTGTATCACTTTTATGTTAAGCGAACCATAACAAGAAGCCTCTATGAAATAGATGTTGATACAAACGATGTGCCTCAGGAAAAAAAGTGGGATGTCTACTGTTACACAGACACAGCAAACACTCTTCACAAGCTTCATTTTTTTCCAGATGATTGTTAAGCCTAAAGTACCTGTTAATCGCTCCTACCACCCTTCTTCTGCGGTTTCGGTCCATGTTTTTTCGCTCATTTGAATTGTCGACTATAAATTAGCGTTTACAGTAATCGATTATTTTGTATTACGTATAGAGCCTGAATCAAAATTTGTTTTCAATGAAATCGAAACCGCTACCCACTGCCCAGTGTTTCATTCGTATCTAGTCGTTTTAGCAAAGGAATTGTGGCAATGGAGTCAGAAGATCAGGTTCATAAGGACACTCAAGACAGTCGGCCAGATAGCCGTTATCCCGACTATTCGGTACCTTTCGAGCTCACTTCCAACACAATCTAGTGTGATAGACGACTTTAAAAAGTGAAGCTTGAATTGTTCAGCTTTTTCTTTTACGATCAACTAATTTTAGCGACTCCTCTGCACTGCTATTCGTTGAAGTGCACTTAACTATTAGAACAAATAAATATTACAATGTTGAGATTTCCCTTTTAATCAAAATGCTACACCCTTGCTACGTATACAAGATAGCATAAGGACCGATCCCCGAACCCTGCGTAATATTTATACAATATTATTAAATACAATCGAATTTGCATGATTTTGTATATGAATTGCCGCAAACGATTTTTGGGAAAGTTTATAATGTGGAGTAAATGTGTAATTATTTCCATGATGTGTATTATAACATCATGCACGTACTTAAAGTGTGTGTCTGTGTATACGTTAGAATTTAATTCGTTGATAGAGGTATATGAAGAAAGTTTAATTTTACATATGCACTCCGTTCGATGGTTTCACCAAACGATGTAAATGTTTGATACAATTATAACATATTTTGTATATAGGATGATGGTGTTTCCAATTTATTGTGGAGGTGTTGCGTATTATGACAACGAGCAACAATGACAGCATGAGGTTATCCATTAATGTTTACTTATAATTAAGTTAGAATTTAAATGTTATTGTGAATAACACAGTTCTTTTGATAGTAATTACAATTGATGGAGCAATTTGTGAGTAAATTGAGTGTGAGACGTGGTGATAAATACGAATTTGGTAAAAAATATAAACCCATTCTCGCATACACTGCATACATTAGAGTTTAATAAATGCATTCGTTGTCTAGACTTGTACATTACGTTTGCAAATGCAAAACGAAACTGTCGTGTTCTTATCAAGTTTACGAACATTTTCATTGTAGCAGATGCTTGCGAAAAGTAATTACTGTAAAAGTAGATTCAATTGAAGTGCTTTGTTTTTGAAACTCTTGTAATAAATGATTCAACTATGTTGCATTGTGTGACAAGTGTGTCCTATCCAAGTCAATTTAATTAATTGTTTCAAGAAATGAGAAGGAAAAATAAGAGACAACACAGAACGTTTCAAATTTTGTATGGTGAAAAAGGAGTTACTAATGTTGAGGGAATGGCTCTACCTAAGACTAATTATACTTAGACTGGTATTTCATATAAGAATAAATGTGACCGCAACATCAACCGTGTGTAAGATATAATTTTCACTAACACATACACGCGTTATTTACCAACTCGACATTTCTGTCACAAATTGTCACACATGGAAAAAATGTTTGATCGAATTGGAAACGTGAATCATTTGGTTTTCCATTGAAAAATGAAATCCAAATAAAATTAATATTTTGAATTAAGACTATTTAGACAACGTACGCAAACATGGTTCAAACGTGTTTCGTCAAAGGTTGCCTAGCATGGAAGGAAACATCAAAAAAACTTTTTTCTAGTAATTTTTAGATACATAACCTAATTCTTTTTCAAAGATTACAATTGGGATTTATCCATAGATTTCCTTCTGGCGATGAGTGGCGAGATCAAATATGTGTATTAAATAAGCAATCGAGCGATAATACAACGAAGTACGCGAAAATCAGCGAAGATCACTTCGAAGCGGATGACATCTTCCGAAAAGCTTCGCGAAATTAATTGAGGAAAGGAGCCATACCAAAAATTTTTCCAAATTCATTTTCATCACAATCAAAGATTCCTAGTCGCGAAGAAGAAGGCGTTAATTGCGGTTCCTCGATTTTGTCAGAAGAATACAAGGCTATGGTGGTGAGTCAAGAACTAAATGGAATTGTCTCAGAGTCCGTATTGTATATCGCTAGATTCGTTCGACGCAAACTAATTTGCGAATTTTGTTTGGAGGCGCTAGACGGAGGATTAAGGATGGTCGGAAAATTATTGGATCAAAAGAACTACGGTGAATATGGAGGTCTCTGCAAGCCGTCGAAGGAAGTCGTCACATTATGTCGAATCGCTGAAAGAATTTTGCAAACACTTGAAAAGGAGAATCGGTTGAGTGAAGCCCAAATGTATCTCCGCATTTTAAACAAGTGTTTCAGCGAAGCACCAGCAAAATTATTTGAAAATATGAATGAATATGTCAACGAATGTGTGCCTCTTGAAAATCACCGATATTTGTTGATTAAGTCGATTCTTCAAGAATATCTGAAAGTAAAGCTGTTTCATTTAGCGTAACAAACATCCAGCCAACTACATAGAAAATTTATTCGATCAAAAAACACTAACGTGACATTATTTGCAGGTCAGTAACTTGTTAAGTTAGTGTCTCAGATGTTCACATTTCTTTTATTTCAACAATAAAATTGTGCGACACACATACAATGTATTGATAAAGCCTTTGTCATAACTCTTTAAAATTTCTCCCGCTATTTTGTGACATTCGTCATGCCCTTCTAATTTTTGTCATGCCCTTCTATTTTGAATGAGCAAACTCACACTATCAAACATTACGTGTTTTATGTAGGCGTCACTTTATTTACGAAACTTTGTTCGATATTTCCAGTCTAAGTATAATAATTAGTCTTAGGGTTCTACAAAAAGTCCAATCGCCAGATTGCAATCGACGCGTTTAGAGTGAAGCGACGTCAGCTTATGCCAAAATATTCTCAATTTCATAAGCTGTCAAGCACATCATTTTTTGTTGATTTTATGAATTTCGTCATGAAATTAGGGAATGCACGGATTTCGGTATTGGGGCTTTATCAATGAATGAAAGATGTGGACATCAGAAAAGCATGAAAAATGAAAATTAAATTAGTGAAAATATTCGGGCTGAAGTGTCCTTAGTGTGGGCCAAGCTCACGCTACGCGACCCTACATGACATATGGTGGTCTTTCGTAAAGATTCCTTTAATGATAAGGTTTTTGTGCAGTGTTTTCCATGTCTCTCCATTTGTGCTCTAGTCTGGTTCTAAATTCTGGGCTTATTTTTTGGGGTTTGAAGAGGTTTTTAGCGCCATTGCTTCGTACGGTTTCCCCTTGCCCTTTCGGCAATTTCCAGTTCAATTTAATGTGGACGTAATTGTATATACTTAACAGTTAAGGCAATATTTACTAAAATACGTTCGAGCCTTTTTGTGACGAAATTGGAGGTCTTAATACCGAAATGAATACCGGTATTTATTTCAGTATTGAGATCTGCAATTTTGTCACAAAAATATGTTTCAGGCTCGAAATTTATTGGGTATTCCGCATTTCTCCAAGAACTTTTACCTAAAGGAAAAGTGAAAACCGACAAATTTCTGATTTATCATACGAATTTACCATACAAATTAGAAACTTGTCGGTTTTCACTTTTCCGTTCCTATAAAAATCGACAACTGATAGATCATATCACAAGTCGCTGGATCTTAGATAAAACCCATGATGAAGCGCCAATACTGAAATCCGGTATTGCAATTCCTACATTCAGTTTTGTATGCTTTGACAAAAACCGTCGCCTCACTCAAAGCCTGGAGATGTTTTATGTTGTAAGGTTAGCGTGCAGTTAGCTAACATTAGTGTGATGTCTGTAGGGCACCCGGGCGATAGTCACTGGCAAACATGGGCGAATGGTCTGGGAATTCAAATGTATCGAAAATATTTACTTTGCTTACAAAACATTTCTTCTTGCTTTATAAAAGCTCTGACGACAATGTTCTCAAACTTCCATTCCAAGAATCCCGTCGGGAGTGAGTGACATATTTTGTAGATTTTGGATAAAATAGCTTTGAAGAAGTGTGTAACTTGTTGTAAATCTTCTGACCTTACACAATTGGATGACGAAATGAATGAAGTCCGTACGAGCGAATTGTAAAATTCATTTTAGAGAAAAGTGAACGTTGTTGTTGAAGTTAATCGATAATTATAAGTTACAAACCCATTTCAGCATCGGATTTCACTATGGTCATGGCAAAATGAATATGAGTTTTGTGCTTATGCGCAGGTTTTTAACACCGCAAAAATCTGCGCAGAAGTACAAAACTCACATTCATTTTGCCATGACCGTATCATTCAGTTTTAGTACATTTCGTAAAAAGGACATTACTGTGTGTTTTCGTTACACCCTTGACTTACATGCAAACCATGTTTATCACAAACTTGTAGCAACAAAATGTATACGAAAACCATTTGATTCACATTTCTTTTGCAGTAGACACCGAATCTAGGACAACGATTGTTAGCGTAGGATTTTCGATCTACTATCGGAACTCAATTTTGAAACGAGCAAACATTGAATTCCTAAACATTAATTTCAATTCCAGATAAAAATATTTCCCGGAAGTCGATAGCTTCTATTGTAGAAACTTTTCATTCAAATCTATGGGAATGGTGTTACGTTACACTAACATTGCAAATTTTACTCATGACTGTGTTTTTCTTTTTCGGTTCCATTCAAACATCCTGGACTTCATAAGAAAGCGGATATGATTTTCCGGTATATGGTACACTGTTACGGCTTTGATAAAAAGTTCTGAACATTTATCTTACTTAAAGTCTACCTGCATACGCCGCCGTCAGTTGTGACTTTTATTAAAGAAGTTAGATATGGCGTTTTCAACATGTAAATCGATCGCCTTGCTAATAAAAATTTTAATTTTAAAAGCTGACAGGAAACCTAAAAAACTTTCCATTAGATCAACCACATAAAATCACTTGAGAATTGTTCATTATTGCGAGAATGTGCATCCCAAATTATGTATAAAAAAAATTAATGGATTTTATGCGAATACCCCAAAGCATACATTATAAAAACTTTTCCAATTAAAAATTTAACTTAACAAAGACTCTTCTGGGTTTTTCGTAGCAAACCACAGCGCTAAGATATTCAGTAGACAGTTTGAAGAAACATTATTCCACCGTTTCAATTTATTCACCTTGCTTGCAGATACATTTTGATGATTAATTAACTCATGTGCCGTATTCAGTTAACAGTAAGCGGCTTGTTTTATGTAACACCCCATAATCCTCATAGACAAATTTACAAGAGTCATCTACCTCATCTTTGTTAATCTATTCCAACATCTGCATTCAGTTTCGCAATATATGCAGCATGCAAAGAAATAAATAATGTTATTACGATGCCGACATCGTTCTTCTGCGAAAAGTATGTTTTGTTAGGGAATTAAAAACCTCAACCTATTGTGCAATTGTTTGAATTATAAAGTTCATATTGCAGAGTGGAATTTGCATTTAGGGTTAATTACGGATCAATAAGTTTTCCATTGGAACTCAGCAAATTCGAAGAACAAACGAACGCTCCCTATGGAAATATAGGTCTTATAGAAAGACGTTGTTGTTTGTTATCCGCAAAGTCCCACAAGTATTTCAATTCATTACTTAACGTTTGGTTCCATATTTAGATGTAGACATATCAGTTAAGCTACAGCTGATTATAAACGCTGCGTGTAACAATCACAACTTTCGCTACAGAAAAAAGTTGTTGAAAACACCTGAAAATTTTCCAACCTTGCTAATGCTACCCACCAGGACCTCAAAATTCCTAACGTAGCGTTTTAAAAGATGACTGACTCAATTAGCAAACCATACCAAACTGCCTCTATACACCATTGCCAGCCAAATTTGTCGATACAAACACAAAGCCTCAAATTGAATTATATTTTTGGGTCCCGTCAAAAATCCCGAAAATTAAAATCCCGAATGCAAAAATCCCGAAAATCTAAAATCCCGACTAACAAAAATCCCGAAAATCAATAATCCAGAATGTACAAATATCCCGAAAAATCATAATCCCGAATGAAAACAAAAATTGTAAAATATTAAAAATCCTGATTGCTACGAGTAAATTTGAGTTTGGCGGCTGCCTTTTTTTACGTCTTGCAGACGGCCTAACGTGCATGGGGCTCTGCCCCAAACCTCGCTAAGGGCTATGCCCCTTATGCCCCGCAAAGGGGGCTATATCCCCCTTGACCCCTCACAGCGGGGGCTGCCGTCCCTCGACCCCGCTTTTTTCTCTTTTTAATTTCACCTTCGCTGAGACGAAACTCAAAAAACTTCTTTCTCCTTAAACCTAAACATTCGGGATTTTTGTCATTTGGGAGTTTTGTACATTCAGGATTATTGATTTTGGGGATTTTTGCATTCTGGATTTGTGCATTTGGGATTTTAATTTTCGGATTTTTGACGGCCACCACATTTTTAAGGAAAGAGACAACTTGATTTGATCTTCATTTACACCTTCAAAACAACAACATTTGAAACTTTTTTGTTTTTCAGTAGTTCCATTGGGATAACGTAGGGAACACTCAGATCCCATTAAGAACAAACTGCGGTTTTTATCACTTCAACTTTTCTTCCCACTAAATCGCATATGGTCAACAACTGTCTAGAATATTGTAAGGCTGTATCTCATTCAGAAAATAGTGATATAATAGATATACAGTGATATACATACTAGATAGGGAATTTGGAGAGAGGAGGGAAATAAGAAACGCGGTGGCTATTTGAGTTGGATTCGCTTGTGTTCAACAAGAATGAATTGAGTGGTCGATTCACAGATCAATCTTCAGGCCAAAGTTTCTCTATTCCAGTGAAAGTTAGGTGGGTTGAGGGTATCTTGTTCATGACACGAGGTTTCTGATATGAGGATTCTTAGAACCATAGGTAAAATTAAGCGGAGGGATTTAGTCAGTGGAAGAGGCGACAAGGGCTAGCCGTATGCGCAAGACCCAAAGAATGGGTAATTACAGACTACGAAAGAGGATATTGAATGCACGGGTCACAGGTAGACCTACAAGAAAATTTTTAGGTTCAATTAAACCAGACTTAGAAGTTTGGGAACTTTCACTAGACGAACAATACATGCTGGATGATAGGAGAATATGAAAGAGGGTTGTCGGTCCATCAATACTAGGCTTACGTTATAAAGGCCTCACACTGAAAGATCCCTTAAGTTTGATAATGATGATGATAATTCATATTGAACAAAGTTTGCGTGAGACATTCCATAAATTCTAAATATTTCGTAGTAGTCTGAACTCCAAATCAGAGTTAATTTAGGCGAATAATTCGCTGTTTAAAGGTAGAAAGAGCCAAAAGGTAAATGGAAATTCATAATCTTTTAAGCATTTAAATTTTGGGTGATAAGGATTAATTGCTCCATTTGTAAGCAAGTGGGTAACATAAACAATTTATGAAATGAAATATTTTTTTTGGACAGTTAACTTGACAAAAGAAGCAACGTAACTTCAAAAAGTTTTTCCACATATTTTCACTGTGAATAATTTATATAGACATTCCGCACTTATAACCTCGTTATGGTGCAGGTCAAAATGTTTGTTGTTGTATTTTTTTTTAAATTTTGTTTTATATCCCAAATTTATCTTTAGCTTCTTGTTTTGACAACATTAATTAATTCCTGGTGGTATAAAAGCAAATATACGACGACCCAAACGTAAAGAAAAATAAACAAACGCAAAATATACTACGAAGTTTTTGGTGTGTATGCAAGTTATATTTTTCAACATTCGTGTACCAAAATGAGTGCAAAACATATGGTAATATATATGTTAGGATAGGTTACACCAGACACCGAAAATGTTGGTTACTTTTTTTTTCGACTGTATTTTAAATGAAGCATCTTCTCTTCGACTCAGACAAATTTGCGAAATTAAAATTTTGGCGAAGCGCCACCAATTTGATTTAAAATGCAAATTTTATTATTTTTTACACGCGTATATTTATACTTCATTAAATCACAAGAAAGGTATTAACGAATGGAGCAAAAGCGTAGCGCAATAAATAAAAACTAAAATTAAACTGTTCTAAAGTAGAAGCAATAGGTTGTGGTAAATAAATATAACGTTTTGTAATTAGCTTTATGCGGTCAGTTTTTAAATTTCTTAAAATGATCTATAAGCCCTTGGTACTCTTTTCGTTTTAAATATACTGGAAGTTAATCGCCTGGAGTGTTGAGAGCAAATGCGCCGTCCACTTGCGCTCTAAGAAGAGGCTTCGGACAAATTTTTTTTTGGGCTGGAACCGACCTCAGGCCCGACTTTTCAGCCCTAACGATAAGCTGTGGATTCATGAGCAAAAATATTCGTCTTTATTATCTCTACATCAAATCCCAAAAATGTCATTATTAAAGAAGTATTTACAACAAGGAGTTTTGTCACCGAACCTAAAGTGGTTCTTTTCTCAAGTGGCGTCATCCATACTTTCCTAGTTAAATACGAACAAAACAGTTAGGACGCAATTAAGAGGCGAATCACTGGCACAGTGGCAGCAAGAGTGGCACTCCACGGACAGGGGAAGGTGAACCCATAGACCCATAGACCCATACCAAATATAACGACATGGATACAGAGGAGAGGTTAACTTCCAACTGACACAGTTTCTGTCGAGCCTGCACAGTAGGGAGGTTCAAAAATGTATGGGCAAATAAAAGTATCGAAAAGTTTGGGGCACCAACCGAAAAATAAAAGGTTTTTGATCCCTGATCAAGATTGTATATTTGCGTAACTTGATCCGAGACGATTTAGGGGTAGCTCAAAAACGTTAAAGTAAAAAATTGAACGACTTTCAAAGGCACATATTCACTCAAGTAATGAGAGAATCCATCGGTTGTTGTGGTGTATCTGGAAGGTATTAGGACACCCTTAAAATTGACATAGAAAAATTAGACCAGACAGTGTTTTCGTCCATATGTCCCACATGATTGAAATTCATGAAAAAATTGCACCACTTTAATCATGTGGGACATATGGACGAAACCACTCTCTGGTCTACTTTCTTTATGCCGATTTTAAGGGCGTCCTAAGACCTTTCGACTGCACCACATCAACCGATGGATTCTCTCATTACTTGAGTGAATATGTGCTTTTGAAAGTCGTTGAATTTTTGATTTTAACGCTTTTGAGCTACCCCTAAATCGTCTCGGATCAAGTTACGCCCACAAACAATCTTGATCAGGGATCAAAAACCTTTTGTTTTTCGGTTGGTGCCCCAAACTTTTCGACACTTTTGTATTTTGGACACCCCTACTGCACAGGTTTGGATGCACAGAGTCACCTTCCTGCACGACATGCGAGAGAGAAGAAGAGACTGCGGAGCACGTATTATTTGTCTGCCCCCGCTTTGAACACGAGCGAGGTGAGCTGATTACTGTGAGTAGGTCAGAGGTAAATGCCGGAAACATAATATCGGAGATGTGCCGCGATGAGGAGGTGTGGAAAAAAGCGGATGATGTAGGTACAAAAACAATGGAAAGACGATCAAAGAAGACTGCCAGTTGATCTGAGAGAGTATGTGCGATAGCAACCTAAAAAAATTTTTAAAAATGGGATTGCTACAGCAGTTTACAAAGCAAAGCAAAGAATAATTTGTTCAATAAAAGCTTCCAATACTATGTCTGTGCTCAGTTTATGTTTTTTTATTAGTTCCTTAGACATTGTGTTCACTCAATTTAAAATTGTATGACACAAGCAAAGTTTGATGAGACCTTGAATAAAGTTTAATAGTTTTTTTAAACAAATTAATATGCAATTTTCGCATATTGTATGAATGTGAATATGGAAACACATCGTGTGGAAACCTAATTGAAATGAAACCTGCAGAGAACGATGTACATACAAATATATGGTTGGAAGCATAAGTATAACATCAGTACAGCAATAGTTCACACAATAAACATCTATAGCATTGAACTTTACGTTCATGCTCAGCTACCTCATGTTAAGTATAAAATTGCGTCAGGGAATATTGTGCTACGTAGAAATTTTCACTTAATTTTCCACTCTGTTGATGAAGCAAAATATGTTTTAGCAAAATGCAGTTCGTATAACCTTTATTGTACTTTAATCTTGGATTTAAAATAAAACGATTAATGCACATTTTGATTGCAAGGATGGTTGATGCCGAAAAAAGCTGTAACGCTTTTTGTTAAAAGGAAATTTTCTGTTATAATTTACGTGCTATGAACATAAACCGTGAATTTGATACGGAGAGATTCAAAAGGGAGTTAAAAAACCACACAAAAATCCTTTGAAAAAGGGAAATATGACGTAAGTCCAGGGTTGTAGTCGCTGACGTTTTTCTTTTCTAGGGAGGACTGCTGACTTTGTATTCATAAATTTAGTTCTATTGAAACTTTATTGATATAAGTTCCAAAATTTCGTTAAAAAAATACTTTTCTTTTACTTTTAAGTAAAGATTTTAGGAAAATTTAAAAAAGAACATTTGCAAGAGACCCGTACGCATCAGAATAGATGTTGCAAAAAGACTCGAACGCACGGATTGGAAATTGCCGAAAGGGCAACATTGAAAAACCCGGCGCGAAAAACCTCTTCAAATCCCAAAAAAAACCTCAAAATTTGAAAAACAATTTTAAAAAAGTTTAGTACTAGGGCCGATCTTCGAGTCGACTTGGAGCACTTAGGAGAGGCCTCTGATCCATACTTCCATGAACAAAAAAGTTCGCCTCTTCTTTCTCTACAACACTGCCCAAAAAACATAATCATTAAAGAAATATTCACGAAAAACTACCAAAATAGTGTATGGTCGCGTAGCGTGATTTGGGCCCACGCTAAGGACTCTACAGCCCTAACCCCTCAATTCACTATTCACCTTCATTCCCTAATTAAATTTTCGTGATTTTCAGATGTCCACATCTTTCATTCAACATCTTGAAGACCGATTCTGTTCTAATTTCGCAGAGATATAAGTCAAAAAGTGTCCCCGACCTTCAAAAAACCACGTTTTTGACCGTAATTTCAAAAGTTTCAAAACAATCTTAAATAATCTGATCCAAATTCAATTCCGTAATCATTGTTTCAAGTATCTTTCAGGCAAAAAATTATTTCGAAAATCGGATACGTAGAAAATACACGCGAGGGGTTAACTACTCCCAAAAATCCTGGTGCAGGCTAAAAAAATCTTTGAAATATCATCAAGACTTTTTGAATTAAAATCCTTTTTTTGCAATTTACCGAACAAAATCACAATTTTTGGTCGATTTCTTTAAATTCATCGTTTAATTTAGAGAAACTTTGATTCTTTGATTTTTTTTAAATCTTTAAAAATCTCCTGAAAAATAAAATCCTGGTATTTAGGAGTCGTTTCCCCCTCGAATACACGTTTGGCTATAGCAGGATTCATGACTTATGGCCCTGGCTGAATCCAAAGACTCAAAATCAAAAAACTTTCTTTTATGAATTACCGGACATGCCTAGTTTTTGAAAATCGGTTGATTTTTACTCGAGTTATCGCGGTGACAGACGGACGTTTACTGGCTATCCCATCCGAAAGTTGAGCATTACATGTTTGTTTGCCCTACGACAACCATGCATTATATTTACCTCACTAGTGAAAACAAAAGTTTTGCCTCACTAGTAATTGAAGTTTCTGTTTTCAGTAGTTTTACCTCACTAGTGACGCAAAACTTTTGTTTTCACTAGTGAGGTAAAAAAGACCCTACATGTAATGCATGGTTGTCGTAGGGGGTAGTTCATTACTTCGGACACAATTTTGAGAACTCGCAATGAGCAACACACTTTGAAAACTGATATTTTGACTCGTGAAGTTGCATACCTCGCCTTCAGCTCGGATATGCAAGCTCTACACTCGTCAAAATAACATTTTCAAAGCTTTTTGCTAAAAAACACTCGTGAGTTTGTTTTTTATAACAAAATTGTGTCCTCATGTAATGAATTGCTTTCGCAGGGTCCACTGTAATATACTTTTTTTGCATTTTTCTCTTATTTAGACCCCGAAAAAATAAGCCGCTTCCGGGTCGAAATTCGACTTTTTAAAAACGTCGTGGTAAATTCATAAAACCCCTACGTACGGGTCTAATGACTTCAGTTTTGACGAATTTCCATTTATTATTCGTCTCATTTCGTTACCCTTAACGTGTACTTAGAGACACAGTTTCCCAACAAGAAAATTAAGTAAAAAAATTTTTCTGATGAAATTAACTCATTTCTTTTCTTTCCTCCGTCATTCAGCAAATATTAACATTTTTAATAACACAAAAAAACTCAAAACATTTTTACTTTGAAATTTTAAGAAAAATATTTAGGAGAAAGTGACACTACATTTCGAAAGCGCACATTTAGCTGGCTAGCCTAATATTTCCTTCTATGGAGAAAAAAAATATCAAAAACTGACTAAAGTTTGAGGAAGTGATTATCGGTATCAACGGTTGCGAATACATAATTCATCGTCAGTGTACTGTCTTCCCTCGCTTTCTTCTGTGTCCAATACCGTTCTCGTTGTGATTCGGCTCTTGCAATTTTCTACTTTCTTCTTTTGTTAACAATTTCTAAAGGCTAATCGAAGGCACGTGCGATTACCATCGGCGTAAAGTTTTTCATTAACATTTTCGCATGTTGTAGCAAGGCAACAGTGTATATTTACATGTTTAAGTGTAGCTTTACAAACAATGTTCAACTTTTTCTTCTATTTCAGCAAAATTTTAGTTTCGGTTAATGAAAACTTTCGCAAAATGCTTAACATTGGTTTACTTATTAAATAAAACTTAAAGAAAAATAATTTTCCCGCATTCAATTCATTATTCTTCCAACAAATGAGACTAACCTGTAACATGCATATTTGATGCACGAAAAAGTATGTGGTTTGCTCTGTAGCTGCATTGCTGGTATTCACCAGTTCATGAAAACTGTAATTTAGTGCATCTTCATAAATTTCAAATTGTTTTCCTAGGCAAAATAATCTCTTCTACGAATATATTTTCCATGAATCAAATATTAACATTGATGTGATAACAAAAAGATTACGTCTTGTCGATCAAAAATTCTTCGATTTTTTGTTTGCTTGTCATCTTTGGGATGTTATTCAAGTGTGATTAAATTTCTCAAATATTTTATCAAAGAAACGTCACCTTTTTTCATAGTTAAATCATTACTTTTAGACCCGTACGAAGAACAAAGTGGTCTTATGCGTTTACCACGACGTTTGTAACCAGTCGAATCTCGACCCGGGAGTAGGGGGGGGGGGGGGGAGCACCAAAATGACGAATCAGCAATAAAAAAAATGTTCGTCCGTCCGTCCGTCTGTCAACACG
>CM055406.1:36313268-36339262 GCA_029228625.1 Pseudolycoriella hygida | reverse complement strand
TTTAAAAAAAAAATTTGCAAAAACAATTTCCAAAAAGTTTTTTAAAAAAATATTTTCAGAAAAAAAAGTTTAGAAAAATCCCTATCAATACCAAGATGTGTGTTCAATAAGCAGGTAAAGTGGTACAACAAACTTTACACTTCCGTATTCCCGTTTCGTTTCCGTGTAAAGTTTATTTTAGAAACCATAACTCCTTATTGAAGACACCCTTGCCCTATATGCCCTATATGTAAATAAAATACAATTTCAAACGTAAATAGTTGCCACCACATACTGATGGAAACATTTATTTACATTTTGTATTGTTATTATACCTACATACCTAACATCAATGACATATTAATATAGATAGACTGGCACCACTGGCACTCGGTAGGACCAGCCTATGCAATACTAATTTCTCATTGCCTACCATCCCTACGGATGTTTTGTAACAATCGAAGTGTCAATTCGATTGCTGCAAAAAATCGTGTTACTTCCCTAACGCATGAATTTTCTAAAAGGGTTTCAGGTAAACATTGGTATTTTTCTAAGTTACAAAATTTTTGACTAAATTTCATAACTTTTTAGATGAAAAATAACAAAGTTTACCTGAACTATTGTGCCGAAGTCCCTACCCTGCTCTGTTTCCGCCTAAAGGCGGCGGAAACTTAGAGATTAGTTTCCTGAAACTAATCGAACAGATAGCGTCATCCTCCGCCGTAACGGTGAGCAAGGTCAGAGACCTTGCCCATAATTCCGCCGGTGCAGACGGAGGTTATCTAAAGGAGGCCCTAAAGACGGATCGGGTGGCACTGTTCGTCATTGCTGTAAAGGGAAAAGATTTGGGGGGAAAACTCAGGGACGAGATGCTTGGCGACGATGGCCAAGACCGATGGCAGACACAGTCATTATGTCGTGTGTCCGCATGGAAGGGAATAAAATTCGAATTCAATTTGAAAACAAATCGAATTTCATTATTGCGGCCATTTTGGACGCCGCAATAATTAAGTTCAATTTGTTTTGAAATGCAATTCGAATTATTCCATCGTTGTTGCTTTCAATTTCCATTTGCAACAAATTGAACAATCAATTTGTTGCAAATGAAAGTCGATCGCCGAAACCTGCAACGAGAAGAAAAAAAAAATACTTGATACTTACGATCTGGAAGGTCAGAATTGAAAAGACCGATTGAATGCTTCGTTTCGTTTATCGGACCACAAACGATATCCCCACCTAACACACAATGACGAACACATGAATTCAATACTTGTTCATGTTTCGTCAAGTCGTTTTATGCGGTAAGTTCCCAACGAATTAACTAGGGGGAATGTTCACAAAATACTGTTTCATATTCGTTTATGGTTTCTAGGATTCTATGATCGCATAAATTTAAATAATCCGATCGTTTTTCTCCGAGTGGTCTAAGTTATCATCTTGAAACCAATTTTTAGACCCATACGAAGAAAAAAACTCTTCTAAAAAAGGGTCTACTGTGTTAACCGAGACGTTTGTAACCAGTCGAATTTTGACGCGGGAGTTTTTGGTTTTGTGGTCCAAATAAAACAAATCTTCAAAAAAAAATTTGTCCGTCCGTCCGTCCGTCTGTCCGTCCGTCTGTCCGTCATCACGATAACTCGAGTAAAATTTGACCGATTTTCATAACTTTTTTTTAACTGAAAGGTAATCGGAAAAGTGATTATGGGATTGAATTTGGGCATTTTTGGTGCAAGGAACACATTACGGACTCACTCCACAAATAATTATTAATACATTTGAGTGGTGAGTTTTCGGTGTTTTGGAATGGGTGAAAATAAGTTTTTCAGTATTTGCTTAAATACGCAATATAGAAATGGAGAATTAAGTTTTAGCGACCACGTGTGTCAGGGTTTTGGGGAAATAATGTCCAATCCGAGGATATGGCCACTTCTAGAATTGAGACGGTTTCTCCCGCACTTTTCAACTTGAATGGAGATACGTGCTATTCGCAAGTGTGTATCATATATAATTTCACATTTTCGTCTAATTTGTTATTTAACACGAACCCCACATTTTAAATACCAAAGAAAACGAAAATGTGGTAACAGACAGTAAAATTTTGTATTACACTTTACAGTAGAGCAAGTGAACTTTCAGCCGCTCGATACAGAAAACTATTTATGCTACATGAACTGTAAAATGATATCTCGGTTCTCGGTGTCGTAAACCAGGTTCTCGACTTCGTCTCGAACCATTTACTCCACCTCGAACTGAGATACCATTTTACAGTTCATGTAGTATAAAATACTATTAGTTTCGCGCATATAAAACGCACTTTATTTGAGCGAAAAACTCGATATAAAGAAGGCTTTGCAATTCGTGTATAAACATCACCGCCTAAAATATACATACACCAATATATAAGCTTTACACTCGAACTATAAAAGTATATAAGTTTTACAGTAGAACTGTAAAGTTACATAGATTACGCTTTTATATGCAAACAGAATGTGTGTTCTGTTTTCGATCAAATAAAGTGCGTTTAAGCGCTCATTATATAAAGCTTTTTACACTGCAAGAATGTACGAATATTTTATGTTCTAGAAATGGTAAATAAATAGGTTCTACAATAGGTTACAATTCTGTAAATAGGTTACAGTTCTTGTAGTATAAAATATTATTATTACACTCCGAACCAGAGCCAGAGTAATTTCCGCTGGGGAGGACTTTCACAGAAAGGGCGTAAATTTCAAGACAAAAAGGTGCTAATCTAAAAAATTTATAATAGATAAGACAAAAGAAAATCGCATTATTTATATATAAGGAACTGTCCTATATATAACGTAACGCACTACCAGTGGAGGAGGGGTCCAGCGAAATGTTACACAGTGTTACCTGGGGGAAGGGGTCTACCGATAGAGTCGCGTAACAATCAATTTTTCCACACAATTTTCAACAAATTGCAGTTTTTCGTAGCTCACATGTTACACAAGAAACGTTTGTGGTGTCCGGTTCCTTAAATATAATCGACGAAGTCAGAACAGCAATTTTTTCTTCCCGATCGCTTTCGCTTCCCGTTCAAGTGAATTTCCCGGTATCCGATTTTTTTGCCAAAAAACTTTCCGATATCCTAGATAGCAGCATACTACAATATTTGCACACGCGGTTGGAAGATGATGTTCCGTCGCGATAAAGTTTTTAAGTTACTTGTTCCACGAGTAGTGAACTCGCTACCAAGAAAGCACCAAGAACTGTCCGATTATTCTCCACATTCATAAGTTTTTTTTGTGCGACTTTTGAATTCTTTATCGACATCTGCGTAGAATTACTAAAAAGAGGTAGGGGAGGACGAAAAGGGGTTGGAGCATGTCAGTGGGCGTCCGTTGCATTTTTACTCTTCCAATAAATGTTATTTTAGACTCTGGAATCCGAAAATTTAAAAGGGACATTTACCCAAAGAACAAGTGAGAGCCGTTACCAAACTTAAAGAATCAATGAATATTCTCAAAACTGATCGATTGACATTAAACAATGTGCGTATTGAAGTCTGTGCAACAAATTCTTCATGAGTTCCATCAGCGTAGCATCACAATGATTGCAACATTTACTCTTTACAAACACGTAAAGTATGCCTAAAGAAGGAGAATGTTAGCCGACCAAGTCAATTCGCATATTTACAACAGTCATGAAATGTTTGTAATTTACAGCAAATGAGCTTAGTGGCCATTTAAAAAGTGATAAAATGACGAATCTCAGACCACCATCCTCCCCTCACACGCAAGAAAAGCTTGGAACTTTCTTCGAAAATGTATGAAGCAGACACGTTTGTTTTACAGGGATAGTGCGTACTTTGTGATTGTACAAGAGTATATGCAATAAATTTTTGGTTGTTAAATTCATGAAAGTTTATAATCTCTTTCCACGGTGAGGTAAAGGTATATCGAACTGATGCGCTAGGATTCTATCATCGTATTTTTTGCATTATTGTTACCTTGGAAGGTCAAAATATCGTGTGTATGGATATCTGTTTCGAGGTCACGAGTTTTTTTAATAAAATGACCCGTTTCTGAATTGTTAATACACCTCTTTCGAGTGGTATTTAATAGCGCTGATAAATGTGTAAATTTATTCATGAAAGTTTTGTTCGTAAAAGTTATTTCACATAAATAATTGGAAATGTTACCGCCTACAAACCGTAAATTTTATTGTATAAATAAACAATTAGCTGAATGGATGTATTTTTGATTCATGTCGTCAATAAAAATAAAGTCAAAATTTTGGAAGAAATCATTTCAATCTTACACATTTTTTCCGTAAAGAGAAATATCCGATTTCAAATTATTGATTTGTGATAATTGAAGATAGATTGAACGAAAGATACTCTACTTCTTGATTCTTAGTCTCGACAGCACCTTGGAAGCTAGGGCCTGGCTGCCAGTAAACAACCCTTTGGGAAAAACTAGAAAAAGGCCCTCCATTCGTGCGACTCTTTAAATCGGATATAATTGTAAACTTAAGCCTGCACAGACGAGACGAGTTTTCAGCGAGCTAAAAAGTGAGAAAATTTTTCGATTTGTTAACATTGACAAAAAATTCCTTTCATCTCTCATACGAAAAACGTGAGTTTCGGTTCAATGAAACTTCCATTTCTAACGTTCTAAAGTCAAAACTACGAATGATTGAAAATCGAAAAATTTTATTTTGTGGATATTGGGTCAATTTCGGGCCATTTTACAACATGTGGGAACATGAGGGAAACTGTTCTGCGTTATTAGTATTGTATTTCCGAACACTTTTGAGTATCGCACAGCATTCCGAAATTTTGATTTTTCATGTAAAAAAAAATTTTAACGAATTTCATTTGGTTGTGCGGAACTCAAAAGTGTTCGGAAATACAAAAGTAATAACGCAGAAAAGTTTCTATCAAGTTCCTTCAACCGAAAATGTGTGTGTTGTAAAATGGTCGGAAATTGTGGAATCCGAGGGGTAGAGTTAGTTGACCATGATATGATTAAAAACGTGTGGTCAAACCGTTACGGGGAAAATAGGACTCATATGAACAAATAAAGATATTCCTCTTCCTCGACGAAGGAACTAATAGATGGCAAAATCGTATGCCGGCGAAACCATCTGCTTCATCTTTCCGATGATAACGAAGCTTTTGATGGAGTCACTTTTGACCATGGTTGCACCAGCCCCGCTAATATCGACGTTGGAATTGGAAATTACTAGCGCTCGCTAAAATCCAACTAGCGAAAAACTTCGCTACTAGCACGCTAATTTTTTTTAGATTAGCGAATCACGTTAGCGATGCGACGCTAGTATTTTTTGAAAGTAGCGTTAGCGTCGCTAAAAAAATCGTTAGTGAGCACAACGATGCTTTTGACATACAAAAAAAATCTGATACGATAAATGAAAAGGAAACTTCACCAAAAATTCAATTGGGCTGGGTTTTCAAGTCCCTCTCCCCTTGTCTGCAACGTTCCATACAAATAAAAAAATTTTTGTATGAAGTGTCTGTTTCCTTAGACTTTCCCTCCCGCCTAACACAGACGTCAATTATGAATGCTCTCTTATTAACATTGACTGTTATGATTTCATGGAGTTGCGGGAAACGTCCACTTTTTCCACATATCTCCAAATGGTAACATTCACACAAACATTCGAAACTTGTAACGAAAAGCTCTTACACGGAAACATTTTACAATGATCCTGAACAATAGCGAAGTGTTGAAAACGTGTCCACATTCGAATAGTCTAAATTAGTTAATATTGCGAATATCACTCACTAAACAATTCTATAGATAAAAGTCACCGATAAATAATTGATCTTCAAAAAATAATTCAGGAAGACATGCCTTGCAAATTTTGGTGGAAAAAGTGAACGTTTCTCACAACCCTCATGCTAAAGAAGTTATAAAAATTCGAGGGCAAATTCGGTGCAGCAATCACCTTTTTCCATTGAAGAACAATGGTAATTAGATCTGATATTTTCAGCCAAAGAGACTGATTTTCTTTTAAGATATAAGAAATTGTTTAGAAATCGAATATTTTTAATACTCAGAGTTCCCTTAGGCCATCGATCGGTCCCTAACCTCAAAAAACTGAGTTATGTTGAAGATAAAGATAAATTTTTTCGCATGAACTTAAGATACTCTAGGCTCTCGGTCGATTAAATTATTATTCCGCTGTTGAAACATCGCCTTGGGCAAATTTATCCTAATGTATGTCATGTATAGTAAGTTGGACTGTGCCCAAAGTACTGAGACATTAGTCACGTGATGAATCCTTGGAACAAAAGTCTGTTCCTCGCACACCTGGGAGAAATTACCGAAACTCGCATGATGGCCTATACTTTAAACAATTTCCATTGTATGCAATTTGGCACTCCCTCTCACACACGTAAGTAAGAACTTATTTTCCAAAGTAACTTACTAGTCTTCATTGGTTATTGATGAGAAAGGAACCATCGTAAACGATAAATTCACTTTAAATCTGACATTGTTCACTATCTATTAAGTTCATTTGATAACATCAGCAAAGTTTCACCTGATTGATTCAAATGCATAAGGACTTATTGTAATGTGCTATCTATTCGTGTTGCATTAATCAGTCTGCTATTCACCACATGCTAACTTATCTTGTATTGTGAAAGACAGCATGTCTCTCACATCTAACACGAACGTCTTAGAATTTAACTATCCCGCAACGATAAGGATACAAAGTTTCTGCTGAATGCCTGAATACAATTTCATGGAGTTCTTTCTGTACGTACCTGTACCTCTATATCCGGAACAAGTTTCGGTTTTTCAACCCAACAAGAATAATGATTTTTAAACATTAAAACCCAAAACTGCTGGAAAACTTTTTAACATAACAAATTTTGGAGAATTTTATATGTGTTACTAACTATCGTGAAGTATAAACTTAGGTACCGAAAAACTTTGTTTTAACAATGTTAAATTGAGCTAATTTGTCGCTCTTTCTTTACACCATATAAAACTTCATTTCCTTGTGTCTATCTACGATGAGTATGTACCATCAGCATATACGTAAACGTACAAAGTATTTTTACGTATTTCGCATCACCTTATGCAAATAAAGTGTTTTTTTAACCCATTTCGAAACTGCCTTGTACATGTTATATGTATACGACTTCAACCACACTTTCGACGACGTGTTTTAGTTACGGTGAATCAAGAACCGCGATGTTCAAGATCAAACAACCGTATGTATGTAATTCGTTTTTACTCAGCCATAAATGATTTCTCACAACCTCGACTATTGTACAAAACGTTCGCACCACCAACGTTTTTTTTATACTTACACAAGTGACATAAGGAACAAATTGGAAAAGTTTTTCCTTCAGAAAGTTTTCTTATATTACTCTGTCGTTCTCAACAAGCAGAGAATTGTTATACCTGGTGAGCGTAGGGTCTCTACTATACGAAAATGAATGTACCTCAATAGACCAATATCTATAGATTTAGTGTGATCGTATATTTTCTCACCCAAAACTTCTATTGACTTTTTTTTTTGGCGACGGTTTTTATATAAGTCGTCTGCAATTTACCAAAGCGATAACAAAACGTGAACTGCCGAGAAAAGTAGCAAAAAAAATAGGTGAGAAAAGTTTTTCGTAGGAAGTTTTATGTGTGCACGGGAGGAGTTCATTTCGGTGATATATAAACGTTATATTAGAAACGTAGAATGTTATGGGCGTCATAGGAAATGAGAAATTGATTTGTTGTTGATTACAGTTTATTATTTGAGTAACAATAAGCGGAAAATTCGGCGGCAGATGATGTGATATGATTGTGTGCTCACTGCGAAATTCGACTTATTTCGTTTTATTATTGTGAAATAAAATTGAAATAGACGAAGTTGTCGATGACCTAGGTAAGAAGATTTCGTGTCAGTGTGTACAGACGTATATCCGTTACATTTTGTAGGACGAAAATGGGAATCCTTTTATCATAATGCAACGGGGAGACGTAAAAAATATTTTTCTTTTTACGAAATGTAACGAAAGACAAAAGTGTCGACTTATGTGCATGTATGTCAATACATACGAAACGGCGAAGTGCAACTGACGAACATACCATTTTTCGTCATTAATATGAAATTCTTGCGGTAGGTGCGACTTCGGCTCATGCCAAAGTAATCGAAATTTCATGATGGAGTGCGTATGCTGATAGTAATGAATTTGTTCGTGAAATTTTGTATATTCAGACATTACTCGACACCTGCGGCGTGCCGAATTCGTCATGAAACTCGTTATATTTTCATATGCGAATGTCACACCAAAGGCGTGGGTTATGAGGTATTTATTATAATTCAAAACACACACACAAATTTTGGAGAGATCAAACGTACAACGCATGATAGAGTTAAAGAAATTTCATGGGAAAAAAGGAAAAAGAGTTATTTCACTATCGTCAACTGTCATACCCGTGTTGTAAAGGTTTCAAACTTTAATCATTCCATATACAAAATGTTACTATGAACTTAAATCTGTGTGTTTTTGTACAGAAGCATAAAAGTGTAAATTTCCTCTTTCGAATTTCGCAGTAAACGATTTTTTTCATATTGGAAAAAATTGTTTTTCTTCAATTTTCTTCAATAATAGTAATATGAGAGACATAAGTTTGTCGATTTTTTAAGTAATAATTCGATGAGAGTTATTTTTCTTTCGTGTAGCACAATCGTTCAATTTGGGGAATGATTGATTCGATGTTATTGGAACTCGTTTGATGGTAATGGACTTTGAGTGCCATCATTTGATTGTATACTTCACAACCGAATGATAATTTTATATGCGTCACCTGTACTTTGTTTACAGGTACGCTATGTAAGATAAATTTTTATTGTTCTTCACTGCTGGAAAAATTTTTCTTGATGTTGTCCGACTTTAGTATTAAGATGGTTTTCTATTTTTTCCGAACTTTTCATCAGTTTTCACCCAATTGTCATTCACTTTTTTCGCATTAGTACATCATCAAACATATAAATGATGTAAAAATGTTCACCAAACAATGGGAAATCTTGAGAAAACTAATGGAACAATATTGGAAGAGTGCAAGAAAATCACATACCATATATTTGATATTATCAATTTATTATCATACCATGAAACAATCGTGTCTGTGGTAAGATGCAGTATCAGAATATTTGTTACAATAACTTAATTTTATCGCTTTGGTATTTTTGAGTACACCATGGTTTTCCATAAGGTATGTAAATAGGATTTTTCTACTGCTGCATAGGTTAACCAAAACGGGCATGTAACGAATCGCCTAAGTTCACTTTTATAACTTTAATTCACTCAACTTTCATTCAAATGAAATATACAAAAAATAAACAAAAAACTTTTTCTTCTATTTCAGGTAAATACACAGGCTAAAAAATGCATTGATAATGAAACTATGTGCCGTGATACCAGGTAAATTGTAATCCCCCATCCTACCCTTATAATCTCTTTATATTGAATGAGGTATAGCGAAGTTGCCTTTTCGGGAAAAGCGATTTATAGAATGTAGCTAATTCTACAAATCAATTATTTTAGTTATTTAGTATACATATAATTAATTACATCAACTAACTAATTGAGTGAGGCTGCCAGTTAAAATAAAATGGCATTCCTTCATCTGCGACATCGCCTTATGTCCAGGTAGCTCAGAGGGTAGAGCGTTGGACTCATTGCAAATGGGTTCCGGGTTCGGTCCCCGGGGAAACACCGGAGCACGCTAATATGGTTTTTCCTAATCATGAATGATTAGTCTCTGCTCCTAGTAATATATAAAAAGCTTTACTGACTCTGTAAAAGCACGCTGCAAAATGTAAATTGTCAAATTTGCGATGTTTCTTATTGTAGAATCCTGGAGCAAAATAACGAAATATTCAAAATATGGCTTATGTACTGTGAGAGGATGACTCTTACACGAATAATAGATGTATTAGAATTCAAACAGTTTGAGTATGAAGGTCATAAGTTGCTCTGAAAAATCATCGCATTCCAAGTTCATTTGCGATGTTATTTCAGAGCAAGTTTGTACCTTCATACTTAAACTTTGGAAATTCAGTGATGACTATATGTAGTTCGTAGGTGGTCGAAAATTGTTATTTTTCACTGTGCCAATTAGTTTTTTTTAGATTTATCAGTTTTGGGACGTCTTAGAGCCGAGAAACACAGATTTGCTGATCCTTTGTTCTTATATCCCGTAAATCTCGTTCCTGTGCTCGCTAGTAACTTGTCCAGGACAAGTGTTCCCAGTTTCAGCACATCTGATCACATAATCACCTGGAATCCTATGTCTTAGTAGAGAGAAATTCGGACATTCACAAATGATGCGATGTCCCGTTTCCTCACCAAAGTACAGTCGGAATCACTGACAATTCCCATTTTAGCCAAGTGACTGTCCAGCCCTCAGCGTCCGGTGATTTCTCCCTCTTCTCTCCTTATTCGATCCCGGTCCATGTGCAACAGTTCCTTCGCCCAACGCCGATCGGCCACTGGCAAGAATGAATCTCTTTGTGTGTAAGCCTCCACTTCAAGGGTGCCAATGCTTGCTCGCCTCTGACCATGTCCAGACCTTTACCGCCTTGTCACAAAGTGACTGCGATGTAGGGGTGAGCAAGCTGGGTTCTAGGATTGAAATAGTGTATATTAAAGTACTCACCACCCCTAATTGTCGTATGTAGTTTTTCAAAATTATGGAATCCATTTGAAATCAACTCTACATTCATTCCTAGACACCAAAACTGTTCAACTTATCATATTATAATGCTAGGATAAAGAATTAAAACTCCCGGCAACTTTCTCTTCAAACTTTTGGGAAAACTTATAATTGTACCTAATTTTATCAAAAAACATTGTTTCCAAATATATTACAAAGATGCAGCATATGGCTTAGAACCTGTAATTCAGCAACAATTTTACACTGTGTTAAGTGTAAATGTGGTAAGACAAAATGATATAACTTTGTGTAAAAAATGTTACCAGAAAGACGCATATTTCTAAGATGGAAATTTTCAACCATCTTTACTTCATAAATTCTCAAGTAAAACTATTTGAATTCCTAGTGTCGTATTAGTTCCTTAACATTTACAACACGTAATTTTAGATAGCAAATTTTATACCCATGTAACTGTCACTCCATCGTCATTTATGTTACATTCTCAAAACATTATTATAGCACCAATGGCTGATAAAAACGCGTAGTGAATGTATTGTTTGAAAATTTCGGGTGACATCAAAATAGCCTATTGCTCGTTTTTGAACAAAACTCTTCCTTATTCAAAATTATTTAATTGAAAAATCCAAACAAATATCTTTGGTCACAAAGAGTATCTTGAGTTATAGTTGTACATTAGGAACTGTTCACATATTACGTCACGTCCAGAGGGAGGAAGTGGCGTACAACAAAACGTGACGGCTCTAACAAATTTGAGTCAAATTTAACCCTTTTCGCGTGATGGGTGGAGAGGGGTGGTGTCAAAAGTCCCTTGAAATTTTTTTTTATTTCTACGAGTTTTAAATATCATTAATGTTACTTTACATTGTACTTCCAACACATTTCGTATGCGCTGGAAGGAGATTGCAAAGTGCTCACCCACTGTGGTTTTACAGTAGCCAAGTCCAGGAAGGAAGACTAGTAGCCGGTACTTAACAGCGCAATATTTTTCGATTTGACACCAGGCTGCCATTTATGTAAACTTCTGTCATGAAAAAGAAGGCAGGCAGCCTGGTGTCAAAAATTAAATCGTATCACCTTGACGGTAATGACGAACAACCATCAAATTGTGGAACACCCCCTTATGTAAAAGCTAATGTAATTTGACGTTAATGGTATTTAAAACTCTGTCAAACCTAAAATGTATTGTTCTGAGCAGAAGCAACCAATTCAATCTTCTTAACTCGACAAAAATCTCATCTTAAAAAAAACTCACGAGATCTCTTCATGATTTAGTAAAGATTTCAGCTCAGCTGCAATTCCTTCCATCAGCTTAGTAGACAGTTTGCTGATCTTTCTGAGTATAATATCTGATCTCCTATACTTATAAGAAATAAGCATTCAATGACTCTCTCGAATTTTTCATTAGATCATAATACAATGAAGAAATTTATAATATGCCCATTTATCTGTTTTTAAGATGTTTTCTTATTATAACAATGACAAAACAGCTGAAAGTGATGAAACGCGTGAATGTGTCAAATGTGCAAATTCTAAATTTTTGGAGAAATTGTTTTTGTTTTCGTTTTTGGGTTCGAAAATAGCTGCAAGGATCAGATTGTCACGAACTTATTCCTCACATGGAAATACTCTTACACTAGCACAAAGAGTATGTTTTTGGGTGACGAGTGCATCAAAGTTAGAGCATTTATTAGAAAAAGCAATTTAATTTGAATTTTCTTTCATTTACTTGAAGTTCCACAAAATGTAAACCGTATATGAAATGTAAACAAATAATGATCAAACGTGTTTATATGTCATCCACTTCTGTATCAAACTCCATGTTTTGGGTTCGTCTGAATGTTTATCGTTCTACCAAATCAAACAAATTTTCCGGATTTTATTTTCTGAATATATTTGTCTCTTCAATTGATCCACATCCTTCAAAACGTTTTCCTTTGCACACACACTTGATATGTGTATTTTTAAGTGTTTTTCCTGGGTAGATCCTTCTTTCATGTTGTTATATGCATTTCGTACAGAACCAATGTGTACCTAAGAATATTATTACTTCAGACGGCGGGAGAACGTTGACGATATATTTGGAAAATATCGTGTTCGTTTAAAGTCATTGTCAATCGTGTAAAACCAATGAACCTGTGTTTGGTATAGAAATGGACTATGTAAACAAATTTTCTTTGATATTTTAAATTGGATTGATATTTGTAATACCGCACGTATATATCTGTTACTCAAACTCTCTGCTTGTGTAGTGGTACAGATGTATACCCCGGCCGATGTGACGATGTACGTTTACACTCAAATTGGGGGATGTAATTTGGGGTACTTATGTGTATTGGAATTTTTGTTTGAAAATGACTATTTGAAGATATCAGAAAAGGTGTGTTTTAGGGGAGAGCACACACAAAAACACATTTCAACGTATTTACTGAAACTTTTTCAATTTACTTCGAAGCAGCAAGCGATGATTGTAAATAGAATGTTAAGCTTATAAATATGAGCGCAATTTAATTTAATTAATTGAATAAAATGACAAATTGAAACATCTCTGAGAAATTAGCGAATTTTTTGTTTCGTGGAATTGCCAAATCACTTTTACTTTGTGAAACAAAAATAGGAGAAAATGCAAGAAAAGTTTGCCGTAGAAAATGATGTGCATTCCGGTCGTTGGAATTAGTGTTCCTCGGGAGGGAGCTTTCCTTTTTTAATTTACTTCAATAAACTCGCGGATAACAGATTTATAAACGACCTTTAATGTTTGAACCATTGGAATGGGTGATTGGGTGACGTTAGTAAATATTTCCGGGACAGAATTTACTAAAGAATTCGTAGAATTTGACGCCTTGGTAACCATGAAAAATGAAATAAATGTTTAGCCCTGTACGAGGTATAAAGGGTTTTTGCGCTTATTATTACAATTGTCACAATCCTAATTGACATATCGAAGTGGAGCAATACAAATGCAGAATCTACAGACAAAATCCTGTACGTCTGTTTGTCAATTCGAGACAGATTTTCAAGATTTGTCCGTGTTTTGTTTTCAGAAATTCGGCGAAATAGGCACGGTAAATGCAGATCCAGTTTTAAATTTAAATATATATGGCTCTTTGGGGTCGGGTTAGCTCAGTGGTGAGTTCCATCCTGGTGGGGACAAATTCTGTATAGGATTTTTCTTCAATGTTTAGCATGAAAGTAACGTTCTAGACACACCCAAGCTTCATAATTTGGGTAGTTGTGGATTTGGTGCCGCAACGAATCGTACACAGAAGAATGGCAAGTATGGCGTCACCCGTTTTTGATGAATTTTGTGTTTATATATCTGAGTCTGACTTTAGGCGAAGATATGATTAGCACCCGAAGAAATCCTAATAGTAAAATGCAAGCTTCGGAATTCACGTTAAGCATGTGGTCCAAAAAATGCATGCCGGTAAAACACATTGATGGGGCGAACCAGCAGTTGCCGTATCTAGTTCATCGTAGATGGCACTAGGTTTGTGTGCAATTTACCAGTGACACAGTAACAACTTCGGTAACGAAAGGATCTCTAAGAAGAATCCATATGAGCAAAAGCTCACAAAAAATTGCGGCGCTAGTAAACAAAATAATCTAGCCTCTGACCCGGATGGGTTCTAACGGTGGACCCGGGCGAAGTACAAAGGTCCTATACGTTTACTACAAATCGTCCGTCCGTCCGTCTCCACTTTTTTCAAACGGCTCAACCGATCACCCTAAACTTTTTTTCCCTGAAAGGTACGTGCCTCATATGATTCAAGTTCGAAGATGAGCAAAATAGGTCCAGCAGTTCCGAAGATATGGTCGAAGAAGTGTAGGTCGAACATGGATTGGAACATGAAACTTTTTCGCAACAGCAAGTAGAGCGCTGAAATAGTTCATTTTGGTTAAATCAAATTAAAGCATTTGGTCTCAAAGAACTGGGAATTTTTTTTTTTTTTTGTGGAAATCAGGTCAGTGGTGTGCACTTTTTTGGCCATATATAGTTTTTCGTCTATATTTCCTTAACTATGCCGTATGGAAATTTACCGTCAAAGGCAGGTAGTAAGGGATACAATTTAAGGGAACATGAGGGTTTCTAGAATTAGGCGGGATGACTCATGACTCTAGGACTATGCAAGTTAGTTGCTTCCAAAGGCAAAGTTGTTGACAATAAAATTCTAGAGAAAACGTGTTTCAGGGTTTTACGGAAAAGTGATCTATTCCTGGGATATGACCACTTCTACAACTGAGAGGGATGACTCATATCTCTACAAATATGACACGTAAGAAGTTGCTTCCAAAGACAAAGGTGTAGAGAATAAAATTTTAGAGAAAACGTGTTTCAGGGTTTTAAGGAAAAATCCCCTAATCCCGGGATTTAGTCGCTCCTAGGATTGGGAGGGATGACTTATATCTCTAGATCTATGGCAGTTAGAAATTTGCTTCTAAAGGTGAGAATTACATTTTAGAGAAAAAAGTTCCAGGATTTCTTGGAGAAACGACGTTGGTCCTCTTTGTGATATGGTGCAGAGGAGAACATTTCGGTCATCAAAATCAATGGTCTCAGACGTACTTGACATTAGCTTGGGTGATCTCTATGGATCTTTGAAATTCTTATAGTTATAAAAGAGCATAAAATATTGGATTGTTTGCTCATTTCTATATTTTGATACGTATGCAACATCTATTCTGCTTACCATATCTTTTCTCTCTGCCACATCTATTTTGATAAGTACGGATCCTTGCTTATGTTTATTATTATATATGGCTTTAGGTAACTTCATAAAGAGGGAAAATCGGTAAAGAAAGCTTAACTCGGGCGGTAGGTGGGTTTTTTACGGATATTTCTTTAACTATGAGACCTAGAATCACTTTAAAAGATTAACACGTTGAGATTGGCATTTTTACAAACTATATCATTGGCCTTGTAATTCACGATGGTGTTCTAAATCGACCTGCTAATTTGTCGAGATGTGGACCATAGGTACCGGGGCGCATCATGTTAGAATTCTAGGCCCATAGACATTTTTTGAAGGGATTTGATTTTTTATCGTTGTTGCTGTGCTGACCAACGAAATTGTCTTTTGTGCGCAAATCCCAATATGATACAAAGCAATCGTTAATTTAATAACATTTCATTTGTCCATTTACAATTCCTAGCGTTATGTTTACAACTGACCTTATCGACCAGTTTAGTGAGACACCGGATTGTGTCAAGGTACAGCAAATTTCATTATGATGATCATTGACTTCATATCACTAAAACATGAGCTATAATTAGGCACATAGATTTTTGAAAAGTTCTACCAAAAGTAGGATATCTATTGAATCCACTTTTCGTTCATCACTTCTGTGGATATGCCTCGATGTATGCCGCTACCACATGCGTAACCAAATAATTTACCAATCTTTCTACGCAACACCACGACATTCTCAGAACACCTTTACCTTCAGGCTATGTGCATATCAGCACGACAATGATAGAGTAATTTCTCATCGCTGTCCGTGTCACTTTTATGTACATTCACCTCATGAAGCAGCAAGATTCGCCATGCTCGTTTATTACCAGCTTGCTACTACTGATTGTAAAATAATTTGTAATCTTCTTTACGAGTAAAACTAATAAACATAGGAAACAAAACACTTTACTTCAAATTCAAAAAATGTCTTGAAAATGTGAAGCATAAATTTAAATAATGTGATGCAGCAAGCAAATTAATGCATTGAGTATAATTAACCGTCATTAGTTGAACATAATCAATTTGGACTGAGTCAAACCAGTTGCTGAACTAATAAAATTATACATTCAATGAACCATTATCTATAGAGCGTATAAAAGATCCGACATGTCTGATGCGAAGAGAGAGAGATTCAGAAAGAAAACGAATTCAAATGGATTGTTGAAGTAATAACTCTACCAACTACTGAATATTAACGAATCCCAAACGTAGAAAATCATTTGTAATTTTTACATGAAATTCGGTATGGTATATAGCTTTAGAAAGAGTTTCCAAAAATAGATTTTGAAAACCTACCCAGTTTTTCTTTGATGGCATAGTGCAGACCAGGCGCTGTTAGAAGACCACCACTAACAGATTAACAGTGCAGCCGGGCCGATATAGTTGGCAACCGTCACAATGGTTGTCACCCAACCAGTTAAAAGTTTTTCTATTTTCATCGAAAAAAAAAAAGTTCGAATTTAAATTTTATTTTTATAGCCGCCGTTTTTCGCCATTAAGCCGTTAAAGTTTTTGCAGTTAACCAGTCCTTGAAACTTCTTGTGTGATTTTATCCCTCTCTTCCTAATGCATGCATAATTATGAAAAATTATGAATTTTGCCGAATCTTCATACCTAATCTGAAGGCAGCTAGAAAACTTTACTTTCGAAATTATTTATTTTCTATGAAACAACCGAACGGGTTTAACGAGTCATGGAAAAGAAACATTTTTGATGGACGATTTCGGCAAATGATTATACAAAGAGAATCGCTTTTGAATGGGTGTCTATTTTCTTACATACGGTGTCATGGTATTTATGGATTGAAAATATTAATTTTCTTCAAACGAAACTTGTTTTACGATGTTATTTTATGCATAAATTGATGTGATCATACGCACACCATTCAGTTTATATTGATGGGATGAGTTAAAAAGTAATAATAAAGTAGTTGATTAGTTTAATAATCGGATTAAGTTGTTAATTAAAATATTGCAGAATGCAAGCTCTATGCTGGCTACAACCGATTGTATTTCAACGGAAAATCGTCTCACGCAACTTATATCTCAATTATGATGTTTTAGGCGTGCTCATGTGAAGCTATTAAATTTAATGAAGTATTGAATTATTGATTAATTTTTTTTTAAATGTTGTTTGCATGTTTACAATTCAGATAACGACTTACAGAGTTCAAGGTATCAGTTTCTATGTTTTTTGAAATTCAAAGTTTTTGTGAAGCCTTATTTATTGAGTGATAAAAAGTTGGAATTTAATTGTTTAGCAATTGGCTGATTATTTCGAGCATGAGCGGTTTTCATAAATTTTTGTTTATTTACGCTTGCTGAAAGTTACAATCAGAAACATTTTTCATATAAAGGAATTTCCAGAAAAAAATTGGTGCGTGCGGATTTTTATATTCATGACCTAAAACAATTGTCCTCAATTTGTCCTCTGCGTCGGTACTTCTAAAAAAATTGTCCTAGCCCCAGGCACCCACACCAAGCTCAAAGCCGTTAATTCTCATCTACACTAAAAGCAAAAAGTCAAGAATAAATGACAAATTTTTAGTGACATTGATTTTAAATTGAAAACTTATTACGAGAGCTACCGGTTTTGAACACTTTTAGTACTTTTAGTACACCTCACCTGTTGCGGGTGTCTCAGGCTAGGACAAATGTTTTTAGAAGCACCGACGCAGAGGACAATTAAGGACAATTATTTCAAGCTTACCACAACATTTACGAGTGGACTTAATTTCTGAACGTTTTTGAAAGATTAGGTCGTATTTTGATTGATCGATCTGTAAATTTGCATGCGATAGAGTTTTTCAATCAAAGAATTACAGTGTGGTAATGTAGCTAACTGCCGGTAAAATACATTGACGGGGCAAACCGACATTCTAAGTCCTACTGGTTTCCGCACCTAGTACATCAAAGATGGCACTAGGTTTGCGTGCAATTTACCACTGCACTGAAAGGATCTCTAAGAGAATTCATGCGAGCTAAAGCTCACAAAAATTGCGGAACTAGTTAATAAAATGATCTAGCCTCTGACCCGGACTCTCTGGTCGAAATTCGACTGGTTACAAAGGTAGTTGTAAACTACGGTTCTTCGTACGGGTCTAAAAATTTTAACGATCTTTAAAAAACCACGTTTTTGTCCACTTTTTCGGCCGTAACTTCGAAAGTTTTCGATCGATTTTGCCCGAATTCAATCCCCCAATCAATTTTTCAATTATCTTTCAGTAAAAAAATATTTTGCAAATTGGATAAGATTCAGATAGAAAAAACACGTTAGGCCCTAGAAGAGACTCAGTTTTAGGGCCTTGGCCAGAAAAAAATTTCTGAAAATCGGAAAAGATGCACTCGAGTTATGTATAAGAGACCAAAAACCACTTAAATGGCCCTAGCTCAGTGGCCCTTCGGTGTGACAGTGCTCAGATTCAATCCCATAAAAGATATATCGATCATGCCCGCAGCGGTAGCGGAGAGCGTGACGCAGTCCGCACACCCCGAAAAAGAAGTCCACAAACTCGAAAAACGCCATACAAAAACCTTTGGGACAAGTCACCATATATACGCGAACTTTTGAATTTTTTCTCCCTGCCGCCTTCTCCATCTAAAATTTTTTTCAAAAAAAAAAAAACTACATCGCAGCAGCTTTTCAACGAGCCCAGACTCATCGAAATCGGTTGAAAATCGGCTGAGATATCGAGGTTTGAAAATTACATTTTTCTATGAATTTCCGATTTTTCTATTTTTCTCATTATTATGAAAACTTTTTTTCTGATCTGTCTGTTACTCTGTATGTATGTATCTATCTGTTAATATTTCTCGATCTCGAGATCTAGATCTTTCTGAAATTTTCATGAATGATGAAAAATTTCATAGGACGCTTTTCCGGGAAAACTTTGTAAAAGTCGTGGCATGTGAAAAACTTGTCAATTTTGACGGAATTTTAGGTAATGCTTTTTTAGAGGTTTTTTTATGCAATTACCTTCCAGGGCAAAACAAGTTTGTGAAAATTGGTTTAGTTTTACTCGAATTATCGTGTTGACGTACAGACGGACAACATTTTTTTTACAGGTTCGGCATATAAGGACCATGATCGATGTCCCCTTTCCCCCTGCAAATCGACTGGTTACAAACGCAATAGACCCATTTTTGAAGCACACCGTTCTTTGTACGGGTGTAAGAACATTTAGAAGTTAAGTACTTTGTAATGCATCATGAACTAGTGAGTGCAAGTTCTTTTGTATTTTTTTTAGCTGATAACGTAAAATCGAAATTCATAAAGAAAAGCTTTAAAAAGCTTATCGTGTTCTTTTGCCTCAGCGTTTTCTGCAGAAATCCGATTAAGACGACTAAGTCAATTTTCTACGATAGAAATTGAATCAACAGTATATTATGACACATTATTTGACCTCAAAATATCAAATAACACTCTGAAAATTTGAGCATGTGTCTGCCATTCATAATGGAGGCTCTAAAGCCACACAAAAGCTGTTTCCTTATCATATAAAGCTCGAGGCGATTGTTGCTAGTTATACGTTCGGCATTATAAAATACATAACACAGGGCAGGGAGTCGCGTAATTCAGAGTTTTAGATTATTTCACGTGGTAGAGATGAGATGATGCACGAAATTATATTTGTGGTGTGTATTTGGGCCGTTCGAAATGTTACACTCTTTGGCATTATGTGTATGTTATGTATGCTACATGCATTCCTGGGTGGTTTTCGCATTATTTACAACAGTATAATAAAGAGAAGGAACAAAATAAATGATTAGTGTTTGGCGGAATCAAAAATGAATCGATCATTATAACAAATATAATAACGAACTATCAATTATGTCAGGGTATATCTTTTGTTTGGTGTTGGTCTATAATTTAAGATTACATGACGGTGTTTGTATAGAGCATATAGCAAGAATCACTGTTAATTAATCAATTATTTGAAGGCAGTGGCATTTTCTTCTCGTAATAAATCATTTTTGTTTTACTTTATATTTTTTTTGTTTGAATACAAAAAAAAAAAAATTAAAAATAAAATGACATTAGATCTAGATAATTTAGTTTTCGCTAAAGAGAAACGTTCAAATATTTTCGATGCTTCAATAATTATCATGCACTAGTGGTCACACACAAACATTACGCTCACTGGTAACTGAAAAAAAAACTTCAATTTACTTGATGGCTTCGTACATTCTTTATTGTCCTATGCTTATCAATATAATGTGTTGATAGCGATATCCCTGTTCATTTAGATGACATCGAATTAATGCCGACATAAGTATACACATACGAATTAATGGACATGAGGTTATGAGAATGAACAGACATAGGTATTTGTTGGTGGCACAAAGCACGCGTAGTTCCTTGAACGAATACGCGTGTTTTGTGTATAACCAATGGTTTGAAATTAGATATGGATTGAAAATGTCAACGGTAGCTCAATTGATTAGAGCATATCACACCGACAAAGTGAAGATTCTAAGTTCCGGTCCTAGTCGTGGCACCCATTTTGTTTTTCTATAATATATAAAACCAGAGTCAAATCAGAGCTACTAGCTGTGAAATACCAGCTATGAGCAAAACAGCTGCTGTTTCACAGCTAGTAATTTACGTTGACTCCTCTCATAGTTTTACCTTTTAAATTTTCGTTCACTTCAGTATTTTGTATTTTGCAACTTTTATTATTGGACAGCTTGCACTCCGTTCAGTTTAGAACAAGCAGAGCATGTTACGCATTACATCAAAGAACTGTCGAATCTAAACGTAAAAACATAACCAAAGACCCGTACGTATCAGAATAGATATGGCAAACAGAATAGATGTGGCAAAGAGACTCGAACGTATCTAAATATACAAATAACCAAACAATCCAACGTTTTGTGTTCTTTTATAACTGAAAGAATTTCAAAGATCCATAGAAATTACCCAAGGTAATGTCAAAGGCCCTACCGAAGTACGTCTCAGACCATTCAAATCTACAAAAACTTACATCTAATAACTAAGTCATTTTCCTAAAACCCGGAAACATGTGTTCTTTAAAATTTTATTCTCCACAACTTTGCCTTTGGAACAACTTTCTACATCTCATAGTTCTGGAGACTCGGGTCACCCTGCCCAATTATGGAAGTGGCCATATACCAGAATTGAGTCATATTTCCCCAAAACCCTGAAACACGTGTCCGTTTAAATTTAATTCTCTACAACTTCGCCTTTGGAACTAACTTTCTAACTCTCATAGTTCTTAAGATCTGGGTCATCCTGCCCAATTATGGAAGATACCATATACCAGTATTGGGCCATAGGATAGGATAGGATAATGTGGGTAAGGAAAGCGAACCTTCCTAATCACATAAGCCTCCAATGGGCCTGTAGTGCATACCCACTGTTGTAGAGAGAATTTCTTTTCGTTGTTGTGAGACTATTCGAATGTAGATGTCGCACTTTGTGAGTGCAATTGTTTGATTATGTCAAATGAGATTCAAATTTCAATTAGTTTGTGCAACTGTTAAAGAGTCAATAGAGCTAACTAGATGTTACTAATAGCAGAGACTAATCATCCATGATTAGGAAAAACCATATGAGCTTGTTCCCCCAGGGGATCGAACCCGGGACCCATAGGCAGTGAGTCCAACGCTCTACCATCTGAGCCATATATTTGGGCCATATTTTCCCAAAACCCTGAAACACGTGTACGCTTAAAAGCAATTCTCTACAACATCGACATTGGAACCAACATTCTAGCTCTCATAGTTCTGGAGATTCGGGTTATACTGCCAATTATGGGAGAGGCCATATACCAGGATTGGACCATATTTCCCCAAAACCCTGACGGTTGAGCTGTTTGGAAAGAAAAGTGGAGACGGACAGGCGGACATTTTTTATTGTTGGTTCGTCATCTCTAGACGATAGTAGATGCATCTCCCCCTCTCCCACCTCGATCTACCCCATGTTACAAAAAAATTGTTTGTAGTAAACGTATAGGACCTTTGTACTTCGTACGGGTCCAAAAATGCGACATTTATATTCTCAATGGACGCGCCTAGTGCGATGTCGGCTTATGTCAAAATATACGAACAATACAATTTTTCGTCGCTAGACAAAATACAAGAACGGAAAAGTGAAAACCGACAAGTTTCTGATTTGTATGATAAATTCGTATGATAAATCCGAAACTTGTCGGTTTCCACTTTTCCGTTCCTGTATGAATTTCTCGTGAAATTTCTATAGTTTGACGTAAACTGACGCCGCGCTGAAAGCGTGGATACAATGATGAAAAGTTGAAACGGTCGTTTTTCGTGTAATCCGAGGGGGAGCGGTGTATAAAATTATAAGCAGGCAATTAACAAGTACCATTTTTGTCCAAGTAAAATAGAATAATTTCGGTAGATAATTTCTCCAAACACCGTCAAAGAGCACTGTATTTTCCCAAACAAAATTTCATTTTTCTACGGAAAAATGTTTCTTCTTTTTACTCGGATATGACGAAAATAACATTATTAACAATGAGAACGACAGGTTGCACTTGTTTTCCAATGGTGAGAGCTTATAAATCGTTCATTTTCATTTCGAAACGATGATTTTCCGTCTAGCAACGAAACCAACCGTATTTTTTTTTAATCAAAATTCACTTTGTATTCTGACCTGGAGCAGCATTCGATAATAATATTTATGATAGCACGTCCCTAAATATCTTGAGAATATGCATTCCCGACAGACCACCTAGGTCGAAGCTTATCTTGATATGAACAGAAAATTAATTTCTGTTTGTAGAATTTTAAGTTACCATTCGCATAAACTGATGCGTTCAAACACCTATTTTAGTATGGTAAGTGGGCGGCTTCTTGTATGTTTTCGCTTAAAATGCTATTCTTTCGCTGTTGATGTAGCGTATTCCTTCATTGCAAAATTTGTTCACAGAAAATACCTTGTAACTGGAAGATAATTAAATTTTTCTGTGGCATGTAATAGAAACCATGCTTTGGACGGATCGTACTTTGTTTAGCAAGAGTTTCGTGCATTGATGCAGATGCTTTACTGTAGAATGGAAGATAATGTTATACTTATGGAAAATTAATTTCTTCGGGATGAAACATTTGAAACTCCTTGTGAAGGTAGTAGAAAGAGACTTTTCGCAAAGCAAATGAAAAACTCACCTAACTTTTGCAACTCAATCAAGAAAGTACTGAAAAAGAGATGTTTCATAATTTATTTGTACACTGAGCAAAATTTATATGAGAACTTTAAAAGCTTTGTACTTCTGCGCAGATTTTCGCGGTATTAAAAATCTGCGCAGAAAAACAAAGCTTTTAAAGTTCTTATTTAAATTTTGGTCAGTGTAATATCAAATCAGACAATTCAGTGTACAGCTTTTAATGAAATGTCGAAGTCGCTTCTCCAACTTAACTGTATAAGTGGATCATTACTTTAATTTTGCCTATTTTTTTCCATATACAATAAAAGAAAAATAAGATGCAATATTTTTCTATATCATGAGCTTTGCCGATAAAAGTTACATGCCACCTGCCTGGACTATCATTTTGGGATGCTTTGTAGTCCTAGCAAGATCAACATTTTTCACATACAACACATTGGATAGCTGTTTGGAATTTTTCCAAATTGCAACTATATTGTGGGCAGGTCTCATGATCTCTCAACGTAATTCTCGGACTAAATATGGTGTAAATGGACACATCGGCTGGCTTGCTGTCTATGCTGGGCTATTGTGATTCAAAATAACCAAACTTGCTCTAAGAGACAATGTCAAGATCAATGGTTAACAGTGATTTAGAGTAAGCCCCAAACTTTTCGACACCTCAATTTTCCCATACAATTTTGGACCCCTCTACTGCGCATGCGCATAGAGAGAATGTTCCCTATGCGCATGCGTAGTTCAAAACGGAGTAATATTTTTTCAAGTGCAAATCCACCCTTAAGCAAATGAGAATTCATTTTCACAATAAAACAACTCTGACATGGTGACATGGTGATTTTTTCTCGCTCTGCCAATTTTGTATTTCTTTCGAAAAAGAGAGCAAGCATCGCAACATCAAAGTGCCTCTTTGAGTCGCGGTAAAAATTGCAAACTTTTCATGCAATTCCAAATTAGGATTGAGCTTTCCTTGAACTTTCATGTGGAATTGAAAACCAAAAGTTTAAAAAAATTACTCAACTAACTAACTTAAATCATTCAAAGCTGCTCAATGTGCAGTGTGCACATAGAAAACTTGAAAAGTGGTGTCGCTATCTATCTCCCTATATTACAAAGCAAGCAAAATCTGAAACACATTCGCTTCCACTTCTGATTATGTTGACCAAATTATCTTCTCTATGCATGGCAGAAATGTTTTCATTCATAAAATCTAATTGTATGCAATGATGTTGTGTGAGTGTTGAGTTTTAATTAAATAGAAACAAATCTGATATCGCAACTAATCACTTCTCACAAAACAAATTACTATTCGAGTAAAAAAAATATAATAATCGTCGTCCATAATGTTACCACATTAGCGAAAGTAAGTTATGGGGCAGACCATGAGACTTGTGAGTGTTTCATATTTTGTAAGGTGTTTAATGAATGGGCAATGTGTATACATTTTATTGAAACGCAGCCAAGACGAATCAGGCTGCCAAGTAATGCGATGATTGTGCTGTAGGAGAACATAAATAATAACTCTGAGCAATAAGCGAACATTCAAATTGCTTTAAATGTAGATATCATCGGAAGATACAGCCAACTTATATAATAAATGGTTTTCGATATTAAATATTGGTTTACTGTGCTAAATTGAAACTATTATAATTATGGCTAAAGCAATAAATTACACTCAAAATTAGTATTCGATAAGGTTTTCAAACTCAATTGCAACACAACTTTCGCCGGCGATAAGCTCCAGTAAATTCTGGCAAAACAACTCCTTTGGGAATCATTTCCATATAAATTTGGTATCCTCCAAGTAGTGAGGTTAAAGAAAATCTCAAAAGGAATTTGTCATCCGTTCATTTACTTACTTCTGTAAATAGTTTGACTATTCGAGTCAAGGCATCTTGCGTAAAGCTCTTTAGAGAGCCATTCCAAAAGAAGAGCAAACAAAAATCAACGTTTTTATTAGCCCAAACTTGTAATTTCTAGTGAAAATATATCAGTGCTGTGAAACAGGTACTTTAGCAGATTTTAATGAAATTGCGTGCCTTACACTGAAAATTCTTGGATTTTCACGTTAGTTGTATGCTGCATATACTTATATAATGATATGCTGTAAGTATTAGTTGCAAGTTGTATAATATACCCACATGTAGCATTTCGCATGCTGCATGTTGGTATATTATACAACTTACGAAATGCTGCATGTGGTTATATTATACCACTTGCAACCAATATATGCAACATATCACTATAGATATGCAGCATACAACTAACATGAAAATCCAAGAATTTTCAGTGTAGTAGAATATTTGGTCAAACGACGAAGTTTTTGTAACGAATCAATTTATCGCTTCGGAACCGTAGCTAGACCAAAATTCCGGGGGGCGCCGTTCATAAATTGCGTAACGCAAGAGGTGGGAGGTGGGAGAAGTGGCTCGATAGCGTAGTGCTTTCTACAATGAGATCGAGTTG
>CM055406.1:36284951-36312768 GCA_029228625.1 Pseudolycoriella hygida | reverse complement strand
ATCCCAAGCAGAGAAGAGTGGGAAAATGGAACAAAAACTTTAGATCCGAATGACGTGAGTATATTCACGGACGGATCGAAGATAAACAATGGGACGGGCGCAGGAATTTTTTTCTAGCAATCCCATATCTTAGCACGGGACCCAAGCTGAGATCTTCGGGATAATTAAGGCTTGTGTTGAGCTAAATGAGACGGAATATGAGGCAAGGAACGTCAACATATACACGGCCAGCCAAGCATGTCTGAAGTTGGTAAGCTCTAATTGCTTAACTTCTAAACTCGTGATAGAGTGTACACAAAGAGTGAACGAAGTGTCCAGATTCCACAAAGTTAACTTAGTTTGGATACCTGGTCACAGAGGAGTGAACAGGAATGAAGAAGCAGACACTCTAGCTCGAGAGGGTAGCACAACAGCTTTCTTCGGACCGGAGCAAGCCTTTGGACTGCCATACAGGGTGCAGAGGACCATAATCAGAGAGTGTTTTTCTAGAAAGCATGATGAGCTATGGACAAATCTCCAAAGCTATAGGCAGTCGAAGATTTTCTTAAATGGCACATCCAACAAGATTACCAAATGTCTCCTAAAGTGCTCCAAAACAGCACTGAGGAAGCTGATTGGAACCATTACTGGACATTGCAAGTTACGGAAACACATGCACGACATGAAATAAGAGAATTCAGCGATCTGCACGAGATGTGAGGAAGAGGAGGAAACGCCCAACACCTATTCACAATATGCCCATCCTTGGCGTGGCAAAGACTAGAGAGATTTGGAGCTGCCTTTCCATACCAAGAGCAAATTATGAAAACAAACATAAGAGAACTACACGAATTCTCCAAACAATTTATTGAGAATACTACATGGGTTGAAAAGTCCGCGGCCTCATATAGAGGTGGCGTCATTACTTCAGAATTTTTGTTAACATTCAGTAGTACCACCCTTTAGTTGTCTACAGCCAAAATTTCCTGACATTTGGTGTCATAGTTTTCGAATTACTGTCAATAGAGTGACGCAGGTTTTTGTTGTTCGTAAAAAATGGAAAATAATGAATTCCATGTGTTAATTAAACATTGTTTCTTAATGGGAAAAAATACGGTGCAAAGCAAAGAATGGCTGGATAAGTGTTATGGCACATCTTCTCCGTCGTATACAACGGTCAAGAAGTGGCATGCTGAATTTAAACGAGGTAATACAAGCACCGATGATGCCCCACGTTCGGGACGTCCAAGTGAAGCAGTTACTGAAGAAAACATCAAAAGAATCCATCGTATTGTTTTGGCTGATCGGAAAGTTAAAGTTAGTGAAATAGCTGACATCCTCAAAATATCAACAGAACGGGTGCGACACATTTTACATGAGTATTTGGACACGAAAAAGCTTTCTGCGCGATGGGTGCCGCGTTTTCTAACAATTGATCAAAAGCAGCACCGTCTTGACGATTCAGAGCGTAATTTAGCTTGTTCGAGCGTAATCTAACGGAGTTTTTGCGTAGATTTGTCACGATTTATGAAACGTGGATTCATTACTATACACCAGAGTCCAATAGACAGTCTGCAGAGTGGTTAGAATTTGGTCAAAGCCGACCGAAGCGCCCAAAGGCATAGCGTTCTGCACGCAAGGTTATGGCGACGATTTTTTGGGATGCGCATGGCATAATATTTATCGACTATTTGGAGAAAGGAAAAACAATAACTGGCGAGTACTATGTCAAATTATTGGAACAGCTCGACAACGAGATCAAGAGAAAACGACCGCATATGCAGAGGAAAAAGGTCTTGTTTCATCATGACAATGCACGAGCGTATTCATCCATGCAAGCAACTGTGAAACTGGACACTTTGGGCTACGAATTACTCCCCCACCCACCTTACTCTCCAGATCTGGCCCCCAGCGACTACTCTTTGTTCCCAAACTTAAAAAGATGGCTACAGGGAAAAAGATTTTACTCTAATGATGAGGTGATATCCGAAACAGAGGCCTATTTTGCAGGGTTGGAGAAATCCTATTATACCAAAGGTATCCAAATGGTGCAGGACCGTTGGACTAAGTGCATTTCCCTTCAGGGAGACTACGTTGAAGAATAAAATTAATTTCATATGTAAAAGTTAGTTCTTTCATTGCAAGGCCGCGGACTTTTCACCCCATGTAGTATGTATGAGAAGACATTTTGAGGAATAAGTCACCTCAAACTTAGAAGTGCTTTAGTAATAGTAAAGTAAATAAAAAATGTTTTGGTTGTAAAAGGGGCCCACCCATGCGGCCTAATTATGCTTAAGTTTTATTATACAAATGTATTCTTAACTTAGAACCAAACATATGCCTCGGTGTACCAAACTCTTACTATTATCATAAATATAATGCGCATCAGAATGCATAGTCAAGTTCTTTTAGAACTATCAGAATTTAAACGACTCTCAGAAATTACACAAAGTAATGTCGAAAGCCCTCCCGAAGCACATTTTCTGAACTCTGACACCAATCACGCGTTGTCTAATGAATGTTCTTATCCCTCTGAGTTCTAGAAGTGGCTGAATCTCAGGATTGGGACATTTTTCGGGAAAACCCTGAAACACGTGTTCGATAACATTTAATTCTCTACAACTTTGCCTTTGGAAGCAACTTTCTATCTGTCATAGTTCTTGTTATATAAATCATCCCTACCAATTCTAGAAGTGGCTAAATCTCGGGACTTGGACGTTTCTGGGGAAAACCCTGAAATACGTGTTCGCTAAAATTTAATTCTCGACAACTTTGCCATTGGAAGCACCTTTCCATCTGCCATAGTTCTTGAGATATGACTCATCCCTACCAATTCTAGAAATGGCTAAATCTCGGGATTGGGAGGTTTCTGGGGAAAACCATGAAACTCGTGTTCGCTAGAATTTAATTCTCTACAACTTTGCCAACTTTGTCATAGTTCTTGAGATATGACTCATCCCTCCCAACTCTAGAAGTGGCTAGATCTCAGGATCGGGACGTTTTTGGGGAAAACCCTAAAACACATGTTCGCTAAAATTTGATTCTTTACAACTTTGCCTTTGAAAGCAACTTTCTATCTATCATAGTTCTTGATATATGAATCATCCCTTCCGATTCTAGAAGTGACTAAATCTCTGGATTGGGACGTTTCTGGGGAAAACCCTGAAACATGTGTTCGCTAAAATTTAGCTCTGTACAGCTTTGTCTCAGAAAGTAGCTTTCTAACTGCCTTAATTCTAGAGATATCTGAGAAAAAGTCTCACCTACCCCCAAAAAGTTCAGGGTGCAGCCGTTTCGAAAAAAAAGTGGAGACGAACAATTTTCCAAATATTGGATGTGTGAATTTGTAGTAAACGTACAGGACCTTCGTACTTCGTACGGGTCCAATAAACGAATCTAATCTAATCGCGGCAGGTACGACATTTTCGAAGGTAAATGATATTTTTGTAGATATGCATCTGGGCAGGTGTGTCAATGGCAGACACGGATCTTACAAAGCGATAGATATTAGCAGTTCAGACTCTGAGAAGGTTGACCAAGTTGATCTTTTATTTACTTCCCCCAAAATGTCGTTAAGCCGAAGTAGAAGTTCTAGAACTGGATATGAAGTAGGCAGTAGGCACACATACAGTTTGTGTAATGTGAGAGAACTTCTCTAGAGTTTATTTATTGTGCTCTAAAAACGGGTGTTATCCGTTTGATATTAACCGCTGATCAACACCTTCTAATTTTTACCTTTCATCATATTCCATTGAGTCATTGCCGTAGTAACTATCTCACCGAGTTAATTATATTCAAAATTTATGATGTCATACCCAAGCTATTTGTCATTATTACCTTGCAATAACACAATTCCGTTAATCAATGCATTACCTCAAAGGAAAACCACATTATAAACAACCCAGTAGCATTGCAAATAATACAATTGTATATACAGCAATAATTTATGATAAACCGTTCTGTTTACACGAAGTGGATATAATGAACACTATGTAATCTTTCTCCCACACTCATATTACGATCCACATCCATGCAAATAACAGTAAATTATCATATCCAATTGAAGCCCATATTCGGAGATATTACTTGTAAATCTTCCGGCAAATCAGATAAGGTCGTATTATGTCAATTGCATTTATTAACACACAAAGTAGAAAATAACGAACTTCCCTGAAGAAGATATAGAAGTCTAATGTTGACACATTCCATAAAAGGACGATTCAAATCCGATAATGTCCTGCAGAGAGAAACTATATCTAATTTTCTTTTCGTATAAAATATCCATTTAAAATGAGACGACCGAAACTTTGTCTTATTTCTTCAAATAATAGAATAACATTATAGATTTTATGGTTTAAAGGAATCCATTTCTTTACAGTTGGAGGGGAATGATGAGAGGAGGAAACCTTTTGATAATTATAAAGTTCTTACTTTCAGTTATTATCATTACGTCTGATAGCAATTTCGCCAACTCTGTGACAAATACAAATGGCTGAATATTTAAACAGTTAAATGAAAGTTATGCTAATTTTTATTGCATGGTACTTCAGTCTTATAGCTAAGCGAGCTTTAAACATTTTTCCGAGTCTTTAACGGTATGTTACATTTGCATATTTGTGCTAATTAATTTTGTAGCTAAAGAACTTACGTGTTACATTTGATTTGAGAGTTTGGATGAAGCTAAAAAACAGAAATAATTTAAATTTAGTCTCCACATAATAATGCCAGCTATTCGGATGCTTGTAATGAAATAAATATTAAAAGATGAGTACATTTTGAAACGAGGGAACAGTAAGCAGGGGAAAATATTGTTAGGTATTTTCCAAGGTGTTTGTTTTAATTGCGAAAACTTTGCGTTTCAATTTTGTTTTTATGAAATTGTTTTCGGACAGAGTGAAGTACCTTTTTCATTTGCATGATATCACCATCATGGGGTCGTTCAAAACTTTCGTTAAATTTATGCCCACATTACCTTCATTACATTACACACTTTACCTAACCTACATTATACACTTGAGCCGATTTTTCGTTCATCAAACAATACAGATTAGAATTTTTCTAAGACGGCCCATAGAAGAGTGGGGAGATCGATATGCAATCCTATCTTTGACATTCGTAGAGACCGGATAGAACCGGAGATCAACTTTGAGAAGAAACATGAGGCAATCATACCAAGTAGACCAGAATAGTCAAAAGATTGGCCTAACTGTTTGCCCGACTCTGAACTCTGAAGGAACAGAGGGTGGGGTGATTAGTCTGAAATCCCGTACGGAGGAGATTTTCCTAAAACGATTCCTAAAAATTATTAAAATTCCTGAAATCTTAAACTTAAATCTTACAAATTTGGGAAAATTTGCCACTTTGGTATGTAAAATCAACTAAAGATTTTTTTAATCATTCCGCCCCCCTCAGCCATCCACTAAAGTGTAGAATAGCAAAAAGCAACCATACAAACGTACGTGTAAAATTATTCAATGAACACAAAGTCTAAAATCGTCTCATATACCAATTACGTACTGAAACTTGAAGGTGCACAATTCGAGCAAAGTTTCTATTGTTTTTGAAAGCGGCAAAATTGCCTTAATAGGGTGGGGTGTCAAATAGCAGAAGTGTAAGTGGTTTTTACAAACTATGTGTTCAAAGGTTGGCAAGGTGTCAAATTGATTCTTGAAATATGATTTTGCTTTATGGCATTTGTGAATTTTCAAGGGTTTGATAATGAACTTAATGTAAGAGGATGTAATTTCTAACAGTTGATACATAAGACGATACGTCGTGCATTGTAGCCGGTTTAATTAAACCAATAAATTCATTAAATTATCAAATCGTCTGTTCACACTGGGAGATTGGGTTTTACAGACCGTACTTTGTGCAATATTATGGCTTCTTTCGTTACTTCCTATTAAAGACAAATTGACCTCTAATATGGCTTCATCTTGATACCGTTCACATCTTGAGTGTTAAGAAATTTCAGATTTTGCATCGAGTCGTCTCCATTGTCCAGCAAACAATGGATATTGAAATTCTTACCGTTTTCAATGACTTTTTTATTTTTAGTTTGTACTCGAAATTTTTTATAAAGCATTTTACAGCATTTTACATTTTATTGCGTTTCGTTTCGTCCGAAGAGAAACATGTATCCAAGTTGGAAACGTAAAAGCGATCAAAGAATAATCGCTCGGTATGACTTGTACGGATTAGTCATTTATTTTGTTTCACAGTGCGAAATTTTGATCTTCTTATTAAAGCGTCTCGATGTGGTTACCTTCAGGATATGTAGAGCAATTGGTCCCTATCATTTTTCAACTGACGTGACCACGAAGAGCGATATTAAGCGTTGAGTCAAATGAATTAAATGTTTTTTTGTTCCCATGTTAGAGTGCACCATCCCTGGATCAATAGCTGCGTCCAAGTTATGATTAAAACTTTTATTTTGGTTCATGATGCATGAATGATGTGAAACTGATGTGTAAGTGTACAATTTCACGATATCACTTTTACAATGCGTATACAACACACATACATGATGTTCACAACGTACACATCAACAAAACATCACTATTACAACAATAAATCAACACAAGTAAGTTGTGTATGTGATGTATTATTGATGTAGCTATGATGCGTTAGGGCAAAACTTTATAATATTACTTTTGCAACATTGACACATCATTTGTTCATCTCTAAAACATCACAAATGCAATAGCACGTCAGCTTATGCTATAAAATTGATGTTTGTGTGATGTACTATTGATGTATGTGAGATATGTTAAGAGTGCGTACTGCTTACAAAAGAGCCATCTGTCGGAATCTTTTCAACTAATGAAAATTTGTACGGAAAAAGTCGCATTTTCTGTAACGTTTTTCTATTAAAGTGTTAAATGAAAACGAAATTTCTGGTCGAGGCGGCCAACTGGTTCCTTCCCCATTACTCTTCTATCATTCCACCTAGTCATGTATTCTGTCTTAGTTAGATTCCCACATATAAATGTATATAAATGTCGTACCCTGAGCACACGTACTACGATACACACAAGCACAAGCCGTACACGCCAAATAAATCTCGCAGTTTGGGACCTCAAAATACATCTTCAAGCTTCCGACTTAACTATGCATATTCTAAACGAGCCTGTAAAAGCAGTGTATCACAATCAACTGAAATACCTTTTTCTAGGGGATTTGAGTGAGCAACCATTAATCTGTTTGTTGGACCACATGCTTAACGTGAATTCCGAACCACGCCCATATATTGTAGCTGCATATATAGGATTTCATCTAGTGTTCATTATATCTCCGCCTCAGAATTCATCGTGTATGGGTGACGTCATACATGTTGTTCTTCTATGTACGGTTCGTTGTGGACACCAAACACCACGTTCCCTAAATGAAAACGAATGCTTATGTCGTCATTACATACTTAACCTATTCCCAAACAAAATTGCGGAAACACTTTTGGAGAAAACATTTACATTTGCTAGAAATGTGAATTCCAATATTTCAACGCAAAAGTCAGTATTTCAGATTTTCCGCTTAATAATTACTTCAAAACGCATAATTTTTTCGACCAGGTTGTTTGCTCACTTAATCTTTAACTGAATAATCAATTTAAATGACAGAAAACATTTCCTAAAAGTCAGAAATTGATACAAAAAATTTTGAGTTGATGATTTCAAATAAAAATGGCCGCCATCTTTGTTTGCTTTTGACGTTTACAAATATTACAGAAATCATCTTGCTTTTGACGTTTACAAATATTACAGAAATCATCTACTCTTGTTTCTTTGCTGAAATTCCATTTTACTAGTTAATATTTTCGCCACTATCTCTGTCATGGCTCCACTTTCTACATCAAAAGGGTATTTGAATATCTTCCCGCTAGGCACCGATTCTTTCGCAGTGAGGTGTCGGCTACAATTGGCTTTGTTGCTGTAGTAATAGTGTGAACCGAGTGTACGCATTAAGTACGTAGACGAGAGTCACACCTTTCTTACTGCGTACGTACTCATGCAAGTTCGATACGTATGCTGTGTACATCGAAAAAAAGTATTCAGAAGTGTCGAGATTTGGCTAGAGGGTAGCGCACTAGTAAAAATGATGAACTGTCATCAAGACTCCAACAACAAAAAAAAACATAGAATGAAGCAAAACGTTTCTCCATAGAATCAACGGCGCTTAAAACCCTTACAAATTGACTACCGTGTGCCGCCGATCGAGTTGATGCTAGCGCACATGTATTTTAATGGTATGAAGATACCTTCATGCTCAACTAATATCATGAATAACTATTATAGTTCCATTATAGTATGATAACATTTTTCGAGTTTTGTTCAAACCTCGAAAAAATGTATCCATTTAACGTTTATTGCCAATTGTATTCGACGAAACTTTTCGGTGAAATGTTCTCTTTTTGTCGTTCAGGTATTGTATGGCAATTTAATATTCAATGAAATTCATATGAAATATGAGCACAAGAAACTTGGCTAATCTGAGTAATACAAACGGGACGTGGAAACTTCCTTAAAACGAAATTCGATGACAGCATTTTCCAATTTCCAAATAGGATATGTACACGTAATAACAAAAATCGATTTCTTCAATTTTTCGTAATGTTATGATCATGTTCACAACATAATTTTTCTATTCAACTTTCAAACAAAATTTAAAACTAACGATTTGTTGGAGTTGAATTAGCTTTGCGTTTAATGCAAAATATTTGAACGGAAAAACATTTGCTATTTCTTACATAAAATTTATGACTGTAATTTACTTCATTATCACCGCCATTAATAATGCCATCGTTGGCAGGGTATTTTACACATTGAACACTCAACAGATATTGCAATCATTGAAAGTATTTAACACCTTCCCATAACACTCATATACTTTATATAAATAAAATGTTGCTAATATCTTCTCATTTAAATGCAGCATTTATTCACAACACACTCTTTTTTATAGGGTCGTTCGTTTTTCTAGTACAAGAGAGTCATAAATCGTTATAGAAAATATTGAATCGTCAAAAAATAAAAACATAGGAACGAGTATACATGTTTATAGCTAAGCCGTTTTCTTTTTGTAATTAATGAAGTAATGTGTTGTGAATGAAAAAGAGGACTTCAAAGCTTTGCCCCATTCATACAAAATTGTTGCGAGTAAACTGAACCGAACCGAAAAAAATGAACGAACTGAATTGTATGTACAAAACGCCTGTACCCACACTTTCGGTGCGACGTCGGCTTATGTCAAAGTAGAGGAAATTTCATGACGAATTTCATTATAAGCGACGAAAAATGGGGTGGTTGTTATATTATTGAAGCGAAATTATGAGAGAAATGGTATTTCTGAAATTAAATCTGAAAGAAAATTTTAACTCCACGACTGGGACCCGAACCCAGAATCTTCACCTTTCCGGGGTGCTGCTCTAACCAATTGAGCTACCGTGGACATTTTCAATTCAGATCTAATTTCAAACCGTTGCTTACATACTAACCCATGCATTTGTAGCTAAAGCTAACGCATTTATCGTTCTCACGAACTACGCGCGCTTTTTGCCACCTACAAATACCTGTGTCTGTTTATTCTCATAACTGCATGTCCATTCATTCGTATTTGTACTTGAATGTCGACATCAATTCGATGTCATCTAATTGTACAGGGATACCGCTATCAACACATTGCTGCATTGATCGCATAGGACAATGAGAAGTATCTCAATAACAAAGTCAATTGAAATCATTTTTTCAGTTATCAGTGACTGAAGTGAACGAAATTCGAGCATTTAATTTTTGAAGCGAAATTATGAGAGAAATGGTATTTCTGAAATTAAATCTGAAAGAAAATTTTAACTCCACGACTGGGACCCGAACCCAGGTGAAGATTCTGGTCGTGGAGTTAAAATTTTCTTTCAGATTTAATTTCAGAAATACCATTTCTCTCATAATTTCGCTTCAAAAATTAAATGCTCGAATTTCGTTCACTTCAGTCACTGATAACTGAAAAAATTATTTCAGTTGTTATATTATTTTCATCGTGAAATTTCGTTCACTTTAAGATAAGCTGATGTCACACTAAACGCGTGGATTTGAACCCATCGCGAACCGAAGCTGTATCTTAATTTTTTTAAAAAAACCTTTTTTTTTTTTGTAAAAATTGAGAAAATAGAATGGATAGGAGATGCACAAGATAACTTAAAATAGAGTGTGATGAAGAATGACTTATTAAGAAAAAAGTGTCTCACGTGCCACGTGCTTTCTTTCGTCGAAGTCTACCGATATATTACCGACGAAACCGCTTCGGCCCCTAAGCAGCGGCGCCGACTTGTTTACCGTCCTTGGGGGCAAGAAAATTTTTTTAATTTGATGATGTGTATTTGGCAAACATGCCAAAGTAAGCAATGAAACGGTAGCTAATATTTGCTTTTATAGCGAAAGTTATAAGAAAATTTTTGAAGTAATAGATTCAGAATGAAGCTGCGGTATTTCCCGTTTATGTGACAGAAGCAAGTGTGTACGCGAGCAAAGCGAGCGAAAATTTTTCTATTTTTGTTATTTAATGGAACCCACAGCAATTAGAGATTTTACAAGAAATATTCTAAAGTCCTAAGATACCCTATAATTTGAATCTCTCAATTTGTGAAACGAGTTTTTTTTTTAATTATTGAAAACTTTCGAAAAACGAGTCTGTTCTAGTCATTAGAGTGCAATTCTGAGACATTCTCATGAAAAATTCAGGCCCGTTTCGTTGAAAACTCTACAGATATATGCTACTTGTAGTGGTTTGCAAGTATAGGTTAAGCACAACAGGCCTAAAGGAGGACCCTCGGTTCGCCCACGTAACCTATACATGAAGAAATGACTTCAAAAATGTATGGGCTAGAAGTTTGGAATAACATTTCATCGATACAAAATTGAGCTAGGTATTCCATAATATTCAAAAAAAAATTTGTTGGTCCTTGAAAAAACGTCAAATGTAAAATGGATTGCTAATCCTGTAGCATGGAATATGCCTTGAATGTACCATTTCTGTTCAGGAAGTGATTAAATTTACCTTCCGTTTAATTTGTTATGTTTATTCCTCTCGTCATGGGGGCGTTGCCACCCATGGATCACTTCATGGGGGACTTGCCCCCCTATACTCGGCGCCGCTCCCCCTAAGACATCTTTTTGGAAACTGTGTGGACCTCTGGTCTATTTCCTTGTTTTCGACGTTGTTTTTTTAAAGTTTGGGTACAAACACTTTCATAATTGAACATGACGTAGGTCCCTAGGTCATACTCTTTAGTCCCCAACGATGCAAAAAGCGTTTACGTTTTTCTCAGAACACAAAAGAAACGTAACTTTTGAAATTTTCCTCCGTACTTAAGTGAATAGTAATTTTGCATACCAGCGACCGAGAAAATGGGGACATTTTGTACCTCAAATGAGGAGAGAATGACCGAATACGGTAATAAACATTTTGAAGTTCAAATCTGCCATATATCCTAATTCAATCGATGTTAACAATTGCTATAACACCTTGAAAATTAAAAAAGATCTGTCATAAAATATGTAGAAATGACGCGAGAAAATGACGTAGACAGTATAGGATTTTTATAGTAAGTGACACTTGCGTGGCTTTATTTCAGCAATTACATCTTATTGCTGTAAAAGTTAATAGCCCACTAAGTAAACTTCCTTTATGTGGTCGTTGTAAGGGATATATCAAACTGTACCGAGTATACAGAGTATCCGATAAAAGCTTTTATTGTTAGGATAAAATAAAGACGGCAAAAATCTCACCTTATGCGTTTCCCTTCGTAACCAGCTTTCGTACATAAACACCATACCATAAATGCCTAACGTCGTCATGTGGGTACGGCATATATTACAGAAAATTGGGTAAATTGTGTGTATATTTTGCACATATAAAAAGAAAGTAAATAAGTTTTTATCTCCTTTACAGTTATGGTACCTAATACTGAAACTTTTAAAATTTATGATCTTTTCATTCTTTATTGGATTGGATTTTTTACACTTTTCCGTCACATTTCGAGATTACATGGAAATCATTGTAGAACACAAAAGTTTTCGTTTTCGTTGAATGAAAGATTTTCCATTAAACCGCAAACTTTTTTGTAATTTTAGATTAATATTCGGAAAATCTATCATAACTTACGGTCTGTTCCTAGCATTTGCCAAAATTCCCATCAACGATTGCGATCAATTTTATGATACGAACTGAACTCAGATGGTAAGCTTTTAAGCATGAATCTTTGGGGTGATATGGTAAAAAAATCAGTTTTTAAATTACATGTACACACTTTGCAAACAAAGAATTATGAAACATGTCTCACTAGGTTGACCTCCCCCAACTCAATGTGACGTAACGGCATGAACCAGCGAAATTATGTCATTCAAAGCATTAGGTACGTTGAATTATGTCTTTCTCGATGGAAGGAAGGGGGGAGTGAGAGTAGTCAGGCTATTCTAGCTTTACCATGGGTTCACTTACAAAAAACCATTCCGTGTTTTGCCTCCGTTTACTGTTTGAACAATAGAAAAGAGGCGTGGTTTCAGTGAACGGTGGCAAAATGGAGTGATTTTTTTGTAAGTACAACCCCAGTGTTATATTTTTAAATTTTTTTATTTTTCGATGTTGTCACATACAATCTTTATCATTTAGTTTTGTAGGTTTTTTGAGGGTACAGTCTCAGAAAAGTAAAAACCGACAAGTTTCTGATTTATAATAAAATTCCATTGTTAGAACAATGGAATTCTGAGGAATATACGTTTATTCTATAAATCTATAAAAATAAATGGAAGTAATTGTAGCACTGCCCGAACCCACCATCCCGTTGCGTGACATACTTTGTAAACGGCCCCAGGCCTGCGGCACTGATCTTCGTTAAGATCTTTCCATTTTCTTAATTTTATATATTCCTAGATGGGTAAATATACCGTCAATTACGTTATACATGGCGTTTTGCTTCTGTGTATTTTAGAAAGAGACTCTACGACAGAGACATCTTGTAACGAAATTTTGATGCAACAGCGACATCTTCTAACGTATTTGACGATTTTTATTCTTCCCTTCCAAGTGACTCGTGTATTCTGCAACCGACTTTATTACAGTAGAGGAATCATAAGATTGTGAAACTTTTTATTTCAGGAGTATATGTTTTACTAGTGAAATGAAATGTTGAACAATCCTATGATTCTGTTACTGTAAATCATTGTTCAATTGGAACAAGCAATAATGCGTGGAAGACTTGCAAGAGAAACTTTCAATAGAAGAGAATTAGTATGAACGATCGGATGATTCACGATTCATCACTCGCGCTATTTCAACCAAGGCAGTGATAACTGACCATTCGCCCATGTAGCAGTAAACTATTTGATGAAACACGTCAAAAACATCACGCAATATTTCCTGAATCGCGTGATTATGAAGCGTTTGTATTACATAAGGATGTAAGTAACTATAGCTGCGGGATAATGGTTTCGCGTGAGTTATACACGATCCCGAAAAGCGTCTGAAATTGCTTTAAAATATTTCTGAGCGACGATAATGATCGTTTTGTAGTCAATAAATAATATAATTCTCGATTTATCTTCTGTAATATTCTCAATCATTTCTGAATAAATTATTCGTATTAATCTTCATGAATTGAATGTTGTTTGAGATGTAATTATGTGGACGACTTAATTAAACCGAACGAAATTTCAAAGGTTAATTAAAGAGGTCAGATAAACAAATATCATTATTGCTTGCATTAATTAAATATTTAAAAAAATTTGGTTTGTTTACATTGTCATTACGATATGTTGTTATAGTCCTCTACATATGTCTGGCCAAATGGAACACAGACTTCATAAATTATCGAACAACTATTTGTTCGATGTGTATGTGTAGCCGCTCTGAATTGTCTTAATAGCATATTGGATGATGTGTGATGCTATGATCGAATTTCTTCTAAGCTTCTGAATCCAAATAAAAAGCTTAGAAAAAAACGAAATTTGCATATACCACGGCCAAGCAAAAATCTAAATTCAGTATTCGAACTATCGAATAAAATAAAAAATGGTATGAACAAAGGTGTTTAGAGTTCAATTGCAGCTTTTATCTCCAATTTTTGTTTTTTTGAATATTTTGACAAAAAATTCCAATTGCACTTACTGTTCATCACAACGGATAGCTGATCGAATGTTTATTTTAATTAACACATAATGAATAAAATTGTATGAATTATTGTGATAATAAAATAGCAAATATCGTCATGAAGTAAAATTTTAATTGATGCAAGATATAAAAATATGGATATTACGCTGCATACAGTCCGATGGGTAACTGCATCATACTTTGCAAGACAAATAATAATAAATTATTTTTGCTGTTATGATAATAAAATGGCTGTTACACATTAAAGGTGCGTGGTTTGTTCGGCACTGTTTTCTTTTTTGCGATAAAATATTTGCATAATCAATTATGAAGTTATTTCAAACAACAAAAATTGTGTGTTGCGTAGAGGTACAAATTTGTATTTCCGATGAAAAAACAATTAAATTATCTAGCGTTAAAATACCAGAGTCAGCCCATTTGATGCAGGTGTACGTTTCTGATTTTTAATTTTGATTGCAACGTCGATATACTCTTCTATCATCATAATCACACTTTATGTGAGTCTTTCTGCCGATGTCCTTCAGTTGTCCGTCATCCATGTAAATATTATTTCGATTGATGTTAACTTTGAAGATAGTCCTAAGGGAGATGTGAACCACTTCCAAATAATCCTCATATAATTCAAATAATCCTCAGATTGAATCTGAAAAAGAGTGGTTCATCTATCAGTCCAAAGATGTACAGAACGGGCTTCCAAACCGAATCCCTCTGAATCTTGACTATTTCGACAAAACGAACCGAGCTGAAAATCAAAGAACCGAACTCTTAGAACCTGTTACAGCTAAAGTTTCAGGGAAAATATATGCAATAGGTCCGTACGCAACAAAATAGTTGTGGCAAACGAATATGGGCAATTCCACGGTCCGCTTCGTTCCCACACTTGAAATTCTCAGTAGTTACAAAATGAAAGCAATAGAAAAGTTACTAATCTCTAGTTAAGGGATCAATACGTCTGATGCACCATTTTCTTTGAATATTTTTTCGTAACAACTGAGCATTTCGAGCGTGGGAACGGAGTTTTCGTGAAATGGCCCATATATGTTGCAAAAAGACTCGAACGTATCTAAATTGGATTGGAAATTGCCGAAACCCGCGAAAAAACCTGCCTAAAGCAAAGGTCGGGCCGTAACCTTCCCACTCGTCAAAATAAAAATTTGGAAGCACAGACGTAATGTATCTACTATACAAATGTAAAAATATCAAAATGTTAAAAAAAATTGAGTTCATGGCAGTATATATAAAGGGCAAAATACTAAATTTGATGTATGTATTTTGCTATATTTTTGATATATTTGTCATGTATTTTTGATGTATGAGTGTTGTAAAGGTTGTTAGTGGTGTGTTGTTGTTTTGGTGTCGTAACGGGTGCTCGGTAAGTAAAGCGACAAAATTCAAATGTCAACAGCCGTTACTTCTCACGATCGATACATTCTAAATTCGAGTACGAAACACAAATTATTGATTTACAAAATTTTATCGCTTGATTCACGATGAAAGTTGCTGAACAGGATGCACTTCGGAATCGGGTGTATATAAGATAATCAAACGATACGAGGATGGTCTGCCACCTGAAAGAGCCCGAAAAAGTGGCCGGCCAACGAAGCTAAGTAAACGGCAAGTGACCCAACTGAAGAAATTGATCAAAATTCGTATTTTAGTGTCACAACGACAGTTTGCTCGTAAATTTGGTGTCTCACGAAGCACAATTTGCAATAATTTGCGCAAAGTTAACCTCAAAAAGTACAAAAAACAAAAGGCACCGAAATACACAAATAAACAATTGGAAACAATTCCCGTCAATTGTCGCAAATTGTTGAACGCTGTGAAATCTCGTGAGAAAATCTTCGTGATGGATGACGAGAAATATTTTACGTTTTCCAATTCATCGCTGGATTCTATACTGACGACATTGAGGAGGCTCCACCACATGTGAAATATGCATTCAAGAAGAAATTCGAAGCGAAAGTTCTTGTTTGGTTGGCGATTTCGGCAAAAGGAGTGTCTGAACCATTCATCAGTACCACAAAAGGATTTGCATTGAACAAAGAACGTTATACGGAATTTTGTTTGCCGGAACTGAAGCGTTTCATCGAAGACAATCACGCGGATGATGATTACGTGTTGTGGCCTGACTTGGCGAGCTGTCATTACGCTAAGACTATACAGCAATGGTTGCGGAATGAAAACATCCCATTTGTAGCAAAGCACATGAACCCTCCGAACGTTCCACAAGCCAGACCAATCGAAAATGTATGGGGCATTTTGAGTTCTAAGGTGTATGAGGGAGGTTGGGAAGCAGCCTCGGTAATTGGATTGAAACGTCGAATTCAAAACAAGCTCAAGAAACTGGAAAAGGGCGTGCTTTCAACTATGATGAGTAGTATCAAGTCCAAGCTTTATCATGGGACGGGTGGTCCAGTGGTGAACGCACTGGACTATCACCAAGAAGGCCCGGGTTTGAGCCCCGGAACAAGAGAATTTTTCTCTTAGAAATTACAGACTGCCCAACGTCCTTAAGTTGACCCAAGCTTCATAAATTGGATAGTTACGGTGTTCGATGCGCGTAACGAAAAAACTGTACTCATCACATATGACGCCACACATATGTTGCCGAGCGCCGGCACACGCAAAAAGAACAAAGGACAGAGAAACGTGGTTGGCATTCTTTCCTCACTACTGATGCTACATCATAGATGGAGCCAATCGCAGAATAAGAACTGTGAATGATGACAGCCCAGCAAGCAAACACTGTGGTTCACAACGCCAAGTCCATCGTCCTAAAAAATGTCATCACCTGGTGGCCGAACTGTATGATACCAACATATCAACACCTTCCTCCCGGCCCCGATTACATGGAAACTGCACGACAACATATGCGTAGAATAAGAACTAAGACTACTAGATGTAATGTTCAAATAGGATAAAAATGTTAAGTGTAATGAACTCTAGAATGAAATGTAAAAACTGAAATATAGACCATACGAAATAATAAGAATAATAAGCTTCATCGAATCGGTCGAGATGGACCGCTTTCTGTGATTTAATGTTGAATGGGTTATAAGAAGTCAAATATAAAAACTCATTCGAAAATCTCTTTTACAGAATTTTCTATTAGCATTTGAATTTTGTCGCTTTACTTTCCGAGCACCCGTTATACATCCACATAACGTGTACAATGCTAATACATCACTAGTACATCACTAATACACCACGAGTACATCGATACATGATAAATTTGTATTCGTGATGTATTAGTGACGTACTGGTGATGTATTAGTGTTGTACAAGTGTATGTGTATATGGTTGGTTGGTTTATTTGGGAAATATAATTCGATTTGTATACAAACAAAATACATCTAAATACTTAAGAGCTAAATTAAATGTATTCATTCGTCTGATTTACGTCCTGAATTAAAGCACTGAGGCCATCCTTGTTGGGCATATTGTGCTGCACTTCCCTTTCCAAAAAGAAAATCTTTTAAAATCCCCTTTCGGGTTCATTAAACCGCTTGCTCCTAGTGATAAAGGAAAGCACATCGGTCAATTTTAGTTTCAGTTGATCTTCAGGAGTCAGATAGAAGTCTCCTAAAAACTTCGTTCTGAGACCCTTCAGAGCCGGACAACTGCATATGAAATCCCTAGCCGTATCTGGTTCTAGTCCACAGTTCTTGCAAGTTGGGTCTGCAATGATTCCCATCTTGCTGAGGTGGTAGTTCAAACTGTTTCTGTTTTGACCCGTTAAGATTCCAACTAGTTTACTCAATTCTCTCCTGTTTAGGCTCAACAGAAATTTCGTATTCCCGTCATTACACCCTGTCAAAAATTTACCGATTCGTTCTTGCTTTCACTAAGGATTTCATCAGACCTGAATATCTACTGACAGCAGGTTCTGGTCCAATGAAGTTGGAATTACTTCCCTCTCTGGCCAAATGGTCAGCCTTATCATTCCCTTGCACTCCTGAGTGTCCTGGTACCCTAGTACCTGGTGGTATGTGTATATAGTGGTAGAATTTTTTGCGTCACACATGCAATTCATATATCATGAACACTTCAAATATACGACAACAAAACAGCAACAACAAATCACTAATACACTAATACAACCTTTAAAACACTCATACATCAAAAATACATCACAAATATATCAAAAATACCAAAAAAATACATCGAAAATCGCACTAGTACGAAAAATGACCTAATGTAACACCAAAGTGACGCACAAAAATGCGAGTTTTTGTCGGTTATTTGCAAAAAGTACTTTTGCTCATCAAGTTTTGCATTTTAAGAGATTTTCGCTCCACAAATGTTAAAATGAACAAATTATTCGGTCTTCCTCTCTACAAAATATTGTCTTGTACACAAACGAGTTCTATTTACTTGGATTACTCCCTTAAAGCAATTATCTAAAAAATGAGTAGCGGAAATCGTGTTCAACTTATTTTGCATTGAGTGCGGAAAGGGTTGAATAATTCGAATGTTTCTGTAAAGTAAATTAAGATGTTCGAAATGATTGGAGAGAGTGTCTGAGAGAAATTCAGTATTGCTGTTGAAAGTACGATATCTATTGAATACGGTCTATCCTCTACTAATTCGTATACAATGAAAGCCTTAGTTTCTATAGTTCTACAAATACGTGAGCATAATGAAATAAAGATGAAAGTATAGTAGAACAAATGGAAGATTTAAATTAAAAATGAAAACGAAAGTTTTTAAAGTATTCCACGGAAATGTCTTCTAATTGCCGTCAAATGGGTTATGCAGGAGTTGGAAATTGTGAGGGAAATAATATAAAAGCCGCCCGCTTTATAGTATAGTAAAAAAATCCACCTTGGACTTTAAAAATGAGTTTACATTCCAAAGAGCGTAATTTCATATTTTTATAGCTTTTTCAAATAATCTGTGAGGTATACGTTTTCGCTCTACATCTTAATGTAAATTGCCTTTAGTGTTATCACATATAAAGGATTGAAATCACGATTATTATGCAACATTTTCTAATTAAAAGTTACCTCAATTCTTGCTAAGTTGTTATAGTTTCTAAAGTGTTTTCTATGAGAAACTGTGTGATAATAATGTAATTAAATAGAAATTATATCAAAGCACGTACGTTTTGGGTTAAATACAAGGGAAATATTTCCATATCCAGGCTTTTATTCATATCATGCCAATGTGACGGTAAAACGTGAATTGAACAAAAACGGTTGTGTTTTAATCTATTTGTTCACGTTTTTAAATGAATTTCTTGGCAAATCATTTCGAGAAAGCTAATTGCTGAAAGCGTTAGATTAGTAGATGTACAGTCCTACAATATCATGCCGGTTTTCCCTTTCGACTACCTTGAAGATTTATTATTCATTCAAATCTATAAATATACTGATAGGCACGCGTGCCAACAGGCGGTCTGAGGAACTGTTATCAACCGTAACTAATATCTGTATAACTTGGCTTTTTGTTTACACGACCTAAGAATGAACCTTCATCAAGTTGGATTCACCACAAAGTTTTTATTGATTTTTGTACGAGTCAAAATAAAATCTCGTTTAACTTTAAGATATTCGTTTCTTCACGTCGCGTCGGCAGCGACTCATATTCACGTCTACCAAAAAACCATATTGGTAGACACAATTCAGCAAATACTTTTGGTCATAGAAGTATAGGTCCCAGAACCCATGTGCAGGTTTGTCCTAGAGTCAACAAGTTAACTTTTGTTAAAATCGCAGTAAATTCAATTAAAACTTTTTTAGGTCCACTTTATTTCCACATTTGTCTTCGCTGTTGCAGTATTTCATGATTAATTCATAGAGACGTAATAAAAACTAATTGTGCCGAAGTCGAGAGGGATGGGACTAGGAGTACAGATGGCACTCATGTAGATGCTATGTTTTCGTAAATAAACTGAACCACTTCATTAAATCGGACAATTTCGCCGACAGACAGAAAAGTGTCCAAAAAGTTAGTTAAAATCTGCCGAGAATTACTCGAGATTTAGTTATGAAACTTTGAATTGACATGGGTTACAAAGTATGACAAAATTGTAACAATAGTCCTTCAACCGAAAAAAATTTTGCAATTCACCGACGGAAAACTCGCTTTTTCGTGCGTCATTTTGGTGTCGCATGAGGTCAATTTTCGTACTAGTGCGACAAAACCATTTCAACGCACTAGTGTGTAAAAACCGCTATTACTAGTGTGAAAAAATAATTGAAATTTCGACAAATTTTCGCAAGTGGAAACATGCAGAGAAAAGCTCGTTTTTGGTCGGTGAATTGCAGAAAAACGTTGTTTGATACACGTTACGTGTGCTGGTAGTCACACACGTCTTCGGCTCATATCGGCAATCTCACATCTAGTGCGTTAAACTACATTCATACGTAACTTGTATCAGAAACTGCTAAATCAATTTTGTCCAAAGAATAAGAAGTTATCAAAATAAAAAAACTCTATAACATCGCCAACTTGTGACGTTACTGACAGCTTTCATCCTTAAATCATACCCGCAGCGGAGAGTCCACAAACCCAAAAAAAACATAGTGCAAAGACATCTAGGAAATGCTATCGTATATTGCGTTTCTACAGAGAAAATATTTTCTTATGAAAAATTTTTTGGGTCTGGCATTTGTGACGCCTTTTTTTAACACCTTGTCAAGGATATTTTTGCGTATTTGCAGCGTAAACGTTACCTCAAGCGATATCATTTTTAGATCCGTACGAAGAACGAAGTTTGTAACCAGTCGAATTTAGATCTGGGAGAAGGGGTGGAGCACCGATTATGGTCCTTGGATGACGAATCAGCAGTAAATAAATGTCCGTCCGTCCGCCTGTCGGTCAACACGATAACTCAAGTAGAACTGAACCGATTTTTAGAAACCTTTTTCTCCCTGAAAGGAAAATGATTGAATCTGGGCACTGTCGGGCCAAGGGCCGCTGAGCTAAGGCCGATTAAGTGGTTTTTTGCACATAACTTGAGTAAATCTTCTCAGATTTTCATAAATTTTGAAACGTTTGGGTATGCCTGACAATTTATGGAAGAACATTTTTAAATTTTGAGCTTTTGGACTCAGCCAGGGTTCTAAAACTGAATCTCTACTAGGGCCCAACGGAATTTTTGAAGGTTTGAGGAACTTTTTCACTTTTATATCTGCGAAATTAGAACAGAAATCGCTATGAAAGGTTTTACATAAAAGATATGGACATGAGAAAATCATGCAAATTAAATTATAGAAAATCTGTTGAGTCGTTCGGGCTGTAGTGTCCTTAGTGTGGGACAAGCTCACCGCCCAAGGATAACGCGACTCTACACGACATTTGGTCGTTTTTCGTGAATATTTCTTTAATGATGAGGTTTTTTGTGCAGTGTTGTAGAGAAAACAGAGGCGAACTTTTTCGTATAGAAATGTGGGTTAGAGGCCTCTCTTAAGTGCTTTAGATCAGTTCTAAGATCGGCCCTGGGACAAAAATTTTGTACAAAATGTGTTCAAAAATTTGTTTCTAATTTTTTCTTCAAACTTTTTTTTTCAAATTTCTTTTTGAATTTTAGGCTTTTTTAGGGATTTGGAGAGGGTTTTTGCGTCGTTGCTTCGGACAGATTTTTCAATATTGCCCTTTCGGCAATTTCCAGTGCAATTTAACGTGGACGTAATTTCATACACTTTTAAGGGTTAAGCCAATATTTACTTAGACACACACGTTAGAGTCTTTTTGCAACATCTATTCTGCTTGTCACACCTATTCTGATACCTCTACGGGTCCCTTGCATATGTTTTTAAGAGGTTTTTTGAAGTAACTCTTGCATTTTGCAACCGATCGCTAGTTCGATTGAAATAAGCAACGATTCGACAAGGATTGCAATAAAAAGCATGATTGTATTCATCGGATATCGGATGTGGACATGTGGAGTTATCAATGACTTGACACTAGCGCCATTTTTAACGTAATCGAAAAGACACAATTAACACGGAAAGATCAAAAAAAAGGTTTCAGGTAGGTGGTTTTAAATATTTTGCCAGGATCGTACAATTCGTTTGTCAAAAATCTCAAATTACTTGAAAACGTTTCAAAAGGGAGAAACTCATACCCCGAAGTGTACGAGTTTAACGTCTTAAATTACTATGTTGAATTAATTATTTGAATGGTTTTTATTATTGAATAACCCCATTGGTAATTAAATAGATTCGTATTAATTTACATTTCATTTCTTAAAATCAAATAAATCCTCATTGACAAATTAAAGCAATTTCCGTTTCACTGCGAAATTGACTTTATTTGTATCCTACAAATTGTTTCCCCTTTTTTATCAAGTCGAAATTCTTTAAAATATATTAAATCCCCGTACTTTATTATACCGTTCACTTTCAAAGTCCACTTTTTTCACAATGTCAAACAACAAGTCTATAATATATACCCGTAAAAGAAAAGAGAGAGGAAAAAAATGTATCATCGAAACAACTAATGGGCCGCTAAATTTACACCCTTTGTTCGCTAAGCCTCCCCGAAAAACAGCAGGTTACAATTCCGAAATTCAATATAACACTGAAAAACGGATAAGAATTTCGGAAAAATACATCTAAATTTTATTTATTTATTCAAATCTCTATCCAAAGCTTAACAACAGTAACAAAAAAGACCTTTTTATTCATTTTAACTGACTGAAGATTTTTATACAAATCTTGGAATACATAATGCCCCTCCTGTGGTTTTCATTTCGTTCCATTAAATTGATTTAATTACAGAAGAAGACAAGTTGAGCCCACACTTTTGTTTTGTTATATTTTTTTCTGTTTTTTGAAGGAAATAGTAGGACGTCATAATTTTTATTGACAACGTAATTAATTTAATATAAAAATTCAATACAAAACACATGTGCCGTGTGTCCCATTTATCTGAAATTGAATTTGAAAGAATGCTGAAATTGATACTTTCTTTTACCATGGAAATTATGTTATCAGTGTGAAAAAGAAGATGTCTTCAGAATGATTTATTCTAATTGGTGACTAGCGTGAATTTATGTTTTCATATCGAATGTCAAACATTATCAAAGGGCGTCTATAGCATTGTGGCATAAGAATAAACTCATTTTTCTACACAACACACGTGTCGAATATCTGTTTTTGATTTTTATCTGATAATTGGGTTCCGAATGATGTAAACCGACATTGGATATGAATATTAATTTTGGTTGTTTGTGTATTTTACGTATTGTTTGGAATATAAGCTTTCAGGTCCGTCATCAAAGAAAATGAAAAAGTTACGGAGGGTGTAGGTAAAATTATTTTTATTTGCAAGTACTGTGTGTATCATATCGATACCTAATTGCGAATAGCACGTATCTCCATTCAAGTTGAATGGAAATTAGTGTTGAGCGCAATTAGGTATCGATATATTTTGTTCTCGGCCGCAGTTTGTTAGGCTCGGCCATTTTATCCGTCAAATGGTTAAAGAACGCAATGTTCTTTGATTGGTGTAAATTCTTGTGGACAAAGTGTCCGTATCTGCATAGGCCTAAATATTGGATGTTTCGGGCCGCATTTATGTCCCGATTAAACATTCGGTAACGTTGCGACGTCGTGGCTATGAATATGCGATGTTGGAGATTTCGTCTTGTGGTTACCCTAACTCTGTCATCCTCGCTCCAGCGGTCGTTGCGGCGAATTCGAACTCTGTCCGCTCTTTGTGATTGCGTTGGTTTTGGATGTGCCCTGTTTGTGTCTTTCATTTGGGCAGCGAGGTAGCGTGTGCTTGTTGCCGTTGTGATGAATGTCGCTGGAGTGGATGCCTCGGACGGCTTACAATTTTTGCAAAATTTAAGCCTGAAAATGCAGACGAAAAATCCGTAAGAAAAAATGCAGTTGGTAGTGGAAGTATAGTAGTGGATGTACCTGTCTTTCGAAGCTTCGACACTTTGCAGTTCCTCAAAACAAATGCAGCAGTTTTTTGTCGTTCGGAATTCATTCTGCGGTATGACGATAGTGTTCGGGCGTTGCTGAATGGCACGTATTTTTTTTTGTTGGTGGGGCAGCGCATGTGTCGACTTAGCTGGGGTAGAGCTACTGCCAATGTAAACTAAATTGAGTTTTTTGCGGTCCTGTCTGCATTTTGTGTACCCCACGATATCTGCAGCTAATTTTGACATCGTTTTTTGCGTGCAGACATACTTCTCGAAGTTTAGATTGGCACACTTCAGCGTCATGAAAGTGGAAGTGCCTTCATTAAAAAATTTCAAGCGTGAGTGTAGATACTTTCGGTAGTTCGGGGACTTTGCTGATGGCTCTTCCACACCATCCTTCTGGCGGTCTTTTTCGTATTTCGCGAGAAAATCACCGCAAAGCTTTTTTCTGACACGCCGCCTTTTCGTGAACCCTGTAAGGATGAAATAGTTAATATTCTGAAAATAGGTCATAACATAGAGTTAATGTACCTGCTTGATAATGGTAATCTTTTTGTTTGTGCAAAATATTCGTTTCATGAATGTTGCCGTCACTGTCCCACGTTCTACGCACTGTTGCCGTCATATTTCTTATACCTGGACCAATGCCGCAAATGGTGACGTCACGCAAGTCTTCTATTTTGTACTTTGTGAGCTGTTGCAAAATGAGCGGGTCGGTTCTGGAAAGATTGACGTAGAAACATCTTACATAAGAAACATTACTAATAGTAGCGGAAAACTCACTTGTCACTCTTCGTCTGTGTCGTCATCTGCATCTGAATCTGAATCAGAGTCCGAATCGTTTGCATTTGATGGTTTCCGTTTTCTGTTGTTCGTGATCTCCCTGACTTGCTCTCTGGTCATTTCTCTGCCAGGTTTTAATTTGCAAAGTTGTACGGATACGTCGCAGGAGTTTGTCGTTATTTGACCACCAAATTTTTTTGTATCCGTTTCAAGTTTCGTGAAATTAAAGAGGAATTTCCAGAAGGGGTTGATTTTGCATTGTCAGCATCGGTGATTAATTCCACGAATTCCACTTGCGTGTACAAGGGCTTGCCGTTCGGTCGAAAAGATGATAAGTTTTTAACGATGTCGTACAACGATTTCGAATCGATAGCAAAGTGCATTAGACCGAAACCGTGTTGGGGTACCACGACAAAGTTATGAAGCGAGCACGGTAGATTGATTCACCGTCGTCATCGCCGACTTTGCTACGACGTCTTTTTCTTCTGTTACGCTGCTTACTCGGTATGGCAGCTTCGTCGGCAAGTCGTTGTGGCATATGTTGCTTTTCATCATTGTTAATTTTGCGTTTACGCTTTCGGCGTTTCCTTTTACGAACACTTTTACGAACACTTTCACGACCCTTCGATTTTGTAGTGGCTATCCAACTTCGTAGCCGCAACATGGCTGGAATCATTTGATGCCAAAGCAGGCGTGGTCCATTATTTTGCGTAGTTTTGCGTGCTGCCTTCGAATTAGCTTTTTGTTTCTTTTGGGTGGCTTTCTTTTAGTCGCGTTGCTGTTGTCATCGTCATTGTAATCGTAATATAGACGGCTGAAGTACCACTTGCCTCTTTTGTTGAACGTAGGCAATTTGCATATCTTTTGCAATTCGTCGATCAATTCAAGTTGGACATATTCGGGTCGTGCGGATTTCTTAGGGGCGAAGAGGTAGGTCATGGTGTGATACACTTTTTCCCCTATTATTTTCCGATTTTCCTTTCCACGCACTTCCTTCGTCTTCTTACCATCCAACAATTTGAAATGAAACCAATTCCTGATGCCCCTATACAATGCGTTGATATGTTTGCCTTGAAATTGACACTGAATGTTTTGTGAATGTGGTTCCATGAATTTTGTGAGAATTCTTCGAAGCTGCTTTGGACCTTGTATTGTTTACAAATCTCAAAAAATTCTGCATCATCCAGTGACGCAAAAAGTCCTTTCGGTTTGCCAATGTTTCTGCTGTTGGGGGCCATTGCCGAATTGGATGTAGCTCGTTTGAATTTCTTTAGGCGCAACATTGTCAAGTTCTACTCCAATTCCGAACCAAAAAGTTCGTCAATTTGTTGGTCATCGAGTGTTTCCATTGCATTGTACACTTTGAAGTAGACGAGATGACTGAAGATAATGGCCACTTTTGACAATTCGATTGCCTTTTCGTTCAACATCTCCATCAATTCCTTAGCCATTTCTTCAGCTTCCGGTGTTGCGGTTGTCGGCTGGCGTTGAGTTTTTCTTCCATCGACCACGAATTTACCACCATTCACAAGAGAGCACAATTTCAATTTGACGGTACTGATGTTGAACCGCTTGTTAGAATTTTGTACGCGACGCCAATTACTTGGTTGGGATTCTTGTGGTTTCAGCAATTGCTTCTGTGGTAGGTTGTGTTTTTGCTTAAAGTGTTTACGCAAGGCCGTCATTGTTCCGAAATCATCACGACACGCGTTTCCCTCGGCGTTAGGAAACGGACACAAGTACCTAGTGGTCGTTTTGCTCATTGGATGTTACAAGAAACTGACATTGTCGACATTTGTTTCTGTAAGCGCATAATACGTGTCTTGAAGTCCCGGTTCATTGTCTGCGCAAACACTGATGGATGGTAACTCATCTAAAAATTTACTGGGTTACAAACAATTTCGTAGATTGATTAAAAAGAGTTCTTACCGATTGAGGGCTTTGGTTGAGAAGTACGGCGGTATTTCTTCTTTTTGTTGTCGACGAAGTCGTCATCGGAATCGGATTGTTGTAGCGATCGTTTTGGATGACTTGGTGCAACAGCTTTTCGCGTCTCTTTCACTAATCTTGGCGTCTTAGTGAGGTATTTGTTCGATAGACGTGTGCTTTTGTTGCCGACGAAGTCGTCATCGGAATCGGGTTGTTGTAGCGATCGTTTTGGATGACTTGGTGCAACAGCTTTTCGCGTCTCTTTCACTAATCTAGGCGTCTTAGTGAGGAGAGCTTGCTCGTGGCGCTGTACATGTGGTGGTTTTCTTTTTCGCGTCTCTTTCACTAATCCAGATGACTTTGTGAGGAGAGCTGTTGGCTGTAAAGGAGATTATTTAAATTTTTATTTTTGTAGCATTGTCTTAATGTGTGTAGGGCACACTTACGTTAACGGGTGGAATGGGTGTTACTTTTCTCGGGTAAAATGTCTTCGACGACTCAAAGTCGGAGTTGTCGGAGCTAAACGAGCTGCTGCGGTTCAGCGGCATCATTGTGGATAAATTTTTTACTTTTGTACGTGGTTTTTGCTGGGAAGATGACCATGAACGGCTTCCTTGGATGATTCGGTTGTATTCATTCCCACGTCTTCCATCACTCGTTGAAGGCTGTTGGCCATCTTCTTGTTCGTGGTATACTCGTTTAAAAGAGGGAGTGTGATTTGCCGGCTCAGCCAAGTTAAGCGGCTCCCTAAAGTTTGAATCATTTTTCAATTGAACTTTAATTTTCATCAAATATTGTGAATGGAACCTATCCTTCTGGTTTCAAATTCTGAACAAACGTTTGATTCGTCGTTTGAGCGCCGTCACTTGCAGATTGCATGTTTTTAAGGTATGCTGCACAAACAGACGCGACGTACTCTTGGATTATTGTGGAATCTGTGGAGATTGGAAGTTTGATGTTAGAGTCCAATTTGCTTTTGGTGATAAATTTTTGTGTTGTTTTTTTGTTATTTGTTTTTTTGTTGTTTTTTTGTGTTTTTGTTAATTTTTTCTTTCTTTTTATTATTTGCACCTTTTTGCTATTTTT
>CM055406.1:36262602-36284451 GCA_029228625.1 Pseudolycoriella hygida | reverse complement strand
TTCCAATGTAACATTGCTTGGGATAGGATTCGTTAACTCACCCCGTGTAACATGTTCAAATGAACATTACGAAAAACGCATAATTTTGCGCTTTCTAAACGCAATTTTATTAAAAAAGTTTTACTTTAATTACATTTAGACAAATTGTAGCAATAAATTTGTTTGTCAGGAACAGTATTCGGTATATGAGTTCCGTTTCATCAAAATATATAATTCATTACGATTTGATGTGACATATGAGAAATTTATATAATCTTCAAGTTCGTAATAAAACATTTCGGTTGCTTTTTCATTAATTAATAATTAAACATCGATCATGCTGTTCGTCGACAGATATTCATTAAATATGTATTTGCGTCTACGGATATCCGAGGAAAAAACCGTCATGATGCCTCCTACAAGAGAGCTCAATTGATGGTAATAATTTTATGTTGTAAGGAAGTGTCATCATTCAAGTCATCATTCACAAAATTACAACAAAGTAGACGCAAATGTTTAAAACTTTTTGGCTCACGCCATTGACCTACATGTTTTATCACTTTTTTATCGCAAGTCACTTGTTCTCTTTCTTTAAATGGATTTATAACTGATTGGATCGAAACATTGTCTCTCATTTATTTTATTCTTTTTTATCCTTTGCAATAATGCCGTCCAAAAGACAGGAATTTTCTGAATTTTTGCAATCAGATTTGATTGAGTTTCTTTGACAAATAATAATAGCAAAGAATTAATTATAGGAAGAGAATCGTAAGATTGTGCAACGCTTCGTTTTAACTCTTTCAACCGAAAAACCGGTTTAACTTGAGAAAAATACAAGCGAATGCGTAAAAAGAGCGATAAAAGAGAAATTAAAAAGGTGCACAAGCTTATGATTCCCTTCCTGTAAGTTTGTTTCCTCAAATCATCAAAAAGTTCATGTAAATTTACCCATTTGTAAAATAGTAGATAGCAACAGGAGAATACTGAGTATCCTTCGGACATTTCGCAATATAAATAACGTACGAAACTCTTGAAACAGAAAAAGTTTATAATTATAATTGACTTAAAACTGTACTCAGAACACTTTTTCGACACGTACGAAGTAAGAAAGTTCCTATACGTTCATTACTAACATTGTCGAATGGAGAAGATGGAGACGGTTGCGCCAAACCTCAAAAGACGTTGCCATACAAACTTTAAATCGTGAATCACTCGACAAGTACGCAACGTCGGCACGCCAAATGTATGACGATCTCCCCAATATGACCCCTAACACTCAATTAATTCTGTGCACACATGCGAAAAAAGTACCTCAAATAATTCCACTATTCAAAATCGATCCAACCAACGATCGAACCAACACAATTTTAATATATTGAATTGGTCTTTGAGAATTTCTCTAAATTGAATGCCATCACACCGACGACTGAACATTTTCATTGAAGATCTCCCAGTCACGGAAAACATTTTACAAATTCATTACAAATTCATCACTTTTTAACAATATTGCACATAAACATAAACATCAACGCCTCATCACAATGGATTCTACTTTCCAATCAACCAATGATTTTCACAGCAACAACACAACGGCCTATTTCAATAACACTTCGGACATTAATCCAGGTATTTGTGGCAACTTTAAAATTTACCAGCTTAATGTAGAAGGCATTTCTGTGGATAAGTGCCAGTATTTAGAAAAAGAATGTGGTGAGTTGAAGGCCGACGTCATTTTGCTGCAAGAAACCCATTTGACACATGAAGGGGAGCGTTCAAATATCGGAGGCTACACTATGGTTGCGTCCAAACACCACAAACAATTTGGTATTGCTACTTATGTTAAAGACAACCTGCTTCCGCTCGTGCAAGTGCTCAATCCCGAAAACGATTTTTACTCAATAATCAAAGTGGACGACTACACCATCGTCAATGTTTACAAGCCACCATCTATGGAATTTGGAGCAGAAGTTTTACCAAATTTCGAAAAACCGTTTTTTGTCGGTGGTGATTTCAATAGCCACAACCCTTTATGGGGCTACAACGATACAAATCGAGATGGTGTGAATGTCGCCGAGTGGATGATTCGTGAGGACCTGACATTACTCTTCAATGCCACCGATCCTGGAACTTTTCGTTCAGCGAGATGGAATCGATCATACACACCGGATTTGAGCTTCGTTTCGAAAAATACTGACGGTAGCACTCAGCCGGCGTTACGTAGATTGCTCCGTGGTTTCCCAAATAGCCAGCATCGGCCTATTATTGTCGAAATCGGCCTAAAAGTGCCTCTCGTCCGTGTAGACAAAAGAAACCGCTGGAACTTCAACAAAGCAGATTGGACGAAATACGCTCAAATCATCGATCATACTATCCTACGAATCCCGGCGCAAACATCTTGCTACGATCGTTTCGTCAACCTAATCAAGACATCAGCCTCAAAGTCGATTCCTAGAGGCCATAAGCAAACCATCACACCGGGATGGTCAGATGATTGCAGGACACTGTTCGACAATTTTCAGACAACAGGAGATGTCGAAACCGGGAAACAGCTGCTTCGGAAACTGGATGAAAACCGGAAACACGAGTGGGAGACGAAAATGAGCTCCGTTGATTTTGCCAAGTCTAGCAAAAAAGCATGGAAGCTGATCAATCGGCTGAGCGGTAAGTCAACGAGTTCGAAATCGGTTTATCCTATTACCCCTGACCAAATAGCGGCGCAGATTGTTCAGAATTCGAAGGGAAACGTGGCGGCAGGACAAAAGAGAAAGGCCAACAGAGAATTGAAGAACAACTTTCGAAACAGTCCGATAACATCCATTTTTGCTGCACCATTCATGCCAGAAGAAATAACTAAGAGTATCTCGGAGGTAAAATGTGGAAAAGCCCCTGGAGCGGACAACATATTCCCCGATTTCATAAAACATCTATCCCCAAATGCTATCAGGTGGCTTAGTAAGTTTTTCACAAATATTTATTCCACAGGTCAGTTGCCAAAAGCTTGGAAGAAAATTAAAGTTATTGCGTTCCCCAAACCAAACAAATCTTTGAATGACCCAGCCAGCTACCGTCCAATTTCTCTCCTCAGCTGTAGCTTCAAGCTGTTCGAGAGAGCGATATTGTTTAGATTGGGAGATACCATTAAAACTACAATCCCGAAGGAACAGGCAGGATTCCAAGCAAACCGCAGCTGCTGTGACCAAGTCCTTGCTTTGACCAATTACATCGAACTCGGCTTCGAAAAAGGACTCAAGACAGGCGTGGTATTTCTGGATCTCACGGCAGCGTATGATACGGTTTGGAAAAAAGGACTTTTAATGAAACTAAGCCGAATTATCAAATGCAAGAAAACACTCTTTTTGATTTCAAACATGCTGAGTGACAGGTGCCTTCAAGTTGAATTGAACGATAAGATCAGCCGCAAGCACATACTGAACGATGGCCTACCGCACGGATCAGTTTTGTCTTGTGTGCTCTACTGCCTCTATACCAGCGATATCCCGAATACGAAATCAAGAAAGTTTATCTACGCAGATGATATAGCCATCGCAGCCCAGGCCAAAAAATTCGAAGACAGAGAAATTTCTCAGATCAGATCTGCAGAAAATGTCTTTTTATTTCACAAAGTGGAGGCTAAAACCGAACGCTGGGAAAACAGCATCGATCACTTTCCACCTGAACAATCACCAAGCCAATCGAAAGTTAAAGCTGAAACTCAATGGAAAGAAAATTGAACATGACAAATTTCCGAGATATCTTGGCGTAATCCTGGATCGCAGCTTGACATTCCGACCACATCTGGAATGTGCACAGAAAAAAATAAAACCAAGGCTTAATATTGTACAAAAACTTACTGGCACTACCTGGGGCTGTTCAGCGAAAACCTTGCGCATCACCACTCAATCACTGATAATGTCCGTCGCTGATTATTGCTCTCCAGTTTGGATGCATAGCTGCCACACCAAACTCGTGGACACTCAAATCAACGTTGCTCTGAGGCTAATCTGCGGGGCCGTACAACCGACGGAGGTCGAATGGTTAAGCGTTCTCAGCAACATTGCTCCAGCACACATAGCAAGAGAAGAGTCAGCATTGAGAGAGTGCAGAAAAATTCAATTGGACCCGGAACTGCCTATCTACAGTGACTTCCTTTCGGCACCTACTAGCTTACGGCTGAAATCACATTCGCCTTTCTGGGTTTTTTTCCGAAACGCGGACAATCAAAGAGATCAAAAGTCTCGGTGGAAAGAGTGGTGGAATGGAGTATCAGTGTACAACAAAGAACTGATTAACGATCCAACAGCAGAGGTGAATGGGTTCAACTTACCCCGTCGTACATGGACCCGATTAAACCGAATTCGAACCGGTCAAGGATGTTGTGCCTTCTTTCTCCATAGATGGAACATGATAGAGTCGCCGCTTTGTCAATGCGGCGAGATACAAACCATGAAACATTTGGTAGAGGAGTGCAGTATACACGGCTACGACGGTAGTATTGAGGAGATCCATTCGGTAACGACTAACGCTTTGTCTTGGTTGAACAGTCTGTCCGTGGATATTTGAAGTTCGTGTGTTTTATGATGAATTTTTTTTGTGCAATAATTTTTGCTGAATTTTTTGTTGAATAATTTTGTAACTAATTTCCAGTCATTTTCAAATAAATAAAATTCGAAATCGATAGGGGCATAAATCTGCACGAAAAAGTATCAAATTGACTCTAAGAATATTATGAACAAGGCTTAGTTACGATAATTTGAATACAAAAAACCTGATAATGTGCCATCGTGAGTCGTATATATCATACTCGAAATTTTAACGAGAAAATTTACATGAAACACATTGAGTTTCGACGTCACCAAGCGCTAAATAAGCGGATTACACCAAATCGATTCATTTCATCGACGACGTTACATTTATTGTCTAGACTGAATCGTATCGGTCATTATGAACTTTGAAATTAATGACCAAAAAATTGTTAGAGTGCTGTAAGAGCCATTCAACTAAGGGACTACAATGCATTTACAGTAAATTTAATTATTTACAGAAAAAAATAAATGACGCAGATACGAATTTGTAATATTTCATTACCGTTATTAAATGGGTTTATTAGCAAATTTATATCCTACATCAACTTATAATTTCTCATTTACTGTGAGCATAAATGTGATAAAGAAAAACCTACACTTGAAATCAACATACAATAAAACCTTGCTCAAATATGCAATGTGTTCATTCATTGTGTTACTAAAATCGGTGTAATTTTATTTTATTGAATAAAATTCCTTGTTTTATAGTTGACTTTTGAACGAAAAAGATGCACGTAAACTGGTGGCCTAATCAATGATGAAAGCTCGCAAGCCTTTAGCTGTGACAAGAGTGCGGCGTCGGCTTATGTCAAAGTTTACAACGATGAAGTTCATAATATGTATCACGACACTTCATCATGAAGTTTTGTATAGTTTGACATCAAGTAACGTAAGAAAGGAACTTGACATCAAGTAGCCACAAATGTTTTGTTGGTTATTCAACCTCATATGGGGCTGTTCATAAATGACGTCCGGTTATTTTGACAGTTTTTTGACTGCCCCTACTCTACTTCCTCGTCCGAATTCCAACCAACCCACCCACCTTCAATAAAGAATTTGAGTTTCACAAAAAAAATATATTTTTTATTGTAGCATGAATAGAAATACATTTTGTGGTTTTTATGTACATTTTTCTTTTAACACATTGTCAGGAAAACGTTTTGGCTGAGTCTTTGTTTCGACAAACAACCTCGAGCATACTCCCAGTTTTAAATTCATGACAGAGATTTGACAAAACCACAAATTCCCAACATTCTCATAACGCCCCCTCCCCCCACGTCCAAATTCGTATGGTTTTTCTATACCTCTTGTACGACCGGACGTCATTTATGAATGGACCCTGAGAGAATGATTTAATTTCTCAGTTTCTAATCGATTTTTTTAGGCTGAGATTAACATAACCTCGTTTTCGAACGATTTCAATTATAAAAAAATCAGATTAATCTTTGGGATGGCATTGATGTTCCGTAAATCTGCTTCCTTGAGTTCAGAACTGGAAATAAAGAACATTACTCTAAACATAAAACTAGAAAAAGTGGGCTGCTGTTTAAGCTGATACTACTGTGTTTTGAAAAACTTGCCTCGATTTTGGCATATTCAAATTTTGAATGTTCGATGTCTGATTTGAAAATACAGACTGTAATTCGGAACAATAAACCTCAAAAATCTGAAATTTAATCAAATTTGTGAATTTCAGTCAAGTGGATTTATTGCTTTTAAATAAAAATAAACAAAAAAATGGCTTTCGTTTAACCAATTGAACAGTCAACCAATCGATTGCTTTTTGTAGAGAATTTTGGGGTTGGATAATTCGTTGACAAACAAATTTTCCAACCCGAGTCTCTATGTTTTCTATGGATATTGTTCAAGAATCTTTTAATTACTACTGATTAAAGCAGCAGATTGAAAGCGGGTACGAATTTTCGGAGTTTTGAGGATTAACGAGTATTAGCGGATCATGGCGAACCATTTCGAGTGGTAAATACAGCTATTATGTAGTTTGAACGCTACGTATTTGAGGGATAGAGTGATTATCAGCAAGAATGTCGTTAGCAACAAGCTTCGGAACATTTTTACCATTGAGTGATGGGTTGGTTTAAGGAATCCTAAAATAACGAAACAGGATTGCAGTCTCGTACTTCCAAATATCCATTTTATTTTCAATGCATGGCTTACATTCAATATTAATACAATGAATTCCATAGACATTTCATTATAGCGATATTTTATACCGAAATATTCAAATCTGAATTCGATTTGAAGGTTCAATGATTCGAACATAAATCACCTCACCACAAACCATTTTATATTTCATTTCATTTAAAACTAACATATTTAGGAAGAGAATCGCCTTAAATATTTTAATCAGGGTGTTTGTGCAAAAAACAGATCAACAAGCATTAGTTAATTGGATTGAAAAAAAAATGTATCAGTGGCTGACGTATATCTTATGTGGAGCCGAAAATGCAGTTAAAAGCATGAGCTGCAAACAAGTAAATGATGATACTAGATGTTCTCACGACAGGTATGAGTCAAATAATACAACTCGTGAGTGTAATTACACATTTTCAAATACAGACCACAAACGGATAAATTTTTAAGTAGGCAGACATTACCTTCCTTAACTGCTACGTTTACAATGTGTTTGGAAGAGGTGTATCAAAAGTGAATCACAAAACGCATCAAACGGAATGGAACAACATTTTTTGCGCGAGATTAATAATTCAGGTATTCCACTCTCTCAGTTTACTTACTTTAGTTAACTTTTTTTTAATTTGTGAACTTAAATATTTATGCCAATTTAACACTGGCTCACTGGAGTAGTTTTATTTCATTTTACCGTTGTATTTTTTGTGAAAAAAGAGTTACCGCGGGGAATTTTTTGCTCTGTGTAGACGCGTTACTTAGCGGCAATTCATAAATTACGTAACGCAAGAGGAGGAGGGGAGAATGAGGCAAGCGCTACGGCTAGAACAAATATTGGTCAAACTTTATTCTTTTTGCGTTACCAATTACCAATTTTCGAGTTACGTAATTTATGAACGGAACCTTAACAGCCTTCAACTTGTGACTTTCATGATATAACCATCTTTCTGTAGATACCCTTGACATATGGTCAAATTGGGAATAAGGGTGTTTCAGAGTTTTATTTGAACTTGTCTCGAGGACTGCTGTCAAAACATTAATGAATGAAAATGAATGAGAGAGTACGGAAAAGTTTGAATTTCTCTTCTCTAATTTTCAATGACATTTTCATTTCTCTTTTCCTTCTCTTATTTTGAGACATCCCGGACGGAATATGTGAATGCTTTTTCTTTCGTCGTACAAATTTTGCATGGCATAAGACATTCCCACACGATTCTTCAGGAATGTGTTAACCTTTTCCTGACGGGATGTGACACAAAAAAGGTAAAAAGCCGGATACCCTTAGACTACATAGAATTAAATCTAGTTAGAGATCGAGATTAGAAATCGTTGCCGAATCCCATTTCATTCATGTCATGAAAAAACCTTAAATTCTTACCCCTACGTGTGAAATGTAGTGACGGATGGGATTTTTTTGAACTTTTTTACCTTTTTGGACCCGTCCGTAGTACAATAGTCCTATATGTTTAAATACTATAAACAATTTTATTGTAACATGGGGTAGACCGTGATGGGAGTTGGAGGAATAAATTTGTTATCGTCTAGTGATGACGAATCAGTAATAAAAAATTGTCCGACTGTCTGTCACTCCAGTACTACGAGACTTAGAAAGTTGCTTCCAAGAACAAAGTTGTAGGGCCTTCGGTAGGGCCTTTGACATTACCTTGGGTAATTTCTATGGATCTTTGAAATTCTTACAGTTATAATAGAACAGAAAACGTTGGATTGTTTGCTTATTTGTATATTTAGATACGTTCGAGTCTCTTTGCCACATCTATTCTGTTTGTCACATCTATTCTGATACGTACGGGTCTTTGGTTATGTTTTCTTATGACTTTGATTTTTGCAATCCAAAATCGAAAAAATACGAACCCAAATCTTTAGGCGTAAACACAGTTTCGTAATGACAAAACAAGATTGGTTTATAGCAAAGGTTCATTTTCTCGATTACCTTTATTTTTCGTATTAAGTCTTTATGGATCTCTGGACATTTATTAAGAAATGAATGTATCGTAAAATATTATAACCAAATTGCTCTTATATTTCGCTACATTCTTTCTTACATAAATTGCTTTACAAACCAATTAATTTCAATTTCCCAATAGAGGACATCCACTTACTTTTTTTTTGGTCATTTCATTCTGTTTTATACAACGATATTAATTGGATAACAAATCGAGGTCTCCATAAATTACGTCCGACTCGAATGAGAGATAGGCATATGGTAAAAATTCCATCGGATTTGTGGAAATACTTGAGTCTGAATTGTTCGAATAGAAAAAGTTAGGAGTTTTCTGATTTATCAGTTTTTTCCATTGTGGGAGACGGTAAAAGGAGAATTGAAAACTTTTACCATAAATCGTGTGAAAATATTTCATCAATAACTCAATAACACTCGCAATAACCCTAATAAATAATAATCCCAAGTATTTGACGATGTATAAGTGATTGATTCGTTAATTAAAGAAATGTTTTTACTTTCGCAAATCGTAACCAGAAAAAAGTTACATTAAAAGTAAATCTTTGGCAAGTCGATAAAAGATATCCGACGATGTAACATCATCAAAGTCCCTAATCCAAATTGGACTAACTTTTGATTGAATGAAATAAAATTATTCTTTTCATTTAGAGAAGATTTATTTTTCTCGAGAAAAAAAAGTGTATCTAACCGAACAACTTCATAAATCAATCAATTCTAACAAAACAATTAAACCAACCAACCAACTTCGATAAAGTCAATTCCATTTTACCATTACATGGAATCCGTTCAAACATTGATGATGACGATGATGGTGCTGCTGCATCGAAAATCCATCTTTAACATTATTAAATGAAACTAACATTTACTTCCTTTTTCTATACGTGCCTTATTTTCGGACTTGTGTCAAGACTCTTCCCATTTTCTTGTATTTTTCTTTTCCTTTACTGTGGTAACTTTTTCATTTTTTTTCCATTCAAGATGCGGCATATGCCTCTCTTTTTATTGGTCGAAAAAGATTTATATGCACTACGTGCTGAGAGTGACTTTATCGAATTATGAATTCCAGTTCAGTTCTTGGTTTATATTATCACATTTTTGTTTCATGAATTGATTCTTTTTTAAGATACGACTTTTATTTGCAATTGGTGGTTGGAGAATAAAGTTATTTCCGAAAAATTTAACCACAAAGGTTACATTTATTTATTCTATTTGTCTTGGCTCGTACATTCAGTTGTAACATTGCTGGGGATTACCGAGAAATGAATTACATAACCGACCGAATAAAAAAAAGGAACACCAACGATAGTTTCGCATTGTTGATATCTGCACAAGTTCTACCCATTCGTTGCACATTTGATTTAAAGTTTTTTTTATATACCAACACGCTGCCCGAATGGGGTAATTTGTACAAGCAAAATCGATAAATGTGCAAGCTGTCCGAAGTGAAAGATTCTTGAGAAGATTGTCTTCGTGCTTAATACGTCACGTTTGCTCTTTAAATTTTATTGCAAAACTTGAAAAATTTGTTAGTTCGGCTATTTACAGTTGAGACTAAGCTTTGAAAAAGTGATGTGTGAAATTTCTAGTCACGGCAATAATTGCAAGTTAGATAAAGCAGAGTGCAATAAATTGAGAATTCTATTATTTTGAAGTGGAGTCTGCTGATGAATGACGTGACGTCGCATCGTAGGGAAGAGGGACTGTGACACGTACTGAAATACTGAAGTCTGCATAATTGAGGACAAATTGAGGACATATTTTTGGCATAAAAAGCATTTCAAAAATATTTTGCCTTCATGGTTTTCGTATTGGAGAGCATTTACCGTTTTTAGTACAATCCTGTATCTCAGCCGCCTAGCTGGGACATTTTTTTTTTTCAAAAGGACGTAATAAAACAAAATTAGAACATAACTTTTTGCCAAAATTTTCGGTGCCCAAGACACAGCACCCTTTGCTCATGATTGCAAGAACAGAACGACTTCCTCAGTTGAAGAACTGAGGTATGTTTAATAAAACGCAACGGATTACAAACCCGGACAAATAACCCGGACAAAATAACACCGGACGAAATAACCGTGTCCGGTTTCAAGAAGTAATGAAATGTTAGAAAAGAATCCGGACAAAATTTCGCACAAAGCATGGTTTGCATATGTTGTTTTTGTGATGTAGGGGGCTCTGCCCCTTAAATCCCCGCGCCTGCGGCGAGCTACAATACACCCTGCAGGCGACCTTACAAGCATGGGGCTCTGCCCCAAACCCCGCTAGGGGCTACGCCTCTTAGACCCCGCAAGGGGGGCGATACCCCCTTGACCCCCCATCGCGGGGGCTGCCGCCCCTCGACCCCGCTTTTTTATTTTCCCATAAAGTTCTGACCTGCGGCGTGGCGCCTTACTTGTTAAACTCCGGGGGTTATTTTGTCCGGGTTATTTTGGTCCAGGGGTCGTTTTGTCCGGATGCCTCGCAAGTATTATCATTAATGCTAATCTCTAAGTTTTATCACTTATGATGGCAGTTTACGCGTGTGGAATCCTGATATCCTAGTAACCGGGAAATTTGGGAGCCGAAAAACTGGATACCGGGAAATTAGAAGAGAAAAGAGGTACGACGCATCGAAAATCGGGAAATCACTAAAAATCGGTAAATGACTAAATAACGGGAGATAAAAAAAATCGGGAAATGATTGAAAAGCGGGAAATGACTGAAAACCGGCAAATTACTAAAAATCGGGAAACGACCGAAAAACGGAAAATGAACGCAAATCATGAAATGACTCAAAAACGGGAAATGAACGCAAATCGGGAAATGACTAGAAATCGGAAAATGACTGAAAAACGGAAAATAAACAAAAATTGGGAAATAACTGAAAAATGGGAAATGAATGAAAATCGGGAAATGACTGAAAAATGGGAAATGAACAAAAATCGGGAAAATTACTAAAAAACGGGAAATAGCTAAAACGCTTGAAATAGTTGAGAATCAAAGAATAACTAAAAATTGCAAAAAAAAAAAATTCCTCGCTCCGCCCGCGAATTTTTATTAACTACGTTACAATACGGAATAAGTTTTTTTCACTAATATCATATATTTGGTCCAGGGAACAGTGGATTTTTTGGAAAAATTTGTGAAATTAAAAATTGTTTTGGGGCCACGACCGAATACTTAGAGAGAAAGACTCTGACAGCCGTGCGTCGGCGTTTCATCGGCTGGGTCTTCAAAACAATCTCTAGAATTTGGACTACATCCTACACTTGTCCAATGTTCAGCAAAAATGTAGAGGAGAGTTGTACCTAATCGGCTCTCAAAGACAATTTTGTTCGTTAGTGTCACTGGTACAAATTATTTGAGGGAGCGTCCATAAATGACGTCTGCATTTAGGGGGTGGGAGGGTAGTCACGAAAAACAGACGAAAACAGACGTCATGGTAATGTCGCTCAATTTGGAACTACCACCGTTTTCATGATGAAAGCCGTTTCTCTAGCACACCATAGTTGTCCCATCCCATTTTCGAACAAAATATTTATTCGTCTTTTCATTTCGAGAACTACAAAAATTGTAATTTCTCGATATTCAAACAAAAAAACAACAACCAACGATATTGGCGATGAAATCACACTATTGGCTTTCGCATTATGACCTTTTTCTTTTCGCATCAATTTTGTGTTGACTTTCGCACTATGCACGAACGCATAACTTAACTTTCTTTATTTTCGGTTCTCGAACGGAGTTTGAAAATTACAGTTTTCGCGTTCCAGCAACAGAAAAAAAGAAATTTAAATTTTTACAAGTAATTGAATTTTTCAAAATTGTTCGACCGTTTGTTGAGCACACTTTTTTATATTTGTTTATTTATTTAATAATTCAATAAAATTTTTTAGAAATAAATAAACTCACGCGAAATATATTTCGATCCTTCTGGATCATCCTCGGTCGCGTAGCAGATTAAGACTGTTTCTCCTGGTTTCCATGGAAGTGTTATTGACCAGCTGATAGAAAAACACTCGAAGAAAATTAGAAAACAGAATTTCTCAACTATGTTCACCGATTCCAGTAAAGAAAGAAGGAGAATTTGTTTTAATTACGCCGCACCACTAACGAACAGAGTAAAGACTGTTTATAAAAATCAGTCAGTTGACATTGTGTTCGCGAGTGAAAACAAATTAAAAAGTCTCTTGAACTCCACGAAAAGTAAAACAGATAATTTGAAAAGATCTGGTATTTACCAAATAAAATGCAAAATTTGTAACAAAATTTATATCGGTCAATCAAAAAGACAAGTTTTAAAACGATATAAGGAACACTGTGCTCACATACGCTATAATAGACCTGAAAAATCTGCGGTCGCGAAACATATCCTACCTCTTCCAAAGAATTGGTATCGCAATTCAACGCGGTAATGTCGCTTCCATTTTAGGAACAATTCCACCATCGAAAAATTTAGCAGAATTATTTTATTTGTAAATTATATTTAAATTTTTGTAAAAAAAAAAAAGATTAAAAATCAATAAATGTTCTTAGAAAATATGCACTCAGGTATTACGGAGTTAGAGATGAAACTAAAAAAATGTGTTACAAAACCCTACACCCTAGATGCTTGGGAAAGTTATCATATGCACAAACGGAAAACAGAACTTATGAACACGGACCCGGCACCGATAATATCACCGCTATTCAATTTTTAAAAAACCAATCGGATGACCAATTGTATGTAATTTATGTGTTTTATGTGTTCAGTTTCATCAAAAATGAAACGTTTAGAGAGAAAAGGAGAAACAGTCTTAATCTGCTACGCGACCGAGGATGATCCAGAAGGATCGAAATATATTTCGCGTGAGTTTATTTATTTCTAAAAAAAAATTTTATTGAATTATTAAATAAATAAACAAATATAAAAAAGTGTGCTCAACAAACGGTCGAAAAATTTTGAAAAATTCAATTTTATAGAGTGCACGGAAAAAGTCCAAACAAAACACTGATGTTTTACAAGTAACGCAAGATCGCAAATGAGTGAACTTTTTGGATATTTTTTAGAATTTCGCCCCTTTGCATGTAAAGTTTTATATGCATCTGTTCTGGACGACGGTTTTTAGGCATTTTCGTTTGTAGACCTCACTTCTTTCGGTCTACAACTCGCGAAATTGACAGTAAATAAATAAGTAAATCTTAGAAAACGGATTCAACAAATAGAAAGAAGCAAATAGAAGATAAAAAATGACGTCTGTTTTCGGGGGGAGGGGGGGGGGGTATGGAAAACAGACGAAAACAGACAGGGGGTAGGGGGGTGTCTAAAAAAGCCGAAAAAATGCAGACGTCATTTATGGACGCTCCCTGAGTTGCGCCGACTTAAAATCGATTGTCAGCCGAATGAAGCCGAATGTTCGATTTTAAGTCGGCGAAACTCAAATAATTTGTTTCACTGACATTTACAAGAAAAGATACCTTTGAGAGCCGATTAGATACAACTCTCCTCTTCATTTTTGCTGAACATTGGACAAGTCCTGAGGACTGTCTTGAAGACCAAGCCGACGAAACCGACGAAAGAGGAGCATGTTCCCGGATCCCGGAATTTTTTTTGGTGGTGAGCGATTTTTAAGGTCTTAGAAATGATGAACTGCGCTCGCGTGAGCGGTTAAGTTATCCGTCGTGCTCTTTGCGATGAATACCATAATCAGCAACTAAGCTAGGAAAGTCCGACCAGTTAACACTATCTTCGAAATCGCAAAATTTGATTACCAAAATCGGGAGATTTTACTTTCAACAACGGGAAATTCTGTCCGATTTCAGTCGATACCTGAAAAAATCTTGAAATCGAAGTTGGATACCGGAAAAAAAACATAATTTCCACCCGCGGCGGTTAAGTTCTACAAATCAACAACCAGTCGCCCCTCCCCAATCGCCTAGCTAGTGGATTTCTCCAAGACTTTATTATTATTAAAGGCAAATGTTCAACTGATTACTAATAATAAATGAACCATTGAAATGGGTATAGCAAAGTAGCGATAGAGTGTAGTAAAATTCCAATCATCGAAGAAGAGTGCACAGATGGACGGACAGAAAGGCTGGAAACATAAAGTAGCTATCGCTACTTAATAAACAATTGAAATGGATACAGGAAAGTAGCGATAGGGTGTGGTACAATTCCAATACAAACCACCGAAAACAAATCATCGATGACAAAATTTCATCACAGATATCAAATCAACGATGACAAATCACAGGACGGACGGACAGGAAGAGACAAAACATAAAGTAGCTATCGCTACTTAATAAACGTTTGATCAATCAATCAAATAATCCTAATTTGCACTCTGAAGTGGGTGAAGGAAGGCATCGATAATGGAATAGAGTTGCCGAATCTACAAAAAACCTTGCTCTCCTGACGTTCAACACGATAAGTTGAATTCAATTCAGCTTTGTGTTGTGGAGTATTTTCAAGCAGTTAAGTATTTTTATCACATCGGAAGGGATATTCCATATATTAAGTGTTTCCGTATATAAGGGATATGCCGTACCTTATTTTATGTATTAGTTGCTGCCTAGGGACTTTTATTTTACTTTAAATTATTATTATCCTAGAACAAAATGTTTTACTCTAGAAATTTTTAAAGAAAAAAACCATGCCCCCGACGAGTCTCGAACTTCGGACATCGAGTTAATATCAAACTATGCTAACCATTCGACTACCGCATCTTCATAAAACAAAGAAATGTTATTTGTATCGTTACAGCTAACGTGATTGAATTTAAAATGTACATAAAGCGTACGACACAGTATGCCTGTGTTTCGAATTACTACATATACAATGAATTTCGTTATAATCAAAGACAAAACGTACGATCGTAGTATGCATGCGAATGCCACGTATTTCTTTTTGTCATTATAGAAAAAATCAAAATTTTAAATTAGATCATTTACCGTATGATGTGTGTATGTTACAAAAATCGAAAAAATTCGAATTACAAGTCTAAAATGTAATTCCTCATTAAAAAAAATTCATCCACCAAGATTCGAACATTGGGCGCTGAATGTGAAGAAATTTGAAAAAAAAAAACCTACGCTCTAGCCCGCACGGCTACCTAAGCTTCATGTACAAAACACTATTGAGGCCGATTTGATAAAATATTATATGCTACTGTAGAGATACCCTCACATTACACTCTTGTACATAAGACACATACACGCGTTCGCTTCGCTCACTTGTTCGTGTCTTATGTACTCGAGTGTAATATTTGGGTTATCTCTACAGTAGCATAATATATAATTTTTTGGTGATGAATTTTAAACGCTATTACATTATGTTGCATTCAGAAATTAATTGGAATGGTTGTAAATGGGTTCAACAAAAAGAGGCGAGGTGAAAAACTTATGAATATTGGAGTTCCGCACAGTCTGACAAAAAATTCAAAGAATTTCAACCGGACCAGATAAATAAAAAACATTTGTGTTCAATCTCTCGTATCCACTTTGGAAACATAATTTCCAACCGTTTATTGACCGACAAAACGTTTAATATGCAGACGATTTTCTGCTGTACAAACATTTGAACTCGTCGTTGTTTGGCACAGTGCACATTTGAGCAACATCTATAGGTAATTTCTTATTTATTTCTGTAAGATAAAAAAATCCGTCATCGTTTCTTGAATTAAATATTCATAAAGTTTACATAAAGAAATAATTCTATTTATGCTTTGAGTTCATTCATAAAATGATCGTACGGTTAAACGACCACAACTTCTTTAGAAACGCGCTTGTTGCAAGTTATATCTTTACCGACAATCTTATTCGCTTCTTAATTATCATCAACAGAACTATTTTTTTTTCATACTAATATACCAATTAGTCTTAAGCAATAATTTAATTTCACTCATTGTACGCGTGCATGACAGCTTGTTTAATAGAACGTATTATGTGCGGAAGACATAAATTTGTAAGAAATAGAAAGGAATTGTCAATGGATTCAATTTCAATTGTTGGAAGTATTCTGATTCACCTACTTCGTAGAAGTCTTAAAATTTCATTCATATAGACTTACCGTATGTGAAAGGCAAACATATTGTAGATGCGAAAATTGAAATTGAAATTGAGCGAAAATTCCGAAATGAAATAGTAGTTTCTAGCAAGGATGTGCTTGATAACGTTGAATTGAGAAAATGTTGGCTGTTAATCGTATTTGTTGAAGGAAAACATTTTAGCGAGATAATCCTGGTATTTGCAAAGGTTTCTCAACAATGAATCGTAGATTTTGCGCTTTTTCGGTCAGTTGTCTTTTGTAGACAAGACACTCATGTAGACTTCTGAAAAAATCATCAACAAGTCTGAACCGATTAGCGAATGAATAAATGAATATTTGGAGCAATTTTAAAAATTAGCCTCGTTATTAGTGTTGGTCTGATCTGTTTAGCGTCGCTACTAGCATCGCCAATGCACTGCTTTAATTGGTAGAGCCATTTGTCCATGATGTTAATAGAGTGAGGATTCAGTTGTGTCAGTTAAGAAAAAAAAGCGATGGGCCACCGACAGCGGTATTTTAGTTCCTATCCGAAAACTGGTGTGCACGTAGTGTTTTTCTTTTCCGTACCACCATCGATGTTTGTGAAACGGCTCTCTAACAACAGTTCACAGCGTCAGTACCGTCAGTCGTGCAACGCATAAAAGATTCGGTGAGAGGATTACATACAATTTCTCTATCAGAATTTACCCTCCAAAGTTTTTACGTGTTGTGTGGCAGTTCACTGCCAAGGATTCGTCTGTTTTGAAATCAGATTTTAAATCTGAACAAACAATTGCTTTTAGGTTTTTTGTTTTTAAAAAGGGACTTATTGTGGCACCTGGTATGCCCAGGGCCGGACTGATCTGATGAGCTTTTTTCGTCCAGACAAAATTTCGTTCGGGGAGATGGACCTTTTTTAATTCTTGCAACATTTCTTGAATGCAAACAAAAAACTTAAAGAGCGATTTCATGAAATCTTCGAGCGATTTGTATGAATCTTACATGCATCACGTTTCCTATTCTTCCAACCTTGGTCTCTAGCGATTTCATGTACTTTTCTTAGAATGTGTAATATCAGCTTTAAAAATACGAAATTTGTAAATGAAGCGTGAAAAAGTTTCGCTCGCTCCTCTCCCGATTTTACGATTGTACAAATATGAAGTATAACAAAAAAATATCGCCCACGCCCAGATTTTCTATGTTTTGTTTGAGACTAGAATTTTTACAATTATTATGGGTGCGTAACGACGACTTTCATAAATCTATATCTCCACTCAGAAAAGAGATAAAGTATCCGAGTCTTCAGCAAATTTGCTCAAAATTAATTATTCTTTTAGACAAAATTATTATTGATGTTGAAAATTTTAGTCGACTGAACAATTACTAGAAGTAAATCTTCTTTAGAATACAGTTGACAATCTTCAGAAGGTTCTTGGAATGGAGTGCAGTTTTTGCAATATGTGTTAAATCAAGTACCTAATAACCTTAGGCAATTAACTCTGTATGAATTCTCAGCTTGAGGAAGATCTCTTTCGTTTCAAGATCCTTCTGAAGATTCTCAATTGCATTCTAAAGAAGATTTACTTCTAGTAAGTGTTCAAAATTTTGTACGAAGAATTTTGTCAAGAATTTGTACGAAGGATTGTTTTTGATTCTTTGTTTTATGCATGTAATGTTCAGTAAATGATTCTCAACTTAGGACATGTCGGATGAAAATCCACAGAAGAACTCAATGGAAGTACTAAACTAATTATTTATTCAACCTGTTTGGTATGTACTGTCTTGTCGCTACCATTCCCAAGGCTGAAACAGTTTCTCTGCTTCGATGAAAGCTCATCAAAATCACTTAAAGTGATGATAGTTTGAAGATTGAGGGTGGGAACAAATCAAGATCCGCATAACCTTCAATTTCTGTTTGTTTTGAATTTCAGTTTTTGCTGTTAAATCTGTTCTTAAGCTTGAAATGGAATTGTTCGATGAATTTCGAAATTAAAGGTAAATTTTGGAGGAAGTGGCAAAATTTTAACGAATTTTATGATGATTTTTAGAAGGGATTTTGGAAAGAAGGAATTTGTTAGATTTATGAGGGGTTTTGAGAAGGAAAAAAGTTTTAGAGAAGGGAATGGAATAGTAACGGTTTATGATCGGGATTTATGGATTTTGAATTTTTCTGAACTTCGAAATTTTTGAGTTCTCGAGCATGTTGATACTGTTTGTCTGAGTTAATGTGAATATTCCGAAAAAATTCTAAAGTTTCTAAAAATTTCCAAAATTTCTAAAAATTTTTTGAAGAATATGCCCTGGTATGCCTGATGTGACGTTATTTTGTGACTTAATAAAATTTCATCGACACTCATCAATGAAGCAGGTTGATGCACATCGATGCAGATTGGTTCATTCATACGAAACTGGGACGTAGCAAGAAGGACTCCACATACTTCGATTTACTGGATCGCACCGGTGGTATACGAGCTACATCATCCTGCAACATCAACTATAAGACAGAAAACTTCCTCTTTTTTTAAAAAACCCACCACCATCCATCCATTGCCCTAGAGTTGAGGGGGCTTATCTTGTCTCATCAAGCAAAGCCCTGTCTGCGCTTATACACCTGACTTGCCTTTTCCCGCTATTTGGTCAACATTTGACTTAATTAGGAAAAGCGTTGTTTCAGACGGTAATTTAAATTTTTCATACGATAAAGGTGTACCATTCTCTTCACTCGTGACGCAACGATTAACATGTCATGAACAGTGAAATATTGCATTTTCGTATGTTTGTTTTTTTTTATTTTTTTAGATTTACTGTCGTGATATAGGTGACAAAAATGTTAAATCACATTTTCATTTTCAGAAACATATACATTTCTACAGCATTCTGACGTGATCTTATGCTGGTTTTTCTTTTATTTTCATTCTTTCTTCATCACATTGGGTGTACGTTTTATATGAGAAATGTATTTGAAATGACTTAAAAGGCAAGGCTATACACGAACACACACACTTAGTTTTGACTGTAGAACACTACTCACATTGCCTGCACACAAAATGAATGGCATTTTATGCGGAGTAGTCTTCAGAATGACTTATGACTTTTATATGTTCTGGAATGAAAAAGTACGCTGTCACCGTTCAAGAATCTTTATTTTTTTTTCTTTGCCCTTCATACATTTTCCACGAGTTTGGCTTTTGTACAGACAATATAAGATACGAGATGGTTGTAATGAAATGGTTTTGGAGATTTCATTAGGTTTTTTGTGTCCTCAAACATGGATTTATGTGAATATTTATTGCTCTGAAAAAAAATTTTGTCTATTGCAAGAAGACAATTTACAGAGCTCTCAAACAGAAACGGAAAACTTCATTATTTTTATGGGGAAAACTAACAATAATCTCTTTGTGTAAGTTGTTTCGTTTGAAAATTTAACTTAAACATTTTTTTAAACACTTTTCACTTAAACAGAAAAGTAAAAACTGCAGAATTCTCATTATCTGCACGTAGTTCTTAAGCTAACAAACTGCTGGTAATTTTACAATAACGTAATGTCTCTTCGTTGGGTATGAGAAAGTTGATTAAAAAAAATCAATTATGAGTAGGTGAAATGAAAATCAATTCAATCATCAAAATATTTTTGTCAATAATTATTTTTTGACGGTTTTTTCGTCTGCTTTGCTACACTTACGGAAATATATTTTTGCATCAAATAGAATTTTGTACTTCTGCGCTAGTTTTTACAGTGTTAAAAAGCTGCGCAGAAGTACAAAATTCTATTTGATGCAAAAATATATTTCCGTAAGTGTAATTCGTCAGACAATATACATCGCCGAAATGTGACAAACAACGACAAAATAATTTGAAATAGCGATAATTACTCATAATCTAGCCCCACAGACAGGCGCAGATGTGAGAGGCAGAGTCCCCTAAGCCTGTCTGTGTGGCTAGATTACTCTCTTCAGACGACATCGCGTACGTTAGGCTCCACTTCGAACCCCCTACGGGCAGAGCCCGTAGTCTCCTTCAAACTATTTTTATACTGCAAATGACCATGCGCTTTTATTTTGAACAATGAATATTTAAGCAAATGCATAATGCACAAATAACCCACTAAACTCACGAAACAAAAGATCTGAAAATTGTGGTTTATCGCCACAACGTATTTCATTTGAATACATAGCGGAAGGTATGTTGATAATGTCAAAAAAAAACAAGATAGTAGGACGTATCAGAGTCTTTAAATGAACCGAAATTACAGTCGCTTCCGTTATGCATTAAAGCAGTTTATTGCACATGCCTTCTAACATATTCATGAAGTATAATTTTTTTTCACTCGAATAAAATACAAACAACACTTACCGTTGCTCGGATTTTTTTTTTATTGGATTTTTGACCAAAAAAACGATTGTTTAATGTTAATGTTAGAAGGCATGTTTAATAATCTACTATTAGCCTTTCTCCTGCGTAAAAATGCTCATTATATTGCTGCCATTAACTTAATGCACCGACTTTGGTAATCATACGTTAGCAATCATTCAAAATTACATTTGAAATGAAAATGTATACCGCAGTCCAATTTGTATTAGCACCACCCAGCAAGGTGAAGACTCTGGACTCGCGTACCAGTCGTGGATCGAAATGTTTAGATTCGTAATAATTATTTCGTAACAATAATTTTCACTACAGGTCGTCCAAAATAAATTTCATTTTGGACGCGCTGTGCGTAAAATTTCAAATGAATTTCAACAATGATTTGGCCAGTCAGTTGAGGTCACACGCGGTCAAGAAGATGGAGTGAAGTGACGACGTCAACATTAGACCAATGATGCCATAGAAGCGTAGCGAATCATATCGATCATATGGACGGATTCGATAATCATAATAGTAACGAGGATATGAATGGAAATTTAGTAGTTTTGTCGGTACAAGACAAAAGATGTTAGGAGAATTTCAATAGACGTGCAAACCATCTTCTTATGCTGGTGATAGGCAGGGGCGGATTAAGGTTTCCACTGCCACTGGAACACGTTCTTTTCAACAAAGCTGATTGAATCGTTCAAGTCAAGTGAAGTTGAGTGTAGTGCCATCGTACGGCTTACCGGAAAAGGCATTGTTGGGAGAACCGGTATTCTACTCCTACTAGTTTCGCTCCTCGTTACATCTCATAGATGGCACTGGGT